>CM046036.1:77199286-77266786 GCA_025215565.1 Flaveria ramosissima
GGCTTTACCCTGTAGAGAACAAGTAGCATACTTGATCCTTTGGCTATCGAGGCACTCACTGATGTCGATCACTGCCTCCATCTTTTCCAACCACCTGGTTAGGGCTATCGCCCCACCTTTCCCATCGAATTCCCTCGGCTTACAAGCCACGAACTCCTTGTAAGAACATCCCCGACGAGCATTAACCACTCCGGTCTCAATACCGGCAGTACCACCATTTCCGGTTTCCTGGTTGCTCTCGTTCCCAGTCGGGTTCCCGTTTCCCGTTTCAGTGTTCAATCCCACCTTGGGCTCCCTCATCGTTGCCACCATCCCCGTGAGGGTGGTGTTGTTGAAGTGCGTCGCTCACTTGGGCCACAATAGTAGGAATCAGTGCGGCCAATTGTTGAGCGATCAGGGCTGCCATGTCGGCGTTCCCTGTTCCTTGGTTGTTGCTGGCAGGAGCATCGTTTGCTCTTGGTGCTCTGCCTCTGCCTCGGCCTCTGCCCCTTGGGCTTCACTCCCGCCACTACTGCTACGGGTGACTCTTCGAGGCGGCATGTTCTATTCATAAAAGAGGTAACATATAAACTTTAGTCACCATATGATACAAATGTATTCCACTTATCAAATTCCAATGTTCATGTTCAGGTCAGTCAAGACCACCATGCAGCCCATTTCAAGCATATTCTCGGTATACCGGTGGTGTTTATATATAGGGTTCCCCGCAGCGTTCCCACCACACCCACGATGTACCGAGAATGATGCCTGATCCGGTTACATGACGTCCGACTTTCCTTTACATCATATCCATAATAATCCATCAAATCCATGTATACAATCACGTTTAGTCTAGCGGAGGTTGTCTATTTCCTCATTCTTCGAGGTTTCAGACATATTCCTCCTCAGAGTTAATCTCAATGTCCAAGGTCAAGCACAATAGTATGATCTGTGATGATCTCTTCGGGTTTAATACCCGGATCTGATAAACTAACTCGGCGCGCAGAGGGAACGGAAGATCCAATAGTAGCATCCCCATAAAAGAGTGAGCACAAGGGCTCTCTCATAGGGTAGAATGATCACATAACAAATAGATGAGCAAATCAAGCAGCGAGGAACACATACACGAGATATAATATGCATACAGAGTCCTAGCATGCAAATCTACATGAAGGTTCCTAGGTTATAGTCTAGGTCAAGCGTATTGCCTAATTCTCTATAACCAATGGCTCTGATACCAATCTGTCACACCCCCGCTAAAAGCGGAAACACGGGGATGTAACGAGACCGGGATCGTCATAACACATGGTAAGCGATAGAGAGCAATATAAACAAATGATGACATGCGTGTCATGACGACACCCGACGACAAGGGGACTTGTGTCGTGTTTAGTCAATGTCCACAACACATAGCCATAAACATCATGATAATGATAACACATATACACATATGATGAAAATGTAAATGTTAATTCCCACAACCCGGGAACAAGTTCAAATGTTGATAATTGTTTACATGCGATAATATTGTTCAAAAGATTGTTTAACAAAACATGATAAGTCCCAAAAATGCATCCTAGGGTCTCCACTAAGGCAGCACACCTAGATTCCTGGACTTGCATGATCACCTGAAAGGATATGCTTAAAACGGTCAACATAATTGTTGGTGAGCTCGCAGGTTTATGTAATAAAAATGTAAGTGATGCTGTAATAAATAAGCGCGTCGGAATACCGTGAATACAGTTATTACACAAGTAAATATCACATGACATGAGCTTTGCAACCAAACCTAGCGACGTACACAAAGAAATTGTCGGCATATATTCACCCAAGGGCCCGTTCCTGGCCACTGATGGTACCAACTAGTATACCATCGAACGAGGGTGGGGGTGTCAACCCAGTAGTACTACCAATACCTAACCGTCGGTTCCCACACTGGAATTAAATAGTTGCAAAGATAGAACCACACAGCAGACCCAAGCATGTATCAAATAGTACTTGCAACACAGTATCACGTTGATTCCTTGTATGCAAAAATGTATGTAAGTTGTACAGCATAAAATATTGTGTAAGCATACTTTTCCCCCAATTTGTAAATGATTGAAATAGTGTATAAGCGTAAAAAGGGGCCACGAAACTCACTTGTTAGGTGGTAAGTATGTATGAGCGATGTAATCCCAAATGTTGAATGCAAATAAACAGTCAAACACCTATTGACAGTTATTGTATAGCATTAATGATATGATATATGTATAAGCGCGCAATAATGATGGGTCGGTTCGGGTCGTATCGGATGGGTCACGCACAACACACACAGACTGACACACGTACTAGACCTTATGTAGATCCAAGTACAAGACATTGTTGCCACTAACGATGATATTTAAGTAAAAGTATCGTTGTTAATCGAAAGAATATTGAATAAGTGTCAATAGTTATAAGTCAATTTAGTCGTTCGTAAAGCGTTAGTTTAAATTTGCTCAAAATAGTTTCTGTGCCCTTTCTCACGTTGACATTAATCTTTGTGGCCAAACAATGGCATTATTGTGTTAGTGTTACCTCGACACCACACGACATACTCACGCCACGCACAAAGGGTCAAACATAACCATTTCAGTCGCATACAAGGCCAGACGCACGACTCAACCTCCATTCGTGCGAATCAACCCTCAATCGTGCGAATCAGCTTCATTCGTACGATTGAGCCTTCATTCGTATGATTGGCCTTCAGTCGTACCACACAACACCTAATCGCACGACTCAACTTCCATTCGCACGAATCAACCTTCAATCGTGCGAATTAGCTACTTTCGTACGACTGAACCTTCATTTGTGCGATTGGACTCCAGTCGTGCGAATCGCATTCATTCGCACACATTCAGTCGGTCACCTGACTCAATCGCACACAATCACTCAGTCGCATGACTCATTCGCATACACTCATTCGCACGCATGACTCAATCGCACACAAACACTCAGTCGCACAACTCAGTCGCACGACAAGCCTAGTCGCACAACTCAGTCGCACGATTGACTCAGACGCATGATCCAGTCGCACGACCCACTCAGTCGCACGGCTCAATCGCATGGATGACCCAGTCGCCTGATCTGCAGAATCGCGACTGTGGTCGGGAGGAGCAGCCCCCGAGCTACTCTAAACACGGGTTTTACACCACAAGGACCTCCAGAACACTCAACAAACATACACAAGCATAAAACACAAGCAAAGAGACCTCACACGCACCCATACGACCTTGTGTGTTCGGGTTGAACCCGAACACCCGAAACCCTAGTTTGGACAGCCGTGAAAAGGCTCTAAAATGGACAACCAAAGACAACTACCTGCTAAGGAGGGGTAGTCTATGCTGTAGACGGTGACAAGACGAAGAAAACGAGACCTCTCGGGTCGGATTTGGTGCTAAGATGGTGTTTTAGTGTGTGAAGAGGAGATGAAGATGAAGAAGATGGTGATAATGAAGATTAGGGCTGGAAAATGGGTATTTATACCCAGCCCAAGTTTCCAAAATTACAAGTTTAGTCCCTGCACTTAACCCCCGAGTTTTCCCAAATTTTGTTCGGTTGAAAAACGACTTCGTTAGGTTTTATATTAATTGTAAAAAATTCATTTAATGTTGTCATGACTTAAGAAATGGTTATATTAAAACATTTATTATATTTATAAAATGATATATTTAATGTTTTCAAAAATGAAAGTTTTAAAGGCCTTTTTAAGGTTCACACACGATTTTTAAACGAATGCACACACAACGATAATATTGCACACATGATATCCACATAAAGAGTCAAATAGAGATGAGGAATGACCAAATATAGAATAGATGACGGTCAAACACGTCAATTGACGGACCTTAAAGTGACGGATGTCACACATACTGGTAACTCAACTTCAACAAAACCTAAACCTTGGTACCACAACCCCCGGCAACGAAATACCAGCTGATGATGCCATAAGAGATCAACCAGCAGAGGAGATTATAACAGAGAAATGATGTTCTTATAAAGCCTTTATGTCATGTAGACCTCGAGAATTTGATGGTAAAGGCGGAGCAGTACAGGCTCTACGCTGGTTAGATGAAATGGAGTCAACTCTGGAAATCAGCAAATGTGCCAGTAACAACAGAACCCTGTTTGCTTCACACTCCTTGAAAGGGGAAGCACAATCCTGGTGGAAGATGGAGATGACCACTAAAGGTAGGCACATTATGAATGAGTTGAGTTGGGAGGAATTTAGGAATTTGGTTATAGAGAAATACTGTCCATATAATGAAATAGAAAAATTAGAAACCGAATTTCTAGCCTTAGAAATGAAAGGAGCAGCACATCGGGAATATACTGATAGGTACAATGAGCTCTCAAGGTTAGTACCACATCTAGTGGCTCCGGAATCTAAGAGAATAGGAAGATATATTTGGGGACTAGTGCCACAAATAAGGGGATTGGTGAAATCAGCTAGGCCCAAGACTTTTCAAGATACTGTAAGTTTATCAGGAAGTCTGACAGATGAGATGATAAGAAATGGATCACTAGGTAACCCTAGATCTGGAGAAAAGAGAAAATGGAGTGATGACAGCACAGGGGGAAGGTTTAAGGGAACCCCTCAAAAACGAATAATTAGACAGCCTCCTCGAAACTACTTAGGAATGACACGGGAGAAGAAACCCCAGACAGAAAACCAACCATGGTGTAACACGTGCCAAAGATACCATCAAGGCAATTGTGCGATGGTAATCTGTTACAACTGTAAGAAAAAGGGACATATATCCCGAGACTGCAAAAACCCTGCAAATCCAAAACCAGTCTGCTATCAATGTGGGAATGAAAACCATCGCCGGAACGAATGCCCACAGCTAAAAGGAAAGGCACCGACTAATCAGAACAACCCTCGAGGGAGAGCATTCATAATGCAGGCAGAAGAAGCTCGACACGAACCAGAAGTCGTCACGGGTACGTTCCTTGTAAACGATCAGTACGCTACTGTATTATTTGACACTGGAGCAACCCGTAGCTTTGTTTCAAATAAATACAGGCCACTACTTAACCTGACCACAGAAAAGCTTAAACAAAAATATATGATAGAATTAGCGGATGGTAAAATAATCGAAGCTTATGAAATCATTCCTAATTGTATCATAAATTTAGATGAAAACTATTTCAATATAGATTTGATCCCTATTGATTTAGGAGGATTTGATATTGTTGTAGGAATGGATTGGTTAAGTAAGAATCAAGCTGAAATAATATGTTGTAAGAAGATGATCAAAATTCCTTTAGTTAATGAAAATAGAACACTGTGCATATATGGTGAAAAACCTAGGGGCACTATAAAAATAATTTCTTGTAAAAGTGCACAAAAATACCTAAGGAAGAAATGTTTGGCTTATTTGGCTCACATTGTTGACACCAAGATAGACAAAGTAAGCCTGAAAGATGTCCCAATTGTCAATGAATATTCAGATGTATTCCCTGATGAATTACCTGGATTACCACCCCCACGTCAAGTAGAATTCAAAATTGAATTGATGCCAGGAACAGCCCCCATTGCTAAGGCACCCTACCGTTTAGCACCTACTGAAATGAAAGAATTAATGAGCCAACTTCAGGAACTTTTGGATAAAGGATTTATACGACCTAGTGTATCACCTTGGGGAGCACCAGTTCTATTTGTTAAGAAAAAGGATGGGACATTTAGAATGTGCATAGACTATAGGGAACTCAATAAAGTAACTATAAAGAATAGGTATCCCTTACCTAGAATAGACGACCTATTTGATCAATTACAAGGATCTAGTTACTTTTCAAAAATAGACTTGAGATCAGGGTATCATCAACTAAGAATACAGGATGAAGATATACCCAAAACGGCATTCAGAACAAGGTATGGACATTATGAATTCCTGGTAATGCCATTTGGTTTAACCAATGCTCCCGCCATATTCATGGACTTGATGAATAGGATATGTAAACCCTATTTAGATAAGTTTGTTATAGTCTTTATAGACGACATCTTAATCTATTCTAAGAATAAGGAGGACCATGAGCAGCACTTAAGATCGACTCTGGAGTTGTTAAGAAAAGAAAAATTATACGCAAAATACTCAAAATGTGAATTTTGGAAAAGAGAAGTGCAATTCCTAGTGCACATAGTCAATCAAGAAGGAATACAGGTAGATCCAGCAAAAATAGAAGCTGTTAAGAAATGGGAGGATCCCAAAACACCAACGGAAGTACGTCAATTCCTAGGATTAGCAGGATATTATAGAAGATTCATAGAAAATTTCTCAAGAATAGCTCAGCCCTTGACTGAATTAACCCAGAAAGACAAGCCATATGTCTGGGGAGAAAAACAAAAGAATGCATTCGAACTTTTGAAAAATAAGTTATGTAGTGCACCTATTTTGTCATTACCAGAAGGGACTGATAATTTTGTAGTATATTGTGACGCGTCTCGTCAAGGATTTGGATGTGTATTAATGCAAAGAAGTAGAGTCATTGCATATGCCTCTAGACAACTTAGGGGAAGTGAGAAAAACTACACTACTCATGATTTGGAATTAGGAGCAGTCATCTTTGCACTTAAGATTTGGAGACATTACTTGTATGGGACAAAATGTACAATATATACAGATCATAAGAGTTTACAGCATATATTTGAGCAGAAAATGCTGAACATGAGACAAAGAAGATGGGTGGAATTACTGAGCGATTATGATTGTGAAATCAAATATCATCCAGGTAAAGCAAATGTAGTTGCTGATGCTTTAAGTAGAAAAGATAGGGTTAAACCGTTACGAGTGCGAGCCATGAGAATGGAACTACAATCAGATCTGTTAAGACAAATATGGGAAGCCCAACAGAAAAGTAAAATAGAAATAAAAGGACAGGAAAAGAATTTACAGGCAGATACACATGGAATTCTAAGATTTAAAGGAAGAACTTGGATACCTGATGATGCCATACTTAGAAAGATTATATTACAGGAAGCACATAGGTCAAGATACTCCGTACATCCAGGAAATAACAAAATGTATAAGGATCTGAAAAATCATTATTGGTGGCCGGGTATGAAGAAATCAGTTGAAGAGTTCGTAGAAAAGTGCAATACGTGTTCAAAGGTTAAGGCAGAACATCAGAAACCTTCAGGGTATTTGCAACAACCTGAAATTCCAGAATGGAAATGGGATCAAATTACCATGGATTTTATAACTAAGTTACCAAGGACCTCGAGTGGCTATGACACAATTTGGGTTATAGTAAATAGGTTGACCAAATCAGCACACTTCCTGCCAATCAGAGAAGATTACAAAATAGAGAAATTGGCAAGAATTTATATAAGAGAAATCGTATCCAGACATGGAATACCAATCTCCATTATATCTGATAGGGACAGTAGATTCATATCAAGATTTTGGCAGACCTTACAAAAAGCTTTAGGAACCCAAATAAATCTTAGCACAGCCTTCCACCCACAAACCGATGGACAGAGTGAAAGGACAATACAAACGTTAGAAGATATGTTACGTGCTTGTGCATTAGATTTTGGTGGTAACTGGGATATGCATCTACCCTTGATAGAATTTTCGTATAATAATAGCTATCATTCTAGCATTAAAGCCGCCCCGTTTGAAGCTTTGTATGGAAGGAAATGCAGATCACCCTTATGTTGGAATGAAATAGGAGACAGACAACTTATAGGTCCTGATTTAATTCAAGAGACATCTGACAAGATTAAATAAATCAAGAATAGATTAAAGACAGCCCAAGATCGGCAGAAAAGTTATGCAGATAAAAGAAGAAAGCCGTTAGAATTCCAAATTGGAGATAAGGTCTATTTAAAAATATCACCTACCAAGGGAATCTTTCGATTTGAAAAGAGAAATAAGTTGAACCCAAGGTATATTGGACCATTTGAAGTTATTAACAAAATTGGTCCTGTTGCATATAAGCTAGATTTACCCGAAGAATTAAGTAAAGTACACAACACATTCCATGTGTCCAATCTGAAGAAATGTTTAACAGATGAAACATTAAGAGTTCCAGTTCAAGAAATAAAGATAGACGAGAAGCTTCATTTTACAGAGGAACCAATAGCCATATTAGATAAAGAAATTAAAAAGCTAAGGAGAAGCAAGATCCCCATAGTGAAAGTTAAGTGGAACGCTAAGAGAGGACCAGAGTATACATGGGAAAGAGAAGATGAAATCAGAAGAAAATACCCCCACCTATTTTAAGACAATGGTCAAATAAGTTCATTACTATTCAAATAAATTTCGGGACGAAATTATTTTTACGGGGGGAGAATGTGCTAGTAACGATTAAACTAAAAGAATTAAACTAAAAGAATTAAACATTGAAAAAGGAATCACAGGAAAGTGCTAGTAACGATTAAACTAAAAGAATTAAACATTGAAAAAGGAAATTGCTTGATTAATTGAATTGGGAATTAATTAATTTAACGAAATAAAGTTTAAGTTTTTAACAATCTTGATTGAAAAGCAATCCACTTCAGGATTCAGGTTTGGCAAAGTTACAATCTTTCTTAAATGAACCCTAATGAGAAGCCATTAATGGTGACCTATACATGATATGATTTACGTGATAATTATGAATTAAAGTTTAAAGGACCTTATTCACACAATTACCAATTTGAATCATGAAACCCTAAGTCTAATAATTACTCACACAATGATTAAAGACAACCAAAGTTAAAGAATATCAAAATTAGGTTAAATCATAGTTAAACCGTTTAACGAATCAAATCATAAATTGAATCCAAAAGAACTTAAAAGGTTCAAGATTCAATCCCAATCTAGGTTACAAACGAAGAAAAACTAGAACTTGCACAAACCCGTCCCCCGAAGTGAATCACAATGGATTTAGCCTTGCATCTTCATCGATTCTTCAACAAAAACGTAATTGATCATGTAATTCGGATGAAATCGACGTTCTTGATGTTAGAAGAGCTTGAGAAGGATCCCCAAATTGCCAAATTTCGTCAAGATTGCTGTGTGTAAAGTCTTTTTTTCGAATTAGGGTTTTGTTTCTTTTAAATCCCTTCAAAATAGGCTCCATCTCAACAAAAACCCGGACCCCGGCGTCGGTGGCGCCTATGGAGGCGTCAGTGGCGCCACCTTCCTGTGCAATCTTGATTTTCATGTGTAGTTTTTCGAGACCTTTCCGTTGATAGGTTATGGGTCCCGTAACTCAATTCCTAGCTCAAGTTATGCTCGTTTTAAAATACCGTTGCCGTGTAATTTCTGTTTATCATATCTTTACTTCTTGAGCTCCGATTTTCGTCTCGTTTCTTCCAATTTCTTCGTCTTCTTCACGTTTAACCTACAAACACAAAATACTCTCAAAGTAACTCTATTTCTCATACATTTATACATAAAGCTCGGAAATAAAGTCGTTAAACGTTAAACTTTCACCACCCGATCACCAACACCATTCCCTCAAAAACTTTCGATCACCACCATATCCTATCACCTTGTTTTCGGTTACTACTCCCGAACACCACCATCATAAGCCACGAACCCTCTTCTTGGTCACCACTTCTACAACCAAATACCATCCTCAACTTCACTCAGTCACATACCCTCGGATACAAGGCAGCAACATCCAAGCCTCGTGGAAGCACCATCTCCCGAAAGATTTTCCAGAACACCAAAACCAAGCAAGCGTAGATCATCCTCACCTCCTTCTCACACTCTCCTTCTGTCAAAATCAAGGTTTTTAACCCCTAAAACCCTATTAAATTAAGTTATGAAAAACAAACATGTGTTAATACAAACACATGTGATTAACCCTTTTGATTAAACATTCATGGTTTTTATAAAAACACACAAAAATCAAACTTATTTCTCAGACAAAAAGAAAGATTTTTAAAATCTGAAATAAGTAAAACAAATCTTAAAAATCAAAGTTTTAGCAAGAAATTATCAACAAAAGGGTTAAAATCTAGTAATGGTTTGTTAAATCAATTTTGTATATAAATAAACTGTGATTGTGGGAACAAACATTAAAAACATACTTAGAATATTAGGGAATAAAACTCTGCAAAATTTGGTACCATTCCTATGAATTAATTAATTTATATGCAATATTTAAGGATAAAAAGAGAAAAATTATATTAAAAGAACTGATCCTAGTAAAGTTATAGAAAAATTATGTACTGACTATAAAGAATTATAGAACCCACTGGAAAAATTTCGTGACCTAACTCAAAACACTTTCTGAAATATTAATTTTTAACTATTCTGTTAAACAAAAATCGGGAAAAATACTTAAGGTATGAAATAAATTATGGAAAATTTATAGAAAATATAAGAATAAAAATGGAACAGTTTGTATAAAAATTAGAATTTTTGGACATGATCTGGTATTTTTAGCAAAATAAAGATAAAATAGGAAAAATTATAAAAATAGCTCTGCTATAGTTTAGAGCATGAGAAAATTCTGAAAAACTTTACGAATTATGATTATTAACCTGCCAAAATGTGACAAATTTTAGAGGCCCGAAGGTATTTCTAAAGAATTATGTGAATAATGTAAAAATAATAAAAACTAGCCTGAAAATAATTTGAATATGAAATTTTAGTATATTTTACCTAACATCATGATACATCTACTGTAAAAATTTCGGAATTTATACTAAAACATGATTTATAAAATAAATTCTTCAATCTGAGGTGCTAAAAATGTTAAAGAAATATACATTTTCTGAATTATGAATATTTTTCTTGTATAGGTTACCATTTGGAGAAAAGGTGAGTTTCATGGCCCATTTTTGTTTTATAAAAGTTTTGGGGAAAAAGCATACTATCTGATGCATTATTTTCTGAGATTTATGTCACAACCATTAATTCGGATGTGGAACCGTTAGATAATATTGGTAGCGCTACTTAGGAAAATATTTCCTGCACCAATAAGATGAGTATTGTGTTGCTATATTATCTGATTTATGAAATATGTTATGACAGATATGAATGATCTGGTTGTTATGTAAGGTTTGGTTGTGTATAATGCATCTATGTTATATGACAAACCTGTGAAGCTCACCAACTTTATGTTGATTGTTTTGAGTATGCTTTTTCAGGAATTCACCATGACTAACAGTTTAATGTTCTCCTTTGATGTTTATAATGGATGGGGAGAAGTTGTGGGGAAAGTTTGTGTGAACCTGACAGTAAATCTTTATGACCTCAGTGTGTCGGTGGATGCCCACTACCATCGTCTCTGAAGATGTTACTGTTAGGCTTTTAATGTAATAGGGTTAAGTTAATTCAAATTTTGACTATGATGAATTGATGTAATCCTAACTCCTTATTAATCTTTGTTATGTTATGTGATATTATATGTACTTGATATACCTTATCATGGAATATATATATTTATGTGATATGTTGTGGTAATTGTAAATCAATGAGTTCTGAGCAAACAAGTCACACCCTAAGCATTTCACGCTTCCGCCGGGATGTGACACAAACAACGTTTATGCAACATATCTCTTCAGTTTAGTGCAGTTAGGTGTGTTCTTAAGTCATTAGACAAAGAAAATAGAATAAGCTTTCAACATGATTCAAAAGAAAAAGAGAGTTACAGATGATTGATGCATTCATTGAGGATTTAGGGTTATTTATTGCATTCAAGATTTAAATTGGACTGTTGACTATGATTTAGAGTTTGTGTATTTTGCTGTTTCTTGATTACGATGCTCGGTTCATGCTTATAGTGTATTAGTCTTACATGGGTGTATTGATGATTCTAATTTTTATTTCAATTGAGTTTTTTGTACAATCGAAAATGTTGTTGCATACCCTTTTAGGCAAGTTGTGTGTAGAAGTTTATTTCGTATGTTTGTAGTGATCGTGGTTTCTACTTAACTAGTCGTGGTTCAAATGGGAAACTCCGAGAAGAAACTAGTAATGTTTACTTGGTAAGTCTAATAAACTGCTTCTCCCTTTCTCTTAAGAAAAGAATTACTGACTTTTCCAAAGTCAAAAATAATATTCCAAACATTGCACGCTGATCCGAATACTTCAGTTCTATCTATCCTACTAATGTTTATATAGTTTAATTATTTTAATGTTAGCTCGTTTTTATTTCGTGCAGCCAGAAAAGATAATCACTAAGAATGATTAATCAAGTTAATAAATAGTACTTTTTCACTTGAAAGTTAGCATAGTCATATGTGCAATGCAAGAGAGTTTCAGAACTTTTGAACAGCCAAGGAAACCATTATATTAAAAACCCCAAACATACACAGAGAGTTTTAGTTGTCACTTGCTTATAATACCCTTTTTATCACTGCAATTGTTATTAATAAGTAATTCATGGTTGTATTCCTGCATGCTTATTGTTATAATATGATTTGCTTATGTCTATCTTTGATTTGATTTCAGCATTATTTGCAGTTAGATTACTTTCAAGACGGCAAACTAGAAATGCTAACAGTCCTACATCTACAAAATTAGAAGTTCTAATGATGCACCAGAAGATTCTCTATAACATAATACAAATTATGTAGAGCATTAGACTATAAATTGTTGTACCCGTATGGCCATATACATGTTTCAGTCACTATTCTGTCATTTTAATATAAGATATTTATTTTACTATTAACACTTTAATTCTAGCAACATATTGAATCAATTGCCATGCACGCTTACTTTGTAGAACCACTACTTTACTTCTACTAATTGAATTTAGAGTATGTTTCTTTAACATTTCGTATTTGTTGATACATTTAAATGGATGTAGTTGATGTTGTAAACCTCTTTCTATGATTATAGAATTTTCATTGTACCCACCCTACTATGAATTTTGTGTTCTGTCACATAGGTGAGATTAATCCTTTCCATGTTCCTATCAGAACACATTTCGGTGAAAAGCTAGAGCTGCAAATTTGCATTCTTTGATTGACTAAAATTTATCAAATTCAGTGATTCTGTTGGGTTTCTTAAGAAGTGTTTACATGTTTATGAATTATGTTATTTTTTATACAACCCGTGCAATGCATGGGTCTATGACCTAGTTACAATATATAATTGTGTAATGCTTCTTCTATTCTGACACCAATTGCTTAAATTACTACACATCCACATTTCGTGTACAGGTTCTTTTAGTACATCATATTGCACTACAAGATTTTGACCCTATCGCGACGACAAATGTCGTCGCCATAGGTGCCCTCTGTCGTCGCTATAGCCTATCGCGACGACATGTCGTCGCTATAGGGTTAGTAGCCATAGCTTCGTCGTAATTGGTCAAAAAAAGTCGTCGTCGTAGAGCTTGTCGCCATTGCCACCTATCGCGACGACATGTCGTCGCTACAGACATGTCGCTATTATTTTTTTTAGTTTTTTTAATTCAAAATTAAAAATAAAATATCTAACCAGGGACCCTATGGCGACGACATGTCGTCGCCATAGGTATTTTAATATAATAAATAATAAAAATGGAAAATATATTAAATTAATAAATTATTTTCTAATTTTACCTATGGCGACGACATGTCGTCGCCATAGGGTCCCTGGTTAAATAATTTATTTTTTAAATTTTATTTTTTTCCAGGTTTTTTACACCTAAAATTTAACACAAATCAGATACGCAGAAATGAAACCTAAACATTACCAATACTTAAACGAAGATCAAACAATTCTAAGTTAATTACATACCAAACAAAACAAAAGTACCAAACT
The DNA here is from genome assembly GCA_025215565.1 of Flaveria ramosissima. Classification (NCBI taxonomy): domain Eukaryota; kingdom Viridiplantae; phylum Streptophyta; class Magnoliopsida; order Asterales; family Asteraceae; genus Flaveria; species Flaveria ramosissima. The sequence continues at coordinate 77,212,984 of CM046036.1, forward strand.
AAACATATCTTAAGTTTTTACAACCCATAACAATTAACTTCCTAATTGTCGTCATCTTCGTCGTTATTGGGATTATGTTTTCTTCTTTCAAATTCATTCATCATTTCTTGCATTTCTCGCATTTGTTGCTTTATTGCTTCCATTTCTTCATTCCGATGTGATGATGACCCGCTTGATTGTTCATAACGAGAGATATTTTTTATTTTTCGTCCAACACCTCTCGTATGACCACGCCTTTCTCATTATTTGATATATTACTTGCTGGAGGAGTACGTGTTATTGTAGCAAATTGTTTTGCAGCATCAGAAGAACTAGAGACCTCACCGTGATAAATCCATTTCGTATAATGTTGAGCAAAGCCACGATCATGTATGTGAGCATTAATAATTTTTAAATCATGACGAAAAGCATTCACACAATCTCTACACGGGCATTTTGTTTTGCCATCACTGTCGACAAAGTTCTTAACATACTCCATAAAGTTTTTAAGACCTTCTAAAAAAACCGGAGATGTTCGATTTTTTATTTTAATCCAGCTCTTATCAATTGTCATAACTGTTTCATACACATACATTATCATTCTATCAAAATAAAACAATTAAACATATATCTTAAACTATAACATTTTCATTCAACCAAAACATTTTCATTAAACATTACATCTTAAAACAATCCAAATAAACTTCATAAACAACCTATAAAAGTATGATTCAACCCACTCAATCCAAATATACTTTATATATTAACCTATAACATTATCATTCAACAAGAACAATCCAATTAAACTTAATATTTTAACCTATAAAATTATCATTCAACAAAACAATCCAAATAAACTTTATATCTTAACCTATAACATTATCATTCTAACAAAACAATCCAAACTTAGTTTATATCATTATCATATAAATCTAACAACCAAACTTAGTTTATATATTTACCTATAACATTATCATTGGACCAAAACAATCCAAACTTAGTTTATATCATATAAATCTAACAACCTACAACTACATTCAACCAAAATAATACAATTAAACTTTTATCTTATAAATCTAACATCTAACAACATAATCAAGAGTATAAAAACGAAAATGTTAACTACTTTGTAAAAAATATATCTACTAACCTTCAACTTAGTGTTTTGAACACAAATCAAAACAATGATGGTGGTAGGAACCCTAACACGTCTTGTGTGATGGCAAACGGTAGCGGTGGTGGCAGATTTGCGGCGGTGGTGGCCAATTTGGTGGCTGGTCGCGGTGGTGGTGGTGCGATTGAGGGTTGAAGATCGCGGTTGGGTGAAGATCGCGGTATGGGGGATGAAGGTCGCGGTGGTGGTGGTGCGATTGGGTGAAATTGGGCTTCAATTTGTGGTGGTGGTGGCCGATTGGACTTCAAAGTCGCGGAGGTTGTGTTGTGGTGGCTGAGATTTGGCAGGGTAAGAGTAAAGCTGATCGATCTGTGTTATATTTGTCTGGACCCTATCGCGACGACATGTCGTCGCGATAGGTCCAGTAATTTTTTTTACAAATAATTGTATTCTTATTATATTTATTATTATTATTATTATTATTATTATTATTATATTATATTATATTATATTATATCATATTATATCGTATCGTATCGTATCGTATCGTATCGTATCGTATCGTATCGTATCGTATCGTATCGTATCGTATCGTATCGTATCGTATCGTATCGTATCGTATCGTATCGTATCGTATCGTATCGTATCGTATCGTATCGTATCGTATCGTATCGTATCGTATCGTATCGTATCGTATCGTATCGTATCGTATCGTATCGTATCGTATCGTATCGTATCGTATCGTCGTATCGTATCGTATCGTAGCGTATCGTAGCGTATCGTATCGTATCGTATCGTATCGTATCGTATCGTATCGTATCGTATCGTATCGTATCGTATCGTATCGTATCGTATCGTATCGTATCGTATCGTATCGTATCGTATCGTATCGTATCGTATCGTATCGTATCGTATCGTATCGTATCGTATCGTATCGTATCGTATCGTATCGTATCGTATCGTATCGTATCGTATCGTATCGTATCGTATCGTATCGTATCGTATCGTATCGTATCGTATCGTATCGTATCGTATCGTATCGTATCGTATCGTATCGTATCGTATCGTATCGTATCGTATCGTATCGTATCGTATCGTATCGTATCGTATCGTATCGTATCGTATCGTATCGTATCGTATCGTATCGTATCGTATCGTATCGTATCGTATCGTATCGTATCGTATCGTATCGTATCGTATCGTATCGTATCGTATCGTATCGTATCGTATCGTATCGTATCGTATCGTATCGTATCGTATCGTATCGTATCGTATCGTATCGTATCGTATCGTATCGTATCGTATCGTATCGTATCGTATCGTATCGTATCGTATCGTATCGTATCGTATCGTATCGTATCGTATCGTATCGTATCGTATCGTATCGTATCGTATCGTATCGTATCGTATCGTATCGTATCGTATCGTATCGTATCGTATCGTATCGTGTCGTGTCGTGTCGTATCGTGTCGTGTCGTGTCGTGTCGTGTCGTGTCGTGTCGTGTCGTGTCGTGTCGTGTCGTGTCGTGTCGTGTCGTGTCGTGTCGTGTCGTGTCGTATCGTATCGTATCGTATCGTATCGTATCGTATCGTATCGTATCGTGTCGTATCGTATCGTATCGTATCGTATCGTATCATATCATATCATATCATATCATATCATATCATATCATATCATATCATATCATATCATATTATTATTATTATTATTATATTAATATTATTATTATTATTATTATTATTTGTGTTATTGTTGTTGTTGTTGTATTACAATAATAATATTAATAATCCAATCTATGTCGACTGTTGTAATTCGATTAAAGCTAACATTTGACGTATGTAATCAACCCGAATCATCATAAGATCATATTTGACTTGAACATAAACAATGATGTAATCAACCCTAATCGTCATAAGAGCACCTTTAAGTATGTAATCAACCCTGATCGTCATAAGACTACATTTGAGTTAAACATAAACAATGATGTAATCAACCTTAATCGTCATAAGAGTACCTTTGAGTTGAACATAAACAATGATGTAATCAACCTTAGTCGTCGTAAGAGCACCTTTGAGTATGTAATCAACCCTGATCGTCATAATAGCACATTTGAAGTTGAACATAAACAATGATGTAATCAACCCTAATCGTCATAAGAGCACATTTGTGTTGAACATAAACAATGATGTAATCAACCCTAATATATCTTCATAAGAGCACATTTAAGTATGTAATCAACCCTAATCGTCATAAGAGCACGTATGTAATCAACCCAAATCGTCATGAGAGCACATTTGAGTTGAACATAAACAATGATGTAATCAACCCTAATCGTCATAAGAGCACATTTGAGTTGAACATAAACAATGATGTAATCAACCCCAATCTTCATAAGAGCACATTTAAGTATGTAATCAACCCTAATCGTCATAAGAGCACGTATGTAATCAACCCAAATCGTCATGAGAGCACATTTGAGTTGAACATAAACAATGATGTAATCAACCCTAATCGTCATAAGAGCATCTTTAAGTACGTAATCAACCCTGATCCTCTTAAAAAAACTTAATATCGATAATTATAATTGGATTTAACTGATATATGTTATCTATAATTATAAATTATTATTCCCACAAAGTACTATCAACGTATATAATTTAACGTCGATAATTATAATTGGATTTAACTGATATGTGTTATCTATAATTATAATTAATAAATATATTATTATTATGACTTATAATTATAATAAATATAATTATTATTTTATAAGTATTATTTTTATAAATATAAGATTTGTTAATATTATTATTATGACTTATAATTATAATAAATATAATTATTATATTTATTATTTTTATAAAAAATCCACAAAGTATTATTGTTAATATTATTATTTTTTAAAAAATCCACCCTATGGCGACAACATGTCGTCGCCATAGATGTTTCACAAAAGGCGGGGTTATTTCCCTCCAATTTATTTAGAGGGAAAAAAGAAAAAAAATTGTTTTTACCTATGGCGACGACATGTCGTCGCGATAGATATTTCATAAAAGGCGGGCATTTTGCCGCCGATTTATTTAGAGGAAAAAAAAGAAAAAATTGGTTTTTACCTATGGCGACGACATGTTGTCGCCATAGGTAAAAGAAAATTTTTGTGTCATCTGAAATAAATAGAAATTATGATAAAATTACCTATGGCGACTAAATGCGGCGACGACTTTTGCGTCGTCGCGATAGGTGGCACCTAAGGCGACGACATGTCGTCGCGATAGAACTTTGGTAGCCAAAAACCAAATCCACACTATAGCGACGACATGTCGTCGCGATAGGGTGACCTATAGCGAGGACACAATGTCGTCGCCATAGGTCTAGTCGGGATAGGGTCAGATTCTTGTAGTGTTGGTTTCTTTGTTATTCAAAGTATGGGAGGGGACTTTTTAGACTTATCATCAAACACGGTGGAACCTTTTACACTTCTACTTATATTATCTTTGGGAGGCTTGGCTATCGATGGCTCATTGGACAATTGGCAAACAAGATAAAAGACGTTAAATTTTGATTATTTTCATTTTTTGAAACAATTTTTTTACTTTAAAAGATGCTAAATTATACTATCAATATTTAAGAACAAAATTGACAAATACGTTTTCCATCTTTAAGGATCATAATGTATAGAGGTTTTCTTAGGCAGCGTATTACTCCTAATGGTCACCGCTATTGTTGTACACATGTATTATAAATCCTATACTTATACTCTAATCTTTATAATCATTTATCCTAGCCTTAGCTTTTCTAAAATAATGTGTTGACCTTTATGTATGAAGTTTGATCTTAGCATTATCTTTTACTACTCATTTGAAATGTATTTAGTTTAATACTAGACACACCACACCGATGTTTTAAAAAAGAAAACTAACAATACAATGTATAATGAGAGGATTGATAAGCTAACAGAAAACAAATACCGAGATGTAAATTATCATTGTTGTCACATCATGCGGGTTTCATACTAGAAATGCAAGATATTTCTTGCCCTATTAATGACAAATGGTGTATGAACAATGTAGATGAGATCGGCTTACGACTAAATTTGATCTCAAATGCAAGTAGTTTGCAACTAAGATTTAACTTTTCAACTTTTATATTTGAAGACTTGTATCTTCTTATCCGTGTGTTATTTTATTGCATCAATGGTTTTTTTTCGTACTTGATAATTTAAATGTTAAATTATTAGTTACAAGACATATGTAACGCTTATGTTGAATACACGACATAAGTGTTGCATATGTCTTGTAACTGATGATTTAACATTTAAATTATCAAGTCTAATTGGAAAATTTTTAGAAAAACGTTCTATACTTTTGTAATAAATAATAAACAAATATATAACTAACCAGAGACGAGTACCGTAATGAAAAGTGTCGCACCCGCGCATCGCGTAAGTACGTTACTAGTTATAATATATATAGCATAGATAATATCATTTTGGTTATAAGTTATGTTTTGCTTGACGTATATAATATCTTGTTTTTATAATAGAATGATGTTAGATAAATATTAATTCATGAAAATCGGAAAATATAAAGGCAAAAAGTGAATATTGGTTTTACAAATAGAAAGATATATTAGTTTTTATATATGGAGGAGGGTTGCATGGTTTAAAACAAAAAAAAAGTTGGGTCTGATGTTGAATCATTTGTAGTTAAAGTGGTGAAGCTCCTTTCGAACTAGAAGGTTAGAGTTCTATCTATATCGGGTTGGTGGAATTACGTATGATGTAGATTAGGTTTAGTAGTATAAGGGGTTGTTTGATAACATCTAAATCAACCTCTTAATGGTTCAGATGTCAGAATGGTTCAACACTTAATGGTTCAGACTATTTGTTTCGCTAGCAAATGTCTGAAGTTTCAGACATTTGCCTTTGAATGGTTAAGCATTATACTAACGCTGAATGATTAAGAGGTCTAATGCTGAATGGTTAAAACCTCTTATCTGAATTGGTCAGGCATTTGCTTTTGAATAGTTAAGCGATATACTAGCTTTTAATGGTTCAGACCTCTTAATGGTTCAACACTTAATGGTTCATAACTTTTATTCGTTCAACACTTCATCATTCAGAAATTGTCAAACAACCCCTTAGGATAACATCTAGATTTAGTAGTTAAAAATATGACACTATGCAAGTTGCTAAGTTAATTTTCATTATTCCTTTAAAGTTTTAATAGTTACATTAACTTCAGGAATTGAATTATATTTAAATATTTACGTATCTAAAGAAAACAAAGGGGTTCGATGTGGAAAAAGACGTTAGTATGAAGCATAAACAACGATTGCTAGAGGTTAAGAACCATTTTATGAAAGACTTAAAACAAAAAAACATGATCTAATTGGGATAAAAACATAGATGAAAACACCAATTATTTTCATATACTTGTATATGTAAGGAATGCTACAAATCTCATTCAAAGGCTTATGATTAATAACAATTGAAAAATGGGTCTCAAATCTATTGGGAGTAAGGAATCAAGTTTTAGAGCTTTTCAAAACGAATTACAAGGACATTGTTAGGCTATGACCACCCTGGTGGGGTGGCTTTCTCTGGGTTATCTCAGACTCAATCTTTAGCTTTTATAGATGAACTAGAATTAAGCCCAGTACTGCGGCAGGGGCGTAAAACCATATCAATAGCACCTATGTCACACCACTGTCAGTGACCATAAACACTAAAGTTGTGATGTGTTAATGCGGAAAAGTAGACCGGAAATGGAGAAAATTTTAATTAAGTCGACCTAGGATCCGCGTGTTGCGATGAACTTGTCAAACGGGTAAAAATAGATGTAAAAATGCTAAACCAAACATGCACGTTGCGCCGTGTTAAGTCATAAAACTTGGAACAAAACGTAAAAATGTAGAAGCATACATGTATGTTGCGCCGTGTTAATTAACTTGTAAAACTTATAACGAAACATAAAACAAAAATTTACGAAAGTTGAAAAGTATAAGGGTTAAAGTTGAAAGTTAAAATGTTGTAAGGTCAAATTACAAAAGATTAAATATTTTGGGTTAAAAGTAAAAACTTAAATTTTCTGAGGTTACATTATAAAGATGAAAACGTTTGAGTTAAATTTTAAAAAAAATATTTTTTATAAAACACTATAAGCATAAGGTACAACAACTTATGCATAGAAAAGTCAAAAATTAATATATTATAAATTATTTAGGACCAAGGTTAAAAGTGCTATATGGAATGTGAGTGTGCTAAATCCTCAAGCTTTAATGGTTTCACATTCGCATTCATAAAAAAATGAGTTAGTTACACGATTGGTCCTTGTGCTTTGCCCATATTGCAATATTAGTCCCAACTTTTAAAAAATTACAGGTTTGGTCCCTAGAGTGGATGATCTTTCAGTTTCCAGTTAAGTTGGTGTGAAATGTCCCTTTTACCCCTTAACAAAATAAAAAAAGTAAAAAAGTACTAATTTGTTGTAGGACTCACTATCACCAATACTTTAAACCCAAACCCTCATCCTCAACCCCATCCCCATCGGACTAACCATTACCACCTCCCAATCGCCACCACTAACCATCACCGCCACCCTCCTCCTCCACCAGATACAACCACCGTCCTAACCACCGGCATCACAATCACCGACTCTACAGCCACCTCCACCACCGGTGAAATTAGTCACCATCGGTAACCATCCGTGGTGGAAATGCCCGTTCCCTCCTCTCCGTTCCACCACCATCACCACCACCGCCTCCATCACCACCATCGCCACCACCATTGCCTTTTATCACCCTCAAAACATATTTTCTTATTCGGACAGTGATTTTGACACACTTTTTTCACCACAATCAACTAAAATCGATTGTGTTGGAGCCAGAATACATATCCAATGCATTGCTCCTTTGGACGAAAAAAGGATATTATGTAATCAATGTAACGAAACTATGATTAAATTGGAAGAGACTTTGGCTAAAATCTTGTGTGTATGACTATTTGTATATAAACAATAATTATTAACTTGCTTGGCAATGTAACGAAACTATGATTAAATTCTTGGCTGTGGTATGGACTATTTGTATATAAACTAATTATTAAATGCTTGGCAGTGGTATGTATCGAAAAAACAGAGATTACGTAATCAATCATTTGAAATTGATTTGGCAGCTTCTCGTGCCTGTGGTATGGACTAAATGCTTGGCTGTTTATCGTTCTATTGCGTTGTTGATGCTACTAAATGCTTGGTTGTTACCGGATCGGTGTATGGTGATGGTGGGTTGTCGGCGATGGTGATGGTTGATTGTTGGAGATGATGGTGGTGGGTTAATGACGATGGTGGTGGTGGGTTGTCGGCAATGGTGGTGGTGGTGGGTTGCCAGTGATGGTGAAGGTTGTGACGATGGTGGGGGGTTGATGGTGAGAGAGATTTGTGTGTGTATAGTTTGTGTGTATTATTAATTATTTAATTGTTTAATTAAGAAAAGGTGGGACCCATATAAATTAATTTATATTTATATATTTCGTCTTTTAGTGCAAGGATATTTTAGACTTTTCACCTCAACTTAACTAAAAAACTTAACAGAAGTTAGTGTCAGGGACCAATTGTGTTACGAGTTAATAAACAGTTGAGACCATACCTGTAATTTCTCAAAAGCTGAGACCAATACTGCAATATGAACATACCACATGAACCAATCGTGTAATTAATTCTAAAAAAATATTAGGATCCTTTTAAAGATGACTTTTTAAAGGTGGATATTTTTTCCATAATAAAGGTGTTATTAGCAGGGAATGTCATTCCTCCTTTATCACATTGATTCAAAAGAAAAAAAGGCTCTTTGCCTTTTTGCAGGACCGGTTAAGGGAAGTTAATACACTCAGTCTCACAATAAAGAGAGTGCTTATACCACTTAATAGATCAAATAGGGAATCAGGACAATATTTATGATACTAAGAACACAAGCATACAAGGAGACAAAACTAAGAACAACAAATGAATATAGTTTTCAAGGATCAAGTATATTGCTCTTACAAATGTTACAAAACTAAAAAAAGATACAAGGACCTGAGATACTTTATACTACAATCCTACAACCGACCATACTTTGAAAGCCAGCTAGAAACACTAATCTAGACAACAAGATCAATGTAAGGCAAAAGGCAGATTGCCTTTTGACTATTGACTATGACATGCCATAGCTCACATCCTAATATATTACAAAAATGATAAAAGTACATAAAGTAGAAAGTTATAGACTTAAGAACTCAATATACAGTTGTAAAAGCATGGACCTTTTCACCAACTTATACAAGTTAGTAAGTCTTCAGAGTTGCAGCCGAAAGTGGGTTAGCATTATGCAAAAGTATATCAGGGAAAGCATGTTCTTATTTGTATTCGAAAAAAATCAGTCTTCACTTCATTGGCTTCGGAAGACTGTCTTTGAAGCTTCAGAAGACTTTATCTTTGGCTTCGGAAGATTTGGTCTTTGGCTTCGGAATATTTTACACTTAGAATATTTTCCATGCAGAGTGTAAAACTTCCGAAGCAACTTCTACGATGTACAAAGTGCATGCATGTAGAAGCACTTTGGTTGTTTTGGGTGCATCAGCCTTTCTATTTCATATTATAATTTTGTTAGTCCAATTGGATGTATCTCACATTTTAAAGCAAATTACTATTTGTATTCCTGGAATTTTCCTAAACTAACTAGTTGAATTCTTAAAAATTTAAAAACATCATTATTTTTCCTAACTTTATATTTTTTCATCAATTTGAATCATGAAGGCTGAAGTCGTGCCGTTAGTTTTTCTATTAATTTTTTTATGGAAAGACTAAAATACCACTGTTACCTATTTTTCTTCAAATAACCCTAAATCTTTACTTTTATCCACACTCACTCATCCCCCTCCACTCCAATCTTCCAACACCACAACCACAATCATCGATGTTCCCCTCCCCACCGAACCTTTCTATCATGTCTGATTTTGTGCCCATTATCTAGGCTCACTCCGACGTCCATGCTCGATTTGATGGAGGTGGGTCTGCGGGTGGTGTTGGTTTTGCGGTGGCGAAGGAGGAGCATGGTGGCAGAGGTGGTGGATGAGGGGTGGGGGAATTAGGGGGAGACGGTGTTGTTGATGGTGGAATTTCAGCTGGCGACAGACATGGTTTGTGTATTGCAGCTCTGAAAGATGGAGATAATGCATGTGGTGGTGATGAGCAGCTGTGGTAGTGACAGGCTGTTGTTGTGGTGGTTGGCGGTTGTGGTGGTGGTGACGAGCGGCCTGTGATGGTGGTAGTGATGGAGTTTAGGGAGAAAACAAAGAGAAAGAGTTTGTGTCGGTAGGGGGTGAGAAAGAGAGAGAGAGATAGAGAGAGAGAGAGTATGAGAGTGTTTAGTATGTGATAACATAAGGTGGGTGGGTCCCACAAGTCTTTTTCTTAAATTAATTTAGGGGTATTTTAGTCTTTTTGATAAATGTTTTAACATAAATATCAAAGGTATTAGTAATTTGTACTTAAATAGAGTCAAAAATGAAATGTTAAGGGTAAAGAGATGGATTTAAACATCAAGGATTCAATTAGTTAAAATTAACAAATTCAGAGATGCAAATAGTAATGTACTCCATATTTTATTTCTAATTTTAGTGAATCGGTTAAAGTTGTTGATGCCATTCATTATGTGAAATTTACAATTTTCTTATGCAAAAGGGAGCTAAGAAACATCATAGATGACCTTCTAATTGGTAATAAAATGATGCCTCGAATTAAAAAGTGTAAATGGAAGGCTTTTATTTTCAAGGTGGACTTCAAAAAAGGTTTTTATTCCTTAAAATTGAAGTTTCTTCACCTCAGTTTTGATCGATATGAACTTACAAACTAAATGGTGTCAATGGATTATGGGTATATGTTTGAAACTACTAGAACTTCTATGGGGGTTATGGCCTAGAGTTAAAAGAGGAGAGCCTCACAACCAAGAGGGAATGGGTTCAAACCTCACCCAATAAAAAATTTATCTAGAAAATATCTAGGTATAGTTGTTCAACTAAAAACGTTAATGGCTCTCATACAAAGGAATTTTCTTTACAAAGATTGGTTCAACAAAGGGGTTCTTTATCCCCCTTCTTGTATACTATTGCTATGGAAGCATTGGGCATGGTTATGAGAAACAAGTTACTAACTTGCATGTTTCAGGGTACTTCTTTTCTTGTAGTTGGTCGTGTATATCTTGCAATTCTATGTTGATGACGTCATCTTTATCGGGAATGACTTTTTTCCTCCTTCAAAAATTTGAAAAGGATTTGATGGTTAGCATCGTGTCTTAAAGTGAATTACAAGAAAATTACGCTTTATAATGTCGGGATGGATTTTCTTCAAGTGAGTTCTATGTCTGCGCTGCTTCATTTAAATCGGGGATTTTTTTTTCTTACTAGGGTATGATGATAGATGCTAATATGAATCACATTAAGAACTTGAAACCAATCATAGATATGTTTTAACATAGGTTATCTTCTTGTAAAGCTAGAGCTTTGTCTGTCGATGAAAGGATTACTGTGGGTAAAATTAGTTATAAGTAGTCTCCCTACCTATTACGTCGATATGTTTCATAGTAGTTTATCTTCTTGGAAAGTTAGAGCTTTATCTTTCGATGAATGGATTACTTTGAATAAATCCATTGTAAGTAGTCTATCACCTATTACTTCTCCTTGTACAAAGCTTTTGGTGCATGTGATTGGTGAGTTGGAATGAACTAAAAGAGCCTTTTTTATGGTCGGATTAGATGATTAGTTATAAGCCACCCGTTTTCTAATTTGTTCCATCACTTGACCTAGAATGTTATGCATGTAGGGTCGAGTCAAGCTAATGACTCATAAATTAAATGAGTGATTATTGGAGGCAACCTGAGCTTTTGAAACAATTTGTGTTTATTTATTTGTTTTTGTTAGTATTTTCTATTTCCGTATGCATGCTTAACCGGATTTTTGATTACTCTTATTTTTTTGCTCTTGGAATGTGTTATGGTCATTTTGGTTGAAATGCTCTCGCATGAAAATATTTTGAGGCTTTGGAGAAATTCTTGGAAATTTTCATCGAATCTCAACAGGGAAGTTTTCCGTTCACTTTTCTCACACCCCCTATGCATTTGCATATTTTTGGTACATTGAGGGCAATGTACAATTCAAGTGTAGGGATATTGGGGTTTTCTTTTGTTTTTGTAAACTTTGTGCCTATCCTTCTAAAATGCTCTCATTTTTGACAAGTTTTTTTTATATATAATTTTAAATAAATTGCATCCAAGTATATTTGTTTTAGATCCTCAAACATGATTGTGTTCATTGGCATCATAAAATTACGAGAAACCTTGTGCAAGATGTGCATCCAAGTATATTTGTTTTCGATCCTCAAACATGATTACACTGCTTTCTTACATTTTTGTTGGTTCTGAGTGTGCCAGATGTGCATCTATGTGAGAACTTGCCTAGAATATGCATTTCAAGACCATAAACTAAATTCTTGTATGAAAATGATAGATGCATTAAGATAAACCATTTCTTGTAACCCCTTTCATTTCATTTTCCCTACCCTTTCATTTCCACTAGTTACCATGTTGAGGCTATCCTGTTTTTGTGTTTTTACCCGCATATTAAACTCACCTAGCCAAAATTGCCTTTTATATTTAAACCGTTATGTTAAATTCCGGTTTTTGTTAGTTGTTTAATTTGTAATTTCTAGTTATATGGTTGGAGAATGTTTAAGTAGATTGAAAAAAAATATGAGAAAAATATGAAAAAAAATCAAAAATAGAAAGAAAAAAAAGAAAAAAAAGAAAAGAATACTGTATTAGTTTCGTTATTTCATATTAGGAAAGAATGATCAAAAGTGAGCAATTTTGTGCTTTAGAAAGAAGAATCATAGTATGAGCTCATTTATTAAATGTTTTCAATTGGTTGTCAATTTTCTCTTTCTGTGTAATATTGGTGATTATATGCATTTAGAATATAATGAATCTGGATTTTAACCTCTTAGCCACTTTTACCAAAAGTCCACACCTTATAACCTAAGCCCCATTACAACCCGTCAAAGTCCTTTTGATTCATGCATTTTCTCATGTTAGTTGGTGGAGAATTGATCTCTTTGCAAGCATATTACTATGTATGTCTCATCGATTGACATTGAGTGATTCACTTATACACTTATACATACAAATAACCGAGCGTTGAGTGATTTTTTTTGAGGGGTTTATACTCATGCATAAATAAATGTCATAAGCATGTGATGCTCATCTGAATATTTCTAGTTTTTTTAGAAGAACAATGTGTTTAAAACACTGGGTTTTATCTTATGAATGTGCTTTGCTCGATTGTTTATCATGATTTTAGATCTTTATTTAACCAATTGATTGCTTCTCGTCAATTTTTTTCTATCAATGAGAGCTATTTTGTTAAACTATAGTATTAGAGTTTGCTTGAGGACAAGCAAAGTTCAAATGTGGGGATGTTTGATATTTAAATAAATATACATTTTATCAATACATATTATTCCTCATTTGAAGCATTTTTTTGTTACAAATTCATTTATTTATACACTTATTTGTGTTATATTTGAATGTTGTAGTCCCCGGTGGTTATTTGATGAGTTTTGATGAAAAACTGAAGTTTGTGAAGAAAATCTCTTGACTTGGGCATGTAGGCCCCCTACATGGCCATGTCGTTGTGAAGCATTATGTTGTGATAAACTGCAGCCTACACTACCCCCTCACTTATCCCACATGGCCATGTACCGAGCAGATTGGGTTTTTAACCTAATTTCACCCCCATTTCAACATAACTTTCAAGTTAACTCAAACCCTAGCCTCTCTCACCCCTTTAGGTGATTTTGGGCCTACTTCAAGAGTTTTTAAGAGATTTGAAGGCCAAGATTGAAGATTTCACACTTTCAAGGAGGATCTAACATCATCCACTCCATTTCACTCAAGATTGGTTTGAATTTCTCTAAATATACTATGAGTTATTTAATGTTCTTGTGTTTGGTGTGTTTTTTGTAAGCCTCATTGGCTAAACAATTATTATCACTTGGATTAGATGAAACCTAGCATGATTTAACAACTTGTACATGATTCTTGGTGATGTTTATGTTGATGCTATGATGAAGCTTGATTATTTTTCAATGTTTGTGTGTATGTTTGTTCTAGTTTGATGAAATGTTCAACCTTGTGGGTATTGTAAGCATGCTATGTTGGAAAACTTCATGTTCTTACAAGACTTATGCATATAATTGCATCTTTTGTATGTAATCTTGTGACATTTGACTAGGAATGGTGAATGAAGGTTGAAGGTTTAGTAGAATTGGTCAAATGTGCATCCTTATGCTTATGTTTGAGAAAACCATAGTGTATGTCATGAATCTCTCTTGTCATTGGTTATGAATTGTTTTGTAATTGTGGTATGAAGTTTATGAGTTGAAGAGTAATTGTAGTTCTGTCTATTTTATCCAAGTTGAGGTGGTTATCATGTGTTTATCGTGTTAACTTTCAAAGATTTGTGGAATTGGATAACCCTAACGAGAGTCTAATTTATCTTTAGCATCAACATAATTGTACATTAGTTTCTCATAGCATAAATTTAGGTGGCTATTGTGTGTTTTTCGTTCTAGCTTTCCGAATGATTATATGTCTAGATATCCTTGACGGGGGTTTAGGCTACTTCCATGTATTATGTGTAAAGATGGTCTCACTTCGAGTTTGTGCTAGTTGTTAATTTATTGCTAAGTGGATTCAAAGTCCAAGTGGTATCTTTAATTGATTGTGTATCTTCATCTTTACTTCGTTGATTTGTTAGTTTAACTTGCTAATCATTTTAGTTAATTTAATATTTGCAAATCCAAACTCGATTGATCGGTTAAATAGTTACGATGATTTAGTATTGGGAGCCATTGTGTCCACGGATCGATACTCGATTTTTACCTAAGACTATACTACTATGAGATAGGTGCACTTGCCTATTGTGTATAGTTGGTTTAAGAGTGATAATCGTTTCTTAAATTAAAGCTCATTTGTGTAAATAATCCTTACTAAAAATATATATACTTTACACACATCATATGTGTGGTTCAACATGTTTACTTTTCGTTCTAAATTTTGTGACTTAAAACGACGCAATGTGCATGTGTAGTTGAAGTTTTTACGTCTATTTTCACCCGTTTGACAAGTTCATCGCAACATGCGGGTACTAGATCTACTAGTTAAATTTTTCTTTGTTTTACGTCTCAATCTAATTTCTCTGCATTAACACACCGTAACTTTAGTGTTGGTGGTCGTTGCAAGTGGTGTGATATTAGTGCTATTTGGCACGGTTTTACGCCCCCGCCGCAATGCTGGGGCTTAATTCTAGCTACTTCTATTGACAAAGATTTCTTTAAAAAAGTATTAATCTTCATGCTTATTTACTTGGATTGGTGGGTAACCCTTTTTGTACCAAGGAACTTCAGGTACAAATTATAGATAATCTTGTGGTATCTAGCCTTGCTTTCATGCGATTGGAATGGAGTGTGTGGGCTCCTATATATTAAGATCAATTTTTTTGCTTGGAGGCTTGTCATCGTAGTCGACTTTAGAGGATTTATCAAAACAGAATATCAGTGGAACCTAATATTCGCTTGGCGATAAATTGTGACTTGGCTAAAGCGGTTTGGTGTTTGATTCTAAGTATCATTTAAATCACCTCGACTGACGAAGTGGACGAGCCCAAGTGTGGATGAGCAGGTCATCTTGTATTTGGATGTCCACGATCGCGAGGGGGCTTTACTAAATTGATTATAACTTGGGCTAGAAGTCTTCGTTTTGGGCATGCGAGTAGTCAAAACGACCGTCGGATCGAGGAGCATGTCTCTACAAACCGGTAGGTCATCATCCCAGCCCAAAAGCAGCTTATTTCATGAGTTATTTTACTTTTTATTTTATTTCTAGTTTTGTCGAACTTTATTTATGGCTCATTTTTTGTCCCGTTTATGTTTTGAAGCCCATTCGACTTTTGGATTGCTTTTTATATTCATGTAAATATTGGGAGATGATTAGTTTTGAAGTTTATGAAAATAATTTTTCTCTCTATCACTAATGTGTGTTAGTGCGTGAAATCCCTAATGTATTCTTCAAGAATTAACGATGGTTAGAAGAATTGTTCTTGGTATTCTCGGTAAATCAACAAGTTCAATTGATTATCTTTGTTTTCCGTCTACGTGACAAAGTGTTATAGCTTTCCTCTTCTATAAACGGAAACAAGCAAAAATTAATTCTTGCTATTTTCTTGTTACTCTATGATGTATATGGCAAGATAGGAGCACAAAACTATTTTAAAATAAGAAATTTAATCCAAAGAAAATACTTATCTTACTTATATTGATTAAAAATAGATTGAGTTCTCGGGGATTGATTGGTCTTTGTTGGATCATATGAGGCTGGTGCAACCAAAACAACACTTAGAAGATTTTGGAGTACAATCGAAGAGATCTTCCGAAGACAAAGTTGTTCTTCCGAAGACAAGTTAAAGATCTTCCGAAGCTCAAGTATGAAGAACTTTCGAAGGTAGAATTCAGTCTCCCGAGACTAAGTAGTTCTCCGTCCGAAGTACAAACACTTAGAAGATCCAAGACAAAGTCTTCCGAAGAATTAAGTCATAAAGACTTGCAGAAGTCTCGGAAGAAGTTGATTCTTCCGAAGTATAAATGTCTTCGGAAGAACTTATTCTTCTGAAGACATGTAAGCTTCGGAAGAATCAACTATGAACCGGTGGACATAAGTATGGTCCGGCTTACACCCGCTGCCATCTCTGATATACTGTATGGTGTTATCCCATGTAGTTGACAATACTTTAATCCATTGTTCACCCTTTATCAGTTAGTACAGTTACCATCTTTAAATGGTAACAAAAGGTAAGTCATGGACATGTCATGACTACCTAATCTAGGATAGTATTTTATTTTAGATGCTTTACTTCTAATAATATAGTATTTGTATAGTTGTAAATTCCAACCGGTTATCCAAGTATAACCGGATGTAGATAATAGTATATATATAGTTTCTCATTATAACTCATTAAGTCATACTTGTAAGAGTCTTGTAATACTAAGTTGAGAATTAACATATACAAGTATCTTGAAAACTATTCTTGTGTTCATTAATTTATTATATTATTGTCAACTTAGTTAAAAATTCTGCTTAATCATCCGAGTGAGTTTGAGAGATAAAACTTGTGTTGTGAGACCAATACCGATCCAACAGTCTTATTAATGTAACTTTAACAATGCATTGTACTCGCGTCGACGTTGTTTGGGTCTAGCTTCTTGCTAGTCCCTTTTATTTCTATTTTATTTTATCTTTGCCAAATTAACATAAAAAAGAATAAAAAAGAAACAAACAGGTTGTCCATGATGTTAAGTCATTAGACTAGTTAATTAAGTTTCAAGAATGTACCAAATTGGTACCAGAATTTACGACCCTTTTAAGTTTATGAAATGAAAAACCTAGTTTAGTAAAGTTATATTATTTATATTTTGAATATCAAAATGTAAAGATGAATCAATAAGAAATCACTAAAACCAAGACTAAAACAAATAAATTTACAAACAAGATTGCATTGTGTTAACAACTTTTATACCATCACATTAGGTAAAATTACATTAGATTCAAATAACTTTTTGTTAGTAAATACAACATTTTCATTAAAAATGCAACTTTTTTTTTAAATGTTGTTGTAAAACATTGCATTAGGGTTCTTTTTTTCTTCTGGTAGTGATACATTTACTTCGCACACTTAGTATATAATGACTTTAACCTTTTATATATAGTTACAATACCTTTTGAGTATAAGTTATATTACGTTCAACAACTTCTTTTTTCTTTTCTAATTATCTTTCAATAAAAAACATATATAGCAGATGCTTTTAATTAGCATTATTTTTAACTTTTTAAAACCCTAATATTTCGAATAAATACAGGGAGAATTACATTTATTTCATAACTAGTCTTAATAATATGAATAAGTTTACTCATTAAAAAATAATGCATATACATATTAGGAAAATTTATAATTTTCATTCTACCATGAAGCATCTTCCTAAAAAAGAAGAAAAGAAGCATGAAGCTTCCTGGAAGCTACCATCAACTACTTCCAAAATTTAATTTGAAGCTACCATCAACTACTTCCAAAATTTAATTTTACAAAAGATTAACATTGATAACTTTTTAAAAACAATTTTAATAAAGTTTAAATGTTTCTCAGATATCAATTTATAATTAACATATATTCATTCTATTTAATGTTTTATTTATTTAACTCATATAATAAATAGGTTACTAAATCAACTACTTTATAAAAGAAGCTATATATACAAATTAAAATATCAAGATACTGAAATGAGTCAAGTTCGAGCTTGAATTATTCAACTTGACTCATTTACACAGTGATTATATGTGCCATTCTTTTCTTTTATTTTTTTTTCCCGGTTAATGCAAGTCATTTCAATTTATAATATTAGTTATTTTGTAATAATATAATGTTTGAACCCTTATTTGTGTCCATTTCATCTCATGTTTGTAGCCCCTAAATTATCCACTACATGTAGTCTTACCACCAACAAAGACGAGTAATTACCCTTTAAATGACTATCACCGAAAACAAAAGAACATGTAAAAGAATATTTTATTCTTTTCTACAAAACTAATTAAGAATACATTGTGGTAATGTACAAAAGGGTATTTAGCCTGTTGAAGGACTATGAAGTACAATTAAGAGTGGAAAAGATTTAGGTTAGATTTGTGTGAGTTGTTAAAAATAAAAGGTAGTGGTCATGTATTAGTTTATAGGATATTTAACATTTCTTTGGTTTTTATATATTCAAAAAATTTTAAATTTGGGTTTTATAAATTCAAAAATTTTAAATATAAAATAACATAGTTTAAATTTTATTAAATTAGTAATTTTAACTGATTTTACATATTTATTATTTTTTATTTAAAAAGAACCATTACAGTAACTAATTTACCACGTATACAAAAAGAAAAAAACTAGATTCATATGTTTTGAAATTCTTGTATGCATATGTATACATACAAATACATATATACGTTTGCTTATCTTCTTTTGATGCAAAAACATATCACTTTGATATATTGGAAATTAGAGAACAACCATAATTTACTATCGAATCTTACCATTTTCATAACAGGGGACCAACCATTTTTTTATTTTCTTTTTCGGCTCTCACGCGGACCTTAGAGTTGAAGAAGATCTAATATGTGAGCATTAGGGTCATTTTAATTATATTGAAAAGTTCTTTTAGAGAATGTAATTAACCTATATTAAAATTATTTTATATTTAAACTATCTCCTTAATGTTAAAATAAATATAGGTTAAGGGGTAAATAGTAACTTTTCTTAAATACTAATTTAGAAAGTAAGCTAGATATACATATTAAAGATCAAGATATTTAACATAAAGAATTGTGTGTGAGGTGGCAAAATAATGCATCAATAAAAAAGAAAATAGTTCATGTAATTCTAACGGGGACACAATATAATGGTGCTTATGGAAAGGGCGTAATGACAATCTATTTAACATTTTCAACACCTACCCGACAAATATTATGAAGATTAAATTGATTACATTCTTATGGCGGATACAAAATCGAACGAAAATGCATAATTTAGATTCGAATGCCCGGTGATGTAACGTATAGTATTTGCATAATACCTAAAGGCATGCGTATCTATTTCCATGTATGATCTAGCTTTTAGCTATTCTTTTATTCTTAATATATCATTGTCATTGAAAAAAAAAGTAAATAATCACCTATGAGGCTACTACCTTACAAAAATAAGTTAAAATTTATACATAAACCATTTATATATAAAGATCATTTCGTCTCAACATCCTCCTCCAAGTTAATGTATACGTACGTAGTTTTGTATTGTCACATGTATATTTAGACTCACTATTATTGATCGACTTATTGTAATAGTTACTTTTTATATCATAATAAAATAAATGCTTGATTAAGTTGTCTTCTAGTTTTTAAATGGTCAAAAAAGTGTGTGAACATGAACTCTTCCTTTGTCACAACGATTGCAAATAAAATACGATAAATGATAGAACAGAAGCTATATAGGTATAGGGAAGAATAGATAATAACTTAGGAATTTAACATCATTAGTTAAAATTAATTATATTCAACTCATACCATGCATAATTAATATATAAATCACCTCACACTAAACTACCATTACCATTCAGCTCAATACTACCGGCTCAATACTAACCTAACTAACTAGTTAATTTAGTTAATTACATTATCGATCTCATCTTCTCAAGCGACAGCCCCTGCGATGTCTGTTGTTGATGTAACACCAGCACGAGACACCTAAAAACACTATGCCCAACGCGACATAAAACACAACAGGGTTAGGTGTGATTGAGGAGCTGGTGGTTGTCCATCTAGGTGGGCCAGGCACCAAGGGCTCATCATTATAATCAGGGGAGAGCTCGACGCTGATCGGTCCACGTGTCATCCTGTGATTGCACCACGTCATTTTGAAAAAAAAATTAAAAAGAGAAAATTGAAGAACAAAACAGATGAAAAAATGCATCAGATTGATAATAAGCCTCAAATTATACACATATCATCTCATTATTCATTAAACTTAACTAACAAACAAATTAAAATGCTTATAGTAGTTGTTTTATGTAATCTTTTTAAGAGAAACTTGTATCAAGGTGTGCATATAACATAAGAGCTAAAGTTATAATCTAAGCAGAAATGTAAGCGAAAACATGAGATGCAAAAAGATACATACCTCAATCGATCTCTTAGAAGCACAGTAGTTATTCTCAAATCTGAATGATTAAACACCAAGACGTACAAGATGCCTCTTTAAACCACTTTTATTAATAATGAGATTCAAATGTAAGTTTGAAGTCCGGGAAAAACGTTTTAAAAGTCTTCAAGACACGTACTTTCTATATATGTTTATATTTATAATTCTTTGAGTTCTTTTTCTAAACTCTACTGTGAAATCACCAAACAGCCCCCACTTTTCTCCTAGCTGTTTTTTACATTTTCAGACCATATATTCATTTTCATTTCCATGGCTTAACTTTAATAAACTTAACTAATATTATTTCAGCTTCATTTATAATATTTTAACTAATTTACTAGGTTTTTTACCTGTCACGCGTCGTGATGGTATCATATATGTCGTGATAAAATATAGACAACAATCAACCTGACTTGTTTTCGAACTAAATTTACGTCAATACCTGAGTAGTTTCCAATTACGTTCAAATTTAGATTGACTCAAATTTACACCGACACGTATACAAAAATATGAATTCAAGAAATTTTCTCTTTTAGGTAAATTATACATGAGTAAACCTGAAACTTTAGAAACTCGGGAGATTAAAATAACATTTTACTAAGTTTTCAAAATGTAGGAGGTGAAAGTGCCAAGACTGAAAGTAAAACATTTTATTTTTGATCGAGTCAATTCGGCTTTTAATATAAAAATCTAAACAATTAAGAAATATGAAAATAAGTAGTTGTAAGTAAGATGTATATAAAAATAGGCACAAAAGTATTTTATATTAAACCCAAGTTGTTTCCGACTATGTCCAAATGTAGACGGACTCAAAATTATAATGTCACGCACACAAAAATTCGAACGTAAGAAAATATCTTTTTTGGTAAACTTGTACAGGGTAAACCGACACTTTAGAAACCCGGGGAGGTGAAAGTGACATATTACAAAGTTTTAAAAAATTTTAAAATAATAAATAAAAAAGGATGTATGTCATGGGGTTCAAACCCCCAACTTCTCACATAAAAGATATGCCTTTAACCAACGCGCCAAACACACATTTAAGTTATTTTTAGAAACGTGTGTGTATATACTACTCAAAGTAAATGCGACCAAAGCAAAAATGATATAGAAATAAATTATTTAAAACAATCGATGGTCATGTGACACGTGACAAGGTATCAACATTGTTAAATCAGTATATACAAGCATTTACAGCCAAAAAAGTTTATCAAAACGGTAGCAAATTTGGCTATCAAACAATATATGGTTTTATATATTTGAAACTATC
The DNA here is from genome assembly GCA_025215565.1 of Flaveria ramosissima. Taxonomy (NCBI): domain Eukaryota; kingdom Viridiplantae; phylum Streptophyta; class Magnoliopsida; order Asterales; family Asteraceae; genus Flaveria; species Flaveria ramosissima. The sequence continues at coordinate 77,235,224 of CM046036.1, forward strand.
ATGCTTACAACACCTACAAGGTTAAGCATTTTATCATACTAGAACAAATACACATAATTAATTCAAATTTCGTCATGGCATTACAACACCCACAAGATTGAGCATTTTATCGGACTAGAACAGATATATATAATTATTAAAGAATAATCAAATTTCGTCATGGCATTAATATAAATAACACCAAAAGTCATGTACAAGTAGTTACTCATGCTAAGTTTCATCTAATACATGTGATAATAAGAGTTTAGCCTATGAGGCTTACATAAAACACACTCAAACTCAAGAACATAAAAGAACTTATAGTAGATCTAGAGGAATCTAAACCAATTTTGAGTGAAAATAGGATGGATGATGTTAGATCCTTCTTGCAAGTGTTAAATATTCAATCTTTTACTTCAAATCTGCCAAAAACTCTTGAGAAATGCTTAAAATCACTTAAGGGTTTGAGGGAAGCTAGGTTTTGAGAGAGATTAAAAGTTAAATGGGGTGTTTTATGGTTATAAACCCATATTTTGTGCGAATATGGTTATATCAGAAGCGATATGACAATATTTAGCTTTAGAAACGAGCTCTTGGAGTTTGACAACTTCTATAGGCATATTTAGCTTTGATATGGTAATGTCATAAACATCTTTCCTCTTAAATTTCTTCAAATCTTGAGTTTTCTTCATAAAAATCATAGAGTTTCATCCCATAACTATATTATTATTAAGATATCACATGCGAAAAAAAGAAAAAAAAATACTAATTTGAACTGTTTCTAGACAATAAGTTATCACGATAATGATAAAACAATTCATCTAGCAATGATATTGTAGCATCTATTTTCATAATACATACCTAAGATGTTTGTACCTAAACAAACTCAAAACCAACAAGGAGAAAAATACAATGAATTCATTATTCTAAATCAGATAAAACTAAGACAAAATATATAAAACATTCAAAAGAATACAATGAAAGAGCAATGTCAAAGCTGCAAAAAAAGATCTTACCTTTGAAATATGCAAACGACTGGCCATTAACTTGCTCTGAAACCTAATTACCATTGATCGAAACAACAAAATGGTATCTGAAATATCATACCTAGGTACGAACATACATAAACACAATCAGAGTGAAAGAGTTCACCTTTGCAGCGCAAGTAAGTTCTCCGCTCTCTGACTAAATTCATATTGTAGCTGATCTTTTACAATGTCATCATTAGGTGAAGAGACTTTACTTATGAATAAATACAAAAGAAAGAGAGTAGAAAACTAATGATATGTGATCACACTTCATTCGAAGATGGTTCACTTTGTTGTACTCAACAAAGCTTATAAGTGTATGTGTGTGTAAAAGACTAACAATTTCTTTCAAATTCGAACAAATTAATTGATTGTGTTTGTTATGGTAGTGCCGGAATGATATTATCATCAACATAAACATGTCCAACAAAGATTTAAATTTATTCGATTTTTGTTGATTGTGAATTGGAGCGACCGGTTGCTTGAAGTGAATGGTCTTTGAGGGCTTAGATGGCAGCAACGCCTGCTGATGATGATGGCGGTTGATTGGTATATGTTGAGGCCCCTCGATCGTGGATCAATCATGGATGAACAATAGATAAGAGTATGCACATATTTGTGCAGGGACTCGGTGGAACACAGGGTCAAACACCACAAAATTATACACACAATAAACACTGAAATTCCACACATAATTCGACATACAACTAGGGTATTTATACCCTTACAATAACGGTTACAAACTAATTAAAATAACACAATTTGCCCCTTAATTCCCGATAATTTACATCAGTTGACTTTTCTTATTTGACTTCTAATTAGACTAAGTTATTAAGATTTCTTGATTATTTTAATTCCAACATTCACTCCCCTAATCATGAAATCTTAATCTTGTTTAATTTGTTCTTGTTCATCCGATTCTGCAGCCTTTCTTTCTTCCTTCTTCGGTTGACTTTCAAATTACAATTTTGACTTCGACTCTCCGGATCCTTTGATCAAGATTAAGCGGTGTTAACGCTGTCTCTGTCGAAATGAATCTAATTCGATATGAACTGAAGGATGTCTCTCGATAATTATTGATCGGTATCCGAATTGAACAATCGGTTCAATAATTTCGGTCCTATGATCGACAATTAACAATTCTCGATTCTAAATTTTTTATCTCTGCGATCTTCTCTTCTTTCTTCTTTCTTCATGGACACTTTCTTCTATTGTCCATGTTAAACATAATTTCCCTTTTGATTTTTTTAACCCTCTTGGTTCTATCCTCTTGTGCACTTCTTCTCTGTGACACTTCTTCTTAACATCTTGCCTATGTCGAATCACTTTAATTTGATGTTCACCGGCCTCCTGCCTACATCAAAGTGATGGCTTTACACTGAAACTTTTTCTTTTTGCCAAACTCGATTTCTTTATGATTGATCCTTTTCAACCAATTCTCTTACTGAAATCAATTCTTTGGGTTAGAACGCCACACTGCGTTCTTCCATTAACCCTTCAATATTCGACAATTTCTTTCACCGGAATTCCTCACGTTGGTGAAAGACGGTTCTTTGGTCGGAGAGTTTTAACAAACTGTTGATCACTTAAGATCAATTATGATGTTGTCTTAGACAACGTACAAATCTTTTTTATGGATCTTCTTTATGATTTGTAATCGGTATATCTTCACTGCTAATTCTTCTTGGTTTCTTCTATTTAAACCATGCTCTGTTTTTCTTTCTTCTGCGATCGGGACTGCAATATCTTCATGTTTAGACTGCTTTCGATTGATCCCTTTGTAACCAACGCTCTGATACCATGTTGAGGCCCCTCGATCATGGATCAATCATGGATGAACAATAGATAAGAGTATGCACAGATTTGTGCATGGACTCGGTGGAACACAGGGTCAAACACCACAAAATTATACACACAATAAACACTAAAATTCCACACATAATTCGACATACAACTAGGGTATTTATACCCTTACAATAACGATTACAAACTAATTAAAATAACACAATTTGCCCCTTAATTCACGATAATTTACATCAGTTGACTTTTCTTATTTGACTTCTAATTAGACTAAGTTATTAAGATTTCTTGATTATTTTAATTCCAACAGTATAAAGTATCTCTTCTTTGTGTACATTGTTTCACATTAGAATATGTTAAGCATCCCCTCTTGATTTTGTTAACTATAAGTATTACATGATGTTCTTTTTTATATAAATTTGATCCCTTCGGTTGCGTTGCTACTGCGGGCTTTATATTGATTTGTCCAAGTTTGATTTCAAGTGTTCATTTTCTCTATCAAACGATGATTTTAAAGCCGCCTCTGTCGACAAAAACACTAAAGCACAGGTTGCTCCGATCGTCAAGCTTAAATGAATGATCTTTGATTCTTGATTTAGTTGTTTGCTTTGGTTGATGATTTTATCAAATGAAAACATTGTAGGCTTTAGAGAGAATCAAGCGATACCAAAGATAGAGAAATCATCTCGGTTTAGAAACATGTCTTTAACATCTCTATCAGTGAGAGCGGAGATCTCACTTGTGCTGCAAAGGTGGACTATTTCACTCTGATTGTGTTTATGTATGTACGTACTTAGATGTGATATTTCAGATACCATCTTGTTGTTTCGATCAATGGTAATTAGGTTTCAAAGCAAGTTAATGGCCCGTCGTTCATATATTCCAAAGGTAAGATCTTTTTTTGCAGCTTTGACGTTGCTCTTTGTCACACCCTCAAAATCCACGTGCGGAGTTTTACCGCGAGGCATGTGAACAAACCAGGATCACAGTCAATAGTTACTCAGAACGACTCTATATGCCATAATTAAAAATAAAATCAACCAAAGTACAAACTTTAAACTGTGCGGAAGCGTTTTGTAAAACAACCCAAAGAAATAAAAGTGTATACTATGGCAAAACAAGCGCCAACCCAAAAGAGTAAACATTAACCATTAAATGAAAAAAATGTCTTGAAGACCGAGTCTTAGTATGCAAGTGAACCATGGAGTGCTCCTAAAGGCAAGCAAGCTAATGACCTGAGAATAGCATACTAAAATGTCAACACAATGGTTGGTGAGTTCAAGAGTTGATATTCAAACATAAACAGTTTAATAATAGAGATATACAAGTAGTGCATTGTAACAGATAGCTAGTCCATTAACAATAAATATTAATGCATAGTGATTTCGCAATTGAAGCTGACTGTGTTACGTTGTTGCCTCCTGTCACGACTCAACAGGTCGTGACAATGTTCAATAGGATAAATTGCACCCGGTTGACCTCGAGTCACACAGGTGGGGCTCGTCAGACCCAGTAGTACTACCCAAGTTTCCCCGCTATTCAATATTAACAATTTGAAAGTGTGAGGACTTTCCTATGATAAACAGCACTATAATAATATTATGCACAACTAAAATATATATAAAGCGTTTGTAGTTTACCGGTATGCTATCTCCCCCAAAAGAGATTAAGTAAAGAGTGGGGCATGAACTCACCTGATATGCGTATAGATACTTAGAGTTTGACTTGACTGACAGAGTGGACAGACAACCCTCAGAGGTTACCTAGATCATATAAGTATATGAGTACGTGCAACAGAGAAAATGTGAAACCCTAAGTACACTACAACCAAAGACTCAAGGTTTCAGAAAATAATACATTTGACTCAGTTGACCCGTTTGACCCGTTGGTGACTTTATGTGTTGTAAACCATTTAAGCAATTATACACATATATCATACAAGTTTAACATTCAAATGGTTCATATGTATGCTACATTATCCAGGTGTATCACTTAGATCATCAAACAACCAAGTATCATACAAGTCATGCGAATCTAGAACATTGACATGTCCACTAGTTATAGCATAATTAACATGTCACACAAAGATCAAATCACGCACCACATGCCATGTGAAGCCACTCACGACTTCACACCCTAAACCCTGCCAATCCTACTAAGTAGGGGCCTCAGATTCGCACGCGTGTATGATGATCACATTCACATTCACTAACCATTTTCATACATTCAACATGCATCACAACAATCAATTTCCAGTCCCAAGCATGATGTCTTAACTACTAATCAACATCAATATCATACATGATCATCAAAGTCCTAACACCACCCATGATTATCCAAACATCTCATACAACTATATTAACATGTTCCAACCACATTAGAATTCATCCATGAACTTACTAACATGCTCCTAACATCTCAAACATGATCAAACTATCATCCTTCCAACTTTGTGCAAATAAAGTTTCCCTTTTGGGAAAGTACATCCCAAAATCTATCAAACATCCTATGCATTCATGAATTCATTAATAATATACCAATTCAAGTTCATATCAACGTCTAAGCATGATCAACAACATCCAAACATCATAACTCATCAATTCATATCCTAAAAAGTTACTATCTTTAGTAATGTATGAACTATAACATGTGTTCTTGAATTCCCAATGCTCACAACAACAATCTAACATCTAATCATCACCATGAACACATCCATAACATCAATTCATCAATAATTCAACATTACATGCAAAATAAAGTTACTATTCTTAGTAACCTATGAACACCAACATCAATTCATCAATTTCTTGTAAAATCAATGTAACCTAGCATTCATACAACCTATTAATCATCAAACATTCATCAAACAATCATCATTCATCCATAATTCTATCAACTTTCGAATTAGGGTTTGCTTCAAGTCAAAGTTCATGATTAATCCACTAAAAACATACAATTCATACATAATCAACGTTAACTAACATGTATACAATCTAACTAACATGTTAACATCATCAATTGATCAAAACTCAACACCAAGAACATCAATTTCGCACTAGGGTTTCGGCCAAAACAAGTTTCATGCAAATAAAACACCAACTAACCTTTAATCCGTGAAAAGTAACAAAATTGAGACTTCTAATGTGTTGTATGCCTTGAAATCGATCCAAACCAATGCTTTCTTGATGATTCTAGGCTGAAATCGCAATGGGAGGGGGTGTGGGATGATGGTTGCGGCCGATTGGGTGGGGGTAGGGTTTAGAGTTGTTTTGTTTAGTTAATTTTTGTATAATTACCCTTTAACCCTTGTGTTTTGCGTTTTATAAAAAGGCACTCTTTTAAACACTTTTTAAATAATAATAAACATATAAACTCACGGTAACAATTATATATTTTATCTTTATAAAACACAAGCATACGAATTAATACACACGTTTCCACGTTACGCGATTAATTCCCAATTAACATATAAAACACACAAACAAATAAGCATAATACAATAATCACATAATCAGTTAAATTATCAATAATTTAACATTTCTAATTATTATTAGGTCACCAACGTTAAATGACAACTAGTGTGTGTTTACGACACGTGTATGCAAAACTTAACGGAACTAACGGAGTTTGATAACGGAAATTTACCGGATGTCACATTATCCCCATGTTGAAAGAATTTTCGTCCCGAAAATTACGTTACATGGTGAGAGTGTTCCATCACTGGTCTACTGCATTGGCACACAGAAATCGAAATCGAGTGAGTTTTGGATGAGTTGTCACATCATCCCCATGTTGAAAGAAATTTCGTCCCGAAATTTAAATCAATACCTTCGTCTGCTGGCATCGTCTCTTCGAATAGTTGGGGGTACTTAAGCTTCATTTGATCTTCTCGCTCCCATGTGAATTCCGATCCACGTCGCGAATTCCAACGGATTTTGACAGTAGGTATCTTGCTTTGCTTAAGTGTTTTCACCTCACGGTCCATCACCTCAACTGGTTCTTCAATAAAACGCAATTGTTCATCCACTTGAACTTCTTCTAGTGGTACGACCATCGTTTCATCAGTTATGCACTTCTTTAGGTTTGATACGTGAAATACATCATGGATTCTACTTAGAAAATCAGGTAGGGCTAGTCGATAGGCCACTGGACCTATTCTTTCCACTATTTCAAATGGTCCAACATACCTCGGGTTTAGCTTCCCTCGCTTGCCAAACCGAACTACGTCTTTCCATGGTGAAACTTTCAATAAAACCTTGTCACCAACCTGAAACTCTAAAGGTTTCCGTCTCTTATCAGCATAACTCTTTTGTCTGTCTCGCGCTGCCGCCATACGGTTCCGTATCTGTACAATCTTCTCGGTTGTCTCATGAATTAACTCGGGACCTGTTAGCTGGCTATCACCAATTTCCGCCCAGCAAACCGGTGATCTACATTTTCTCCCATACAACGCTTCGAAAGGTGCTGCCTGTATGCTAGTATGATAACTGTTGTTATAAGAAAACTCCACCAATGGCAGGTGAATTTCCCAGTTATTCCCGAAGTCAATTACACAAGCACGTAACATATCCTCCAACGTCTGTATGGTACGCTCACTCTGGCCATCCGTTTGTGGGTGATAAGCAGTACTCATATCTAATCGTGTACCCAAATATTTCTGCAATGACTGCCAGAAGTGTGACGTGAAACGAGCGACGCGGTCAGAGATAATTGAGATCGGTACATCGTGTCTCGAAACGATCTCCTTGAGGTACAGGCGGGTTAATTTCTCCATTGCTATTGCACGTCCCGCGAAAGCCGGTAACTATCTCTATAGTATTTTCATAGTTTTGAAAAGAGAATTGAAATAAGTCTCTTTTTTCCCCAATCCAACTTTTTTGGATCGAAGAAAGGCAGCCCAGAATCGACAGAGAAGATTTCCCTTTCACTACTGCGCAAATGCACCTTTCTTTTATCAAATCTAAAAGAGTTCTTTTTTTGGTAAGATTTTGAAAGACATAGTCCCATAAACAGTGTTCCGGGAAGTTCAGTTTTGTATGTATTCTAAACTCCGGAACAAGCCAAGCAAACTCCAGCCCGGGAAACTACCAACGGGCTAACACTTGGCCCAAGCGAATGCGCAGCACGTCCGTTCTAGTGCTGAATATCTGTCGTCATTCCCTCTCTGTCTAAAGTGAGAGGGGTTGCTTCGTACTTTCTTAGGAGGGTCTTCTTGTCAGTTTCCTTAATTGCAAGAAAATGAGCAGATTTTGTCAATCGATCCACAATAACCCATATCGTGTCACATCCAGTACTAGTCCGGGGCAGCTTGGTAATAAAATCCATGGAGATTTGTTCCCATTTCCACATTGGTATTTCGGGTTGCTGCAATAGTCCGGAGGGTTTTTGGTATTCCACCTTTACTTTCGAGCAGGTCAAACACTTGCTCACATACGTAGCTACATCCGCTGTTAGGCCACCAATAGTGCGCCTTTAGGTCATGATACATTTTGTCGGATCCAGGGTGTATAGAATACTTAGATTTGTGTGCCTCACTCATAACTAAGTCTCTCAAATTTCCATAGGCAGGCACCCAAAGTCTATCCATGAAATACTGAATTCTATCCTCCTTCATCACCAGCTGTTTATCCATTCCTCTCAACGACTCAGAACCAACATTTTCCGCTTTTAAAGTTTCTATCTGTGCCTCCTTGACTTGTTCGGGCAGTTGAGTACTGATTGTAAGCTATAAAGCTCGCACCCGTCTGGGTTTAGCTGTTTCCTTCCGGCTTAAGGCATCGGCAACCACGTTCGCCTTTCCCGGATGGTATTTAATAGCGCAATCATAGTCGTTTAGTAGTTCCACCCAACGTCGTTGCCTCATATTCAACTCCTTTTGCTCAAAGATATGTTGAAGACTCTTGTGGTCGGTGTAGATAGTGCACTTGGTACCGTACAAGTAATGTCTCCAAATCTTTAAGGCAAAAACCACTACACCCAACTCTAAGTCATGGGTAGTATAGTTCTTCTCATGAACCTTTAATTGTCTCGAGGCGTAGGCTATCACCTTTTCTCGTTGCATTAAGACACAACCCAATCCTTGAATGGATGCATCACAATACACCACGAAGTCATCCGTCCCCTCTGGCAGTGCTAGTATCGGCGCAGTACAGAGCTTCTGCTTTAACGATTGAAAAGCCGATTCTTGACTCTCACCCCATTTGTATGTTGTCCCTTTGTGAGTCAAAGCTGTGAGAGGTTGTGCGATCTTAGAGAATCCCTTTATGAATCGTCGATAATAACCTGCTAATCCCAAAAATTGTCTTATCTCACTCGGCATTTTGGGTGTGGTCCAATTCTTTATCGCCTCAATTTTGGCAGGATCAACATGTATCCCTTTCTCATTAACAATATGACCTAGAAATTGCACTTCTCGTATCCAAAAGTCACACTTAGAGAATTTGGCGTACAGCTGTTCCTTTTTCAATAGCTATAAGATCATTCGCAAGTGCTCTTCATGATCTTCCTTGGTCCTAGAATATATCAGTATATCATCGATAAACACAATGATGAACTAATCGAGATAGGGTTTGCACACACGGTTCATGAGGTCCATGAACACAGCAGGTGCATTAGTCAACCCAAAAGGCATGACCAAGAACTCATAATGACCGTAGCGAGTACGAAACGCGGTTTTGGAAATGTCTTCTTCTCAGACTCTGAGTTGATGATAGCCGGATCTCAAGTCAATCTTCGAATAATAACTTGATCCCTGGAGTTGATCAAACAAGTCATCGATACGAGGTAGAGGGTATCGGTTCTTAACTGTTACTTTGTTTAACTCCCTATAGTCAATACACATCCGAAATGTGTCATCTTTCTTTTTAACAAACAGGACAGGGGCTCCCCAAGGTGATGTACTAGGTCGAATAAAGCCCTTATCTAAAAGCTCCTGGAGTTGTGATGACAACTCCTGTAGTTCGTTCGGTGCTAATCAATAAGGTGCTCTAGCAATCGGGGCTGTGCCGGGAGTCAGCTCGATTTGGAATTCCACTTGACGGTGAGGTGGTAATCCAGGAAGATCCTCTGGAAACACCTCTGGAAAGTCGCGCACTATGGGAATATCCTCCATTCTCCTTTCTTTCGCTTGCTTATCGGTTACAAGTGCTAGAATAGCCACACGACCCTTTCGTGGTAACTTTTGGGCTTTCATGTACGAGATGATGCCTATCACAGCACCACTTCTATCACCTCGGACTGTAAGAATTTTGTCACCAACAAGAATTCGTATGATCTTCTCATGACATATAACTTCCGCTTGCTTGCTAGAGAGCCAATCCATGCCTATCACAACATCAAAACTCCCCAGCGTAACAGGCATAAGATCTATAGCAAAAGTATGACCACCAAGTTCTATCTTACAGTCTTTAAGGATATGCGTTACATGGATCTATTTACCGTCGGCCAATTCTACGGGGTATTTAGATTCTAAGGCGGAGGGTATATCACTTAAAAGACTACAGAATTTTAAGGACACGAAACTCCTATCAGCTCCAGTATCGAACAGTACCGTAGCAAAACAACCATTTACAGAGAATCTACCAGTAACAGTTGTAGGATCATTTAGAGCCTCACCTGAGCCAATGACGAAGGCTCTCCCTTTGGCTCCATCTTTGTTACCGCCATTACCATTACCATTTCCACCGTTGTTGTTATTACCATTGTGGTTGTTGTTGTTGTTATTGTCGTTGTGACCATTTCCGTTGTTGCCATTACCATTCCTCCTTAGTTGTGGGCAATTTCGCCTGTAGTGCCCTTCTTTTCCACATTCAAAACAACCTTTAGGAGTTTCATGAGGTTGTTGTGTCCTCCTTACCAGCTCACCACGGCAATCCTTCGCAGCGTGTCCAATTTTACCACAACGTTGACACTTGAAGTTATCACATCTTCCCACATAATGATAGTTGCACCGAGTGCACTTCGGATGTCTACCACCATAACCACTGGGTCCTTGATTATTTGCAGTCGTTTGGTGGAAGTTACGATTATTGTCGAACCTCCATTGTTGCTGGACCGGCTGTTGCTGCTGTTGAGGTTGGGGTTGACCGCCAGAAGATGATGATGCTTTGGTATTGTTGGCACTATCCCACTTTCTCTTGTTATCGGGCACGCTTGCCACAGCGCCCCGCTTGGGTAGACGTCCTTGCTCCACGGCTTGGTCAGTTAGCTTATGAGCTAACTGGATGGCTTGCTGTATTGTGGTAGGGTTGGAAGCAGTTACCATACTTTGAATTTCGGGTACTAGTCCCCGTATGTAATGCTCAACCCTTTTATGCATCTCATTCACCATTCCCGGGCATAGTGTTGCTAGTTCGTGAGTTCTGGTGGTGTAGGCCTCGATTTCCGAGCCCTGCATCTTCAGTTGCCAGAACTCTATCTCTAACTTCTGCACTTCATTGCGAGGACAGTACTCCTCGGTCATCATTGCTTTGAATTCAGCCCACGGCAGTCCATTAGCCATTGCTTGCCCTAGCATCTGGACTTGCGCATTCCACCAGGATAAGGCGGCACCCTCCAGGGTCCCGGTGTATTTCACTTGATCAGCAGGTGGGCAGTTGCATTTGGAGAATACGGACTCCGTCTTCTCAAACCAGCGTACTAATCCCACAGCACCTTCAGTACCGCTGTAGGTATGTGGCTTACAGTCCATAAAGGACTTATAAGTACACGCCGGTGGTCCTGCTTTAACACAACAAATATTGATCAGACAACCTATATGGTTACACAGGATATTCGGTTTAACTTTCAATCATTGTTTACCTGCTAGCTGTCCCGCTTGGGCAGCAGCCACCGCTGCCTGAATCAGGGCAGCTATCTCAGCAGGGGTCATGTTCACGGCACCACCGCCATGGTCTCCGGCGCCACGTCCACGTCCGCGCCCACGCCCACGTCCACGTCCACGTCCACGGGCGTCCATTTTTCACTTTACATTCACAAATACAATAATGAGTAACATCAAACACATTTATCTCATTGAAGTACAGTAAACAATAAAGAAATAATAAATCATCACAACCACAACATTCATAACAAAAATAATAACCAAAGTAAATAAATTGCAAATGAGTCACAATGTATTCATCAATGTCAAAATTTAAGTTTGTCGTTCGGGTGGGGAAACAACCCTTCCCACATAGGTTTCAAAGAAAAACACTACGTAGTCTAAGTCATATAAGAAAATCAATCGACAATATCTGACCCATCACTGTCATCTTCCATCTCCTCCGGTTCCTCCTCCTCGGGTTCCTCCTCGGGTTCCTCATCCTCAGGGTCTATTGCAGGAGCAGGAGCTATAGCAATCTGAAGCGGTGCTAGCTGAGCTTCCAAGGTAGCAATCCTATCATCAGCCACTGCATCCCTCTGTTCGCGAGCAGCCACGCGTCCTCTAAGTGCTATGATCCCATCTTCCATTTGGTAACACCCGTTTAGGGTCTTTCCATGGTGCTCCTCGAGTTCATCCACCTTATGTCGTAGTTTGTACACCTCATGCTGCAGTGTACAAACATCACTCGTGAGCCGCCTGACTCGATGCTGCTCTGTATCCAGTGCTGCCACCAATGCAGCAATCAATTGCTCATTCGACTGCACCGTCCGGGGAAGTGAAGGCATTGCTTGATCAGAGGTATTTCTCGTTCTAGGTCTCGGGTCAGGTACGCGTTCCCTATACATTATGTGATTGACAAACTTAGGGTAAAAACTCCAGTCCCTTGGGGGGTCACGCTTCATCAACGCAAAAGGTTGATCCCAATCAAACTCCCCTCGAGGATAATCTAGACGAGGCCAGTCAAGTCCATCATCAGGTATAGGTGTGGGAGGTGGGGACTCAGATCGTGCAGGTGATGCAGGCTTACATAAAACACACTCAAACTCAAGAACATAAAAGAACTTATAGTAGATCTAGAGGAATCTAAACCAATTTTGAGTGAAAATAGGGTGGATGATATTAGATCCTTCTTGCAAGTGTTAAATATTCAATCTTTTACTTCAAATCTGCCAAAAACTCTTGAGAAATGCTTAAAATCACTTAAGGGTTTGAGGGAAGCTAGGTTTTGAGAGAGATTAAAAGTTAAATGGGGTGTTTTATGGTTATAAACCCATATTTTGTGCGAATATGGTTATATCAGAAGCGATATGACAATATTTAGCTTTAGAAACGAGCTCTTTGGAGTTTGACAACTTCTATAGGCATATTTAGCTTTGATATGGTAATGTCATAAACATCTTTCCTCTTAAATTTCTTCAAATCTTGAGTTTTCTTCATAAAAATCATAGAGTTTCATCCCATAACTATATTATTATTAAGATATCACATGCAAAAAAAAAAAGAAAAAAAATACTAATTTGAACCGTTTCAAGACAATAAGTTATCATAATAATGATAAAAACAATTCATCTAGCAATGATATTGTAGCATCTATTTTCATAATACATACCTAAGATGTTTGTACCTAAACAAACTCAAAACCAACAAGGAGAAAAATACAATGAATTCATTATTCTAAATCAGATAAAACTAAGACAAAATATATAAAACATTCAAAAGAATACAATGAAAGAGCAATGTCAAAGCTGCAAAAAAAGATCTTACCTTTGAAATATGCAAACGACTGGCCATTAACTTGCTCTGAAACCTAATTACCATTGATCGAAACAACAAAATGGTATCTGAAATATCATACCTAGGTACGAACATACATAAACACAATCAGAGTGAAAGAGTTCACCTTTGCAGCGCAAGTAAGTTCTCCGCTCTCTGACTAAATTCATATTGTAGCTGATCTTTTACAATGTCATCATTAGGTGAAGAGACTTTACTTATGAATAAATACAAAAGAAAGAGAGTAGAAAACTAATGATATGTGATCACACTTCATTCGAAGACTTATAAGTGTATGTGTGTGTAAAAGACTAACAATTTCTTTCAAATTCGAACAAATTAATTGATTGTGTTTGTTATGTATATATATATATATATATATATATATATATATATATATGTATTAAATTATTTTTGTTAAATACATAACCAGTTAAAGGGACGAATCGATGAAATAAGTCAATCTCAAAATGAAAAAAGTGGTCCCTTAATGCTGAATGATGTTGATATGATTAAGTAAGTGTTGGGTTCTCAACGTGGACATGTTGGAAGGGTTGGGCATAAACCGTCTTCATCTGCAGGGTGAAGTTCATGTGTTCGTGAGCAGGAGGAGAAACCTCCGTCATTTACAAGTATAAAAGTAGCTTATTTTTTGTTGGTAAATTTGGTTTATGTTAGTAGTTTGTTAAATTTATTTATGTTAATACTTAATTTATGTTGGTAGTCTATGTTGTTAATTGTAATATAATTAAACGATCTACGTTTTAATTTAAACGGATCAAAAATGACATAAACCCATTATGAGACGCTCTCAAAGTCTATTAAAGTTCTTTTGTGAAATTTTTACCTGTTTTAACTCAAATTAAAATATTATTAAGGATATATCAAGTATGTTTGGGTCATTTGACCCACTAGTACTAAAATAGATTGAAATAAATTAGGTTTTAGTTTAACATGTTAAAATAATCTTCACAAACTTGATATACTTATGAGTTTAAATGGGTATAAACGAAACGTATTAACTTTCTTAGACTTAAAGGTGGATGTCTTAAGTGTATCATCATGGGTTTAGGTCATTTTGACCCGTTAGACTTAAATGATCTACGTTTTAGTTTAAATAAGTCAAAATGACATAAACCCACTATGAAAACTCTCTAAGTCTATTAAAGTTTATTCGTGACATTTTGGCAGGTTTTAACTCAAACTAGGACATTTTTAAGGATACCAAGTTTGTTTGGGTCATTTTGACCATTTGGAGCTAGAATAGACTTAAATGATCCAGGTTTTAGTTTAAATAAGCTAAAATGATCCCAACACACTTGATATACATAAAAACATTTTAATTTGAGTTTAAAGGGGTAAAAATGATTTGAACACTCTTGATATAGTTTAAGTTGAATCTGTTACCTTATAATGTATAGTTTGTCAAAATGCAATATCTTATACTTTGTTTTGTAGACTCAAATTGTAAGTTTTTTTCAAGTTCCGAATTATTCACAACTTACATAGTTTATGATCGTTTCAAATCAAGCCGGTGAAGATGATTCGGACGAGGGGGATGAATGGTGTATCGGATGACTCGTTTAAGTTTGCTTTTTGTTAGTTTTATATTTTAGTTAAACAAGATAAGTTAGCTAGCTACTTAAGGTTTATGTATGAACATTATATGTCGTTCATGAACGTTAAACTTTTTATAGTACATTTTGTGTTTCTGGGAAATTTGGATAATTTTTATACGCGGTTTATAAAACTTGAAATAAGAAAATATTAAAAAATAAACATGGAGCAGTAGCGACGAGATGTCACCGCTAATAGTAAAGTGTATAGCACACCCAATAACATAACTTTTTTACAAAAATTTAACATAAATCATTCACCCAATCCGTACTCTATGATATTCCTCACAATACATGTTTGTCGTTATTTGAAATTTTGTATATGAAGATATAGTTCTGGCGATAGGTGAGAGTTTAAGTTGTGGGTTTCCTTCTGTGAGGGTTGGAGGTGCAATCCATACTAGTATACGGATAAGTGAGACCGCTTAAGATAATATATATATCCTCTGAATCATGGTTCTACATTTGTTGTTTAGAAAAAAAAATGTATGTAGTTCTAATTGACGGTAGATACCTTCTGTAATAGTTGTTGACATTAGTCTGAATGGTAATCACTGTCATTGTTTTGAACGAACTGAACTGATTGTTCATGATTCCATGTTGTCTGCTTGAGGAACCGTACTATCTCCTAAAAGGACACATATAACTATTAGCAATCCATATAATAAAGTGGTAGAGATCTAAAGATGTTTTACAAAGTTTAAATGTTGATTAGTTACTTTTTCCCACATGAATAATAATGTAGGTTATAAAATTTTGAAGATCAGAAGCAAACAAATATGAATGAATAAAACAGAAGAAGAATTAAAGCCTAACAAATATAAGCGACCAAAAGTTTAGTATGCAATATATTATCATTTATCACATGTATTTTAAGCCCCTGGGAAAAGGAAAAAAATGAAATAACATGCATAAAAGAACCATCTTTATTTATGGATGCAATACTTCATAAAACTAAAAAGATATGAGCATGATGTAAGTACCATTTTATCATCTTCAAGAAGGAATCCCTTGGAGAGTATGTTGTAGATATCTTTTTTTGTCGTAGTAGAGATTTCTTTGTACTTTCTATGCAATTTCACCTCATGTATTTCATAAGCCTCCTGCATGTTAATTAAATAACTATAAGATATATTTCAATACATCATACGGGCATATTTATTCATTTCAAATCTTAACATTTAATTCATTTTAGCTTTAAAATCAAAACAGAAAAGAAAATCAATTTCAAGTGATTAACATCCTCATTTATTGATAGTAAACTTTCTTGGATTATCTTCATGGAAACAAATAATATTTTGTAGTATTGTGAAAACTTACTTGAAATTTTAAAGCCTTTTGGAGATGTACAACCACATCACCAGCTGTTGGTCGTTCTTTTCTCTCATCGAGCAAGCATTGAAATGCAATACTTCCAAATGTAGCCAGTGAATTTTGCCCAATTTGTTCTTTTATGCCCTCAAACACCATCTTCTCAAGTGGTTCTTCTTTAAAGTGATGCTTAACCAAAACATCTGAAATCTTATTGTGATCTATAAAATCCTCTTGACATGCCAATGTCCCGCACAATACTTCGAATAAAATAACACCAAATGAGTAAATATCATACTCTTTAGTTAAGGAATGTGTTTGCACAAATGACGGGTCACTATAACCGGATGAGCATTCAACATTATTGATACCATACTCAATCTCCTGGTTTGCTGGATATGTTAAGGCATGCTCAAAACCACAAATTTTGGCTTTCCAATCTTTGCTTAGTAAAATGTTGGAGCTTTTTAAGTCTCCATGTATTACCATGTCTTGTTCTAAATTACCTCCATGAAGGAACTTCAATCCTTTTGCAATATCAATACATATCTTAAGTCGTTTGGTCCATGAAAAACTAGTATCATTCAAATACCTGTTGAGACTTCCCTTTGAGGCATGCTCATAGACAATGATTTTTTCATTCATTTCATTACAATAGCCTACAAGACCGATGATGTTCACATGTTTATACTTGAAAAGAACTTCAAACTCTTTTAAAAAACCATGTTCCCATAAGAAACTAGTATCCTTCAACTGCTTATCGAGCCTAAACCGCTTTATAACAACTTTTTTATATCTATTATTATATTGAACTTTTCCTTTGTACAACATTCCATATCTGACTTTCACAATGCAGTTTTCATCACTAAAGTCCTCTACTCCCAATCTTATATGTTCAAGCGAAAATTTGAGAGTTTTTATCCGGTTTTCCTGTGAAATGAACATTAAATTTGAAAGTATGTTGATATGAATCATGTCCAAAAATAGAAATTAAACAAAAGTACGTGCATACATTTTGATAGGGATGTGCAAAAATAACCATATCCCTGAAAATTCCGAACCTATTTATTCAAAATTTAAATATTTGAATTTTTGGATTCGTATTCAAATGGTGATATTATAAAAATTCGGATAGTTTGGATATCTAAACGATCTGATTTTTTCTATTTACGTATTTTTAATTGGTTTTGAAAGTTAAAAAATAAGAAAACCCCAATCTAAACATGAAATATTATATTAATCTATATGATCTTAATTATTTTTAAGATTTTTTTAGTTATTTTATAATTTAAAAAGATTATATATGTGTGTGTATATATTACATATATATATGTGTGTATATATTACTTTTATATTTTTTTAAATGTTATCATATAGAAGTTCCACTTTTTGAATCCTTATTTGAAATTTAGATATATAAAATCCAAATATCTAATTTTTGTATATAGATTCAGATATTAAAATCAACTATTCCGAAGTTTCAGATATTCAAAGTGCGGATATCTGAATTTGGAGACCCTTATGATTTGTATGTAATTCACACAATTTCATAGGTATGCTTCATAAAGATATAAACAACAATGGTTATATCAAAGTATAGTTCTCAACATAAAAGCTAAATATAATAATTATGCATAACTTATTCAATTCCTATGAAAAATAAATACTTTCCTTAGGTTTCCAAGCCTACATTCCTTTAAAATCATAATCTACTTTAATAAAACAAAATATATATATGTCACATGACACTTTTCAATCTCCTTCACCTAGACTTCACCAGACATTATACATATGTCATTACCAGAATTAAAGATAACCATTTAATAATGTATTAAATGCTAATTATATTATTTATTTACTTTTCAAATTATGAAACAAATTGTTTGATAATTTACAAACATGTTTCTTTTATTATAAAAATTATTTTTTAAAAACAAAATTTGGTGACATATGACTTTTTTAATGCAAAGGACTCTTTAAAATATGAAAATGTTTAAAAAAGGATTTTTTTTAAAAAAAATTGAAGTGTGTAAAAAATATTTTTTTAAGCAAAAGCTTTTTAAAGACGAAAGCTTGAAAAAAAATTATTATTATTTTTTATTACCTAAATTAACTATTTACGTAACTTTAATGATATTTTATCTCGAAAAAAATTATTTATTTAACATGTGTATTACACGGGTTTCTAAACTAGTATCATAATAAATGTGCACGTGTACTACTAGCTACTATTAATGAGGAATTTGATAAAATAACCCCTAAACCATAAGCTAAGGTTTATGATTAGCAAGTCCTTGTTTTAAAACATAGACTTACTTGAAAGTGTAATGCTTTCTCAAGTTCCTCGATGACGCGTTTAATTGTTGGACGCTCGACTTGAGTTTTTGCCACACATTGATATGCAATTCTTAAAAATACATCTAAAGAATCATGATCGGCTTCTACTTTTCCAATGAAACCGAGTTCAGAAGCTTCATCCAGAATATTTGGATCTAATAAATCTTTTATTGCTCCCTTTTTGAACAGTCTTCTTGCGATAGGTGCGATCCCCTTCTCATTTTCGCTAATGTAATATTGATCATATGCCAACTTCCCCGAGAAGATCTCAAATAAAACTACTCCAAAGGAGTAAATGTCTGATGCTTTTTTTAACCTACCTGTCCTAACATATTCTGGATCCAAGTAGCATTCTGTGCCTGCAACAATATTTGTATTGATGGTGCTCACCTCTTGATTCTCATGGTGAACTTTAGAAAGCCCAAAATCAGCAATTTTAGCCTCCCAGTTCTTACCTAATAAAATATTAGCACTTTTTATATCTCGGTGTATTATTCTTTTTTTCTCTTCCATGGTTGTGTGCATGTATTTCAGACCTTGTGCGATATCAATGCACAACTTTAGACGTTGTGCCCACGTTAAATTAACCATCCTATCAATTCTTTCCAAATAATCATCCAAACTTCCATTAGGAGCAAGCTCGTATGCAAGAAGCAATTCGCCGTCTTCCACACAAAATCCCAAAAGAGAGACGATGTTGGGATGATTACATTTACCAGCTATGTCAAGTTCAGCGAGGAACCCTTCAACTCCTTTGTTCTCGTTTCTATTTGTGATGCGTTTTATAGCTACAGTGTTAGGCTTATCAAGATGTTCAGCGTTACTCTTCATTTTAAGTTCTGCTTTATACACTTCACCATATCCACCTGAACCAATACGGCAGTTTACGTCAAAATTCTTTGTGGCCGATTTTATATTCTCTAGTGGAATCTTTAGGTGTTTCAATATATGCACCTGCAACATTGCGTTCTAGAGGAAAAAGAGTATTACAGTGTATACATGCAAGAAAATAATAAAATGAAATCATTGTTAAGAAATAGTGCCCTTTATATTTTGTTAATCTTCTTTGTTACACTGAAGTAGCTAATACTAAAAAAACATACACATAGTTTCATGTCTATTGGCTAGACATATAGTTGGGCGGATTATTGTGGTCAAACGTGTTTTAGTTTTTCATATAAATTTTACGTTTGCGTTTAAAGATAAACAATATACAAAATCACTATTATTAACTTCAAACATTCACTTACTTGAATGTGTAATGCTTTCTCAAGGGACATGATGACAACTTCCAATGTCGGACGCTCGCTTGGAGTGTTTCTCAAACATTGACATGTGATTTCGCAAAACGTATGTAACGAATGTTGAGCTTCTTCCTTTATCACAGGATCTGCCTTATTCTTTAGTTTGGTCACGGATGCAAGCCCGTTGGCAATTTCCATCATGTAGAATTTAGAATTGGGTAACCTCCCGGTTAGGATCTCAAATAAAATTACTCCAAGAAAATGGATATCGTCGGCAACAATTTCCATTATACGTCCCATACCATGGTATCGTTGTAACAACGAAATAGGGTATGTATTGGTTTTAAAGAGGTTAAAGTTGGCTATCTTCGCGGTGAAATTCTCATCCAAATAAACATTCGCGCTTTGTATTACTTGATTTGGTTTGCCCTCCATGTTGTGAAGGTAATTCAACCCTCGTGCAATATCAAGGCAGATTTGTATTCGTGTCTCCCAAGTATCATTAGTCCTGATATTCGCGTTTATCAAATAATTATCGAGACTTTCTTTAAAAGCACATTCAAAAACAAGAACCATCTCAGAATCTTCATCACAAAAGCCAAGAAAAGAGAGTAGGTTGGGATGCTTACAATTACTAAGCATTTCAACTTCGGCAAAGAAATCTCTTCTTATTTTCTCGTATTTGTTAACGCGTGTAATAATTACTTTCTTCTTTGGCGGGTCACCTTCGTTCTCCTCTTCTATTGACGATGGATTTTCCTTATCAAAATGGTTTAGTTCTGCTTTATATACTGCATCATATCGTTGTTTCTTGATGAGGTGTGTATTGGCAAAGTTATCTGTAGCCAACAATATTTGTCTGAGTGGAATCCTCAAGTATGCAAAGTTATCAAAGCTTTCCACAAGTAACTGTGTATAATAAGAAGAAAATAAGTGTTGAACCCTATATATATAAAATGAGAATTACAATACTTAATACAATTATTTGGTTGAGTTAATTAACTAAAGGAGAAATGATTAGAAAACAAAGAAACAATAGATTTTAATAATTTAAATTATCACTAACCGGCGTATAATAATTCATACTTGCAGTATGATCAATGTCACTCCTTAATTTTATTTTTGTTTTTAAAGGCAATCCAAGTTGCACAATCATAAATTAATTTACACTAAATTTTGCTCTTACGTATAATACATCTCCTCATCATATTATTTACAATTATCATTTCCAACAAAAGTGATCGAAAATCAAAATGATAATTATATTACTGTGATTGTTATTGATAATAAAAGTGAAAATTAGATGTGTCATTAACAAAACTACTAGTATAAATTATTATCGATGAATAATTAGTAGTAGTTTAGATTAATATATTCTAATTCGAAAAAAAAAAGAAAAAAAAGGTGTTTGTCAATAAGTTCTTTGGTTTAGTTCTACGATCTTAAAATTGAAGATACCAAAAAGAAAAAAGTTTAAAATTCTATTTAAGAAATACTATTTTTATCAACTTTATAATCATATTTCAAAAAAGGAAAAATTTTGAAAATACCAATCTGCAAGTAATCCTTAAAAATATCTTTATCCAACAGAGTCTCCTCTAACCATAAAATAAAGTCTTCCGAACCCAAGATGAGGGCCGTGTTTATGTTCGTCTAAACCTTCATAAGTTTGTCTGAACAAACTTACAGTCATTCGAACCTTCGTAAGTTTGTCCGAGCCTTCGCCCAACGATCTTGTTTACACACGTGGCTTCATCTTAACCGCTCACCTTGGGTTCAAATGAACCTGCTTTATGGTCGTGACACCCGTGTTAGGATGAAGATAGTTTGAAGGATAGGCTGGCTAAAAAGACATTTTAAGCGGAAAAGTTGGCCAGATGGATATTTTCAGAATTTTCACTTCTCTAAACATCAATGCCAAATACTTACAATATTATCATGTTTCCATTGGACCTCAAAAGCTTCATTAAGTCTTTCCACAATCTGATGTAACATCCTGTACGTGCGGAACTGATCAAGTAGTACTTCCCTCAAGCAATCATAGGTTGTTTTCGAGAATATGGACAATGACGCTGCGGTCATTTGTCTCCTTAGATCAGGATCAATGATATCATCGACATGTTCGTAACGATTTTCAGCTAGATAGTGTTTCACATCTTTAATACTTGCTTTCCTCCCATAAAGCATTTCCAACAATATCACACCCAAAGAGTACACCCTAGAGTTTTCAGAGTCAATTGAAGGTAGTACCTTGGCTTCCCAATCTTCATCTAATAATATTTTAAAGCCCTTGAAATCATTGCCTATGCATCTTAATGCAAGTGCAGCACCCAAACATATATACAACCTTTTGGCCCATGTGAGGGTTGGGTCACCTAAATATTTATCAAGACTTCCATTAACTACATGCTCTGATACTATCATCATTTCATTATTATCGTCACAAAACCCGACGGTAGATACTGTATTTCTATGCTTCAGACGGGATAATCTCTCTATCTCTATCTGGAAATGAGATTCGTGTAGGCCATACCGACGATGATACCTTCGTATAACAACATTGATCTGCACTTGAGACGGCCAGAGTAGTTGTCCTTTGTAAACATCTGCCTTTTCACCTCGTTTTAACAGGTTTTCTTCAGCAAAATCGTTGGTTGCGGTTGCTATCTGATGAATTCCGAAACGTACGGGCACAAACTCTCTATCTAAACAAGACATGGGCTTTCTGTTTCATAACAAAACTGTTAGATTGTAATTCTTTGTATTAGTTTTGTAGTATGTTTAGTGTAAATGTGTAACTCTTGAAAGTAGAGGGGCTTGATGTGTAAATAGGTTGTTATTCTAACAACTATAAATAAGTGGCCTTTGTGTGTATTGATGTATCACAAATACTTTACTCAATAAACATCTCTTGCATTTTGTTAGTTAATTCTGTTAATATCATTTGGTATCAGAGCTTCAAAGGCTCTCGATCCATAGAATCCTCTTCTCTCTCACGATCGTAATCTCTCCCACGCGATTCCTACTGCCGACTGGATTGAATTCCATCGGAATTCAAATCTTGAACCCTTGATTTCGTGATTACAATCAGGTGCGATTGTAATTGAATCTTGAACCCTTGATTTCGTGATTACAATCAGGCGCGATTGTAATTGAATCTTGAGCCCTTGAATCCGGAATTACAATCAGTTGCGATTGTAATTGGAACTTCCGAAGTTGTAATTAGAACTTCCGAAGTGGTGACTGCATCTTCCGAAGTGGTAATTGGAACTTCCGAAGTGGTGACTGCATCTTCCGAAGTGGGGATTGAATCTTCCGAAGCCATATTTGAATCTTCCGAAGTGATCATCTGCGACCAAGATCCAAAGAATCAATGGCAGATCGCAATGCACAGGTGGTGCTGAAAGATACCAGCGACTCTATATCGTTCAAGATCCCCATGTTAACCCCGACGAACTACACCTCCTGGTCAATCAAGATGGAAGCCTTTATGGATGCCCAGGGAATCTGGGATGCCATAGAACCCCCTGACACAGCCACAGTTGATGTGAAACTTGGCAAGAAGGCGAGGGCCTTCATCTTCCAGTCTTTTCCAGAAGAGGTCTTGATGCAAGTTGCTGCATTCAAGACTGCGAAAGATGTCTGGGATGCCTTGAAGAAAAGGTATGTAGGGGAAGAAAGGGTAAAGCAAGCCCGAATTCAAACTTTAGATCATGAGTTTGAGATGTTGGGAATGGGAGAGAATGAGTCCATAGATGAGTTTGCAGGAAGAATGGGAGAATTGATCTCAAGATATAGAGCTCTGGGAACTGTGATCCCAGATAAGAAGCAAGTAAGGAAGGTCTTGAAGGCTGCACCTGAAAGGTACTTGCCTATTGTAGCAGCAATAGAACAGTTCTCTGATCTTGAGAAGATGCCATTTGAGGAACTGGTTGGGCGGTTGAAAGCCTATGAAGAAAGACTGAAGCCAGTGACTAGAAGCAAGGACTCATCTGGTCAGCTTCTCCTGACCAAAGCTGAGTGGCTAGAGAGGACAAGAAAAGAGTCCAAATCAGAGCACCAGCGGGGTAATGCCACCAGTGACACCAAAGGTAGAGAAAGAGGGAGAGGAAGATTTACAAAGGGCAGGGGAGGGAAATCCAACCCTGATAACTGTGAAAGAAATGGCAAAAGCAACAAGAAAGACAAGAGAAGCATAAGGTACTTCAATTGTGATAAACTTGGGCACTACTCAAATGAGTGCAAGGCTCCTAGTAGGGGAGAACAGGAGGCACATCTTGCACAGGCCCAAGAAGACCAAGAACCTGCCCTGTTGATGGCAAAACTCTCAAAAGACTTGGGTCTATTAGAGGAACAGGGTGTGTTCCCCAAGAGGTTGCCACAGGAAGGGGATACAAGCACCTGGTATCTTGATAATGGTGCCAGCAACCACATGACTGGTATATATTCCCACTTCACTGATCTTGATGAGGGTATCACAGGAAAAGTAAAGTTTGGGGATGGATCAGTGGTTGTAATCAAAGGGAGAGGATCAATCTGCTTCCAGTGCAAGAATGGTGAGCACAAAGTAGTCACAAATGTGTACTACATACCTGCATTAAGGAGTAACATCCTAAGCCTAGGCCAACTTGATGAAGTGGGCTGTAGGATATTGATGGAGAATGGATTCTTGTGGGTGTATGAAAATAATGGAAGAACCTTAATAAAGGTAAAGAAATCTGAGAATAGATTGTACAAGATCCATTTGCAGGTTGCTACACCCAAATGTCTATTGACTATGATGAATGAGACTGCCTGGACATGGCATGCAAGGCTTGGGCATTTGAACTTTGAGGCCATAAACCAAATGTCCAAGTTAGGCATGGTCAGAGGTATGCCAAAGATGAACCACAAGTCATAAGTGTGTGAGAGTTGCTTGGTAGGAAAGCAAAGGAGTCAAGCCTTTCCTGGTTCTAGCAGCTTCAGAGCAAAAGTTCCACTAGAGCTTGTTCATGCAGATTTGTGTGGCCCTTTAGAACCACCCACACTTGCAGGGAACAAGTACTTCATGCTACTAGTGGATGATTGTTCAAGATACATGTAGGTATACATACTCAGGTCAAAGGACCAGGCACCCATGGCTTTTCAGCAATTTAAAACACAGATAGAGGTGGAAACTGAGTACAAGATTAAGGCTCTAAGGACTGATAGAGGGGGAGAATTCACTTCAAGAACCTTTGAGCAATTATGCAGTGAAGATGGTATTAAGAGGTTCTTTACAGCTCCATACACTCCACAGCAAAATGGAGTGGTGGAAAGGAGGAACCAAACTGTGATGGGCATGGTGAGATCAATGCTAAAGGCTATGCATATGCCTTTGCATTGTGGGCTGAGGCAGTGAGACATTCAGTTTCTTGTTAAACAGAAGTCCAACCAAAGCCTTGGATGGAGTTACCCCCTATGAAAGCCTCTATAATAGGAAGCCTAAGGTGAAACATCTCAGAGTGTTTGGGTGCAAAGGGCATGTGAAAATACCAAATAATCAGGTCAGAAAGTTGGATGATAGGAGTAAACCAATGGTTCATTTGGGTATAGAACCAGGGTCTAAAGCCTATAGAATGTTTGATCCTGATAAAGGTAGAATTGTGGTTAGTAGAGATGTTAAATTTGAAGAAAGAATGCCTTGGAATTGGGAGCAGGATAAACAAGATCAACCAAAGCAGAGGTATGCAGATTTTGGTGTAACAAAACTCAGGTGCACAAAGTCATAGTTCATTAGAGAGAAGTGAGGTTTCTAATTCTCATGATGATGAAGATAATGAAAGTCAAGGGGATGATGGTGATTTGTGGGTCCTGAAACAGATCATGTTCAGGATTCAGGGGGTGCACAAGATGCACAAGATTCTGATGAAGATATGATTCCCAGATCAGCCTATGATGATACACCTTCAAGGGGATTTAGGAGCTTGGAAGATGTGTTTAATAGAGCAGATATTCAGCAGCAGATCCCCTGGAACCTCCGGTGTTTGAAGAATCTGAGTTGTTATTGATGAGAGAACCAACTTGTTATGAGCAGGCTAAGAACAAACCAGAGTGGAGGAAGGCTAGCAAGAAGAACTTGATAGCATTGAGAAGAATGGGACTTGGGAGTTAGTCCATTGTCCACAAGGGTGAAGCCAATTGGTTTGAAATGGCTGTTCAAGTTGAAGAAGAATGCAGAGAGGGGCAATACTAGGCATAAAGCTAGATTAGTTGTGAAAGGTTATGTGCAGAAGTATGGTATTGATTATGAAGAGGTGTTTGCCCCTGTAGCAAGGTTAGAAACTGTAAGGATGATTATGGCCTTGGCTGCATCTAATGGGTGGAAAATTCATCATCTTGATGTGAAAACTGGCTTTTCTGAATGGAGATCTGAAGGAGGAGGTATATGTGGTTCAACCAGAAGGATTTGTGAAATCTGGTCAAGAACAAAAGGTATACAGACTCATAAAAGCTCTGTATGTGGCTGAAACAGGCACCAAGAGCCTGGAATGAGAAGCTTCATGACACTTTGTTGAAGTTTGGGTTTAAAAGATGTCCTCAAGAGCATGCAGTATACAGAAAGTGTTTTGATGTTAGTTCATTGATAATAGGTGTTTATGTTGATGATATTGTTGTGACTGGGTCTACAATGGAAGTTGTTGAGAAGTTTAAGTCTTTGATGAAGTCTCAGTTTGAGATGACTGATCTTGGCTTGTTGAAGTATTATTTGGGAATTGAGGTGAGACAAGAAGGTGATGGGATTTTCTTATGTCAATCTGGTTATGCTAAGAAGATTTTGGAGGATTATAAAATGTGTGGAATGCAATGCTACCAAGACTCCTATGGATCCAGGATTAAAGCTGGGTAAAGATGAAGAGTGTAAGCTAGTGGATGTTACTAGATATAGAGGGTCATTGGATGTTTAAGGTATTTGACTCAAACAAGACCTGACTTGTGTTATTCAGTGGGAATCACAAGTAGGTTCATGGAATCACCAAGAACATCACATTGGCAGGCTGTGAAGCACATATTGAGATATGTGAAAGGAACTATAGATAATGGGGTTGGTACAAGTATGGTGGAGTTAGTGAATTAGTTGGGTTTAGTGACAGTTCACATGCACCAATTAAATCAGATGGGAAGAGTACTATTGGTGTTGTGTTCTACTATTGGGAAGGACCTGTAAGTGGGGTAAGCCAGAAGCAAGAGACAGTGGCTTTGTCTTCTTGTGAAGCTGAGTTTATGGCTGCCACTGCTGCAGCTCAGCAAGCTGTTTGGTTGAAAAGTTTATGGAAGAACTTACAGGAAAGAAGATGGGTCCTATACTGTTACATGTGGATAACAAATCAGCTGTGCAGTAATGAAAAATCCTGTTTTTCATGGAAGATCTAAACACATTGATGTCAGATACCATTATATTCGAGGATGTGTAGAGAAAGGAATGGTGGTGGTAAGGCATATAAGTGGTAATGAACAAAGAGCTGATATTCTAACCAAAGCTCTTCCGAGGTTAAAGTTTGTGGAAATGAAGAAGCTTTTGGGAGTTGGAGAATTCAAAGAATTAAGGGGGTGATTGTTAGATTGTAATTCTTTGTATTAGTTTTGTAGTATGTTAGTGTAAATGTGTAACTCTTGAAAGTAGAGGGGCTTGATGTGTAAATAGGTTGTTATTCTAACAACTATAAATAAGTGGCCTTTGTGTGTATTGATGTATCACAAATACTTTACTCAATAAACATCTCTGCATTTTGTTAGTTAATTCTGTTAATATCAAAAACAACTGAAGGTTAAGAGATTTGATCATAAATGTAAAGGAAAATAACTTTTTTTAAAATTAGATGGTGTAAAAGATGGATATTGAACTTTAGGTGGTTTTGGTATTCCATTGTGTTTCTAGGTTAGTGACATCCACAGTGACGGAGCTTGGACACTTTTACAGGAAAGATGGAGGGTGAAAGTAATTCTTTTAGCGGAGACGAGCTCAAATATATATAAAACATTAAACTACCGGATAATAATCAATACCACTGATGAAAAAAAAAAGCCCATCTCCTTATAAACTTCGCCCCTGGTGTGTCCCTCAAGTACCTTGATAGGGTACTTCGGGTACACCAGCATGTGTACCTCTTATAGGTCTGTCGGGTTGGTGGTCAAGCTCATGAACCCGACCCTCTACTTACCTTACCTAGAAACACCATAAATTACCAAAACCACCTAAAGATCACTATCCATCTCCTAAACCATCTAATTATGTAATGCATTCACAGGAAAATAATGATATTGAACAAAAACAAAATGACCTACATGTGAAAGCTTAATATGGAAGGTTAACGTGAGACAATGCAATGGTTGGTAATCCTATTATTATACAACCTTCAAACTAAAAAGCCAAGATTTTGAACAACAAATTAATCAAACCAACATTAAAGTTAAATAAGAACGAAGCATTGAAGGAAAACTGATTGCAAACCTAAAAAGAACAAAACCGGTGATGGCAAGATACTTTGTATTGGAGAGCATATGTATTAAACTAATATGAAAGCAGAAGATAAGAGTTGCCCAACTAACTACGAAGACTTTGACTCTATCTCATCCACACAACACCTATAGATATATTATAAATCAGTGATATTTATTTTTATATTCTTGATTGTTCCTTCATTTGTTTAATATTAGGGAAAGTTCCAATACAAAATCTTTAAACACTAGAAAGCATAAAAAGGGTTAAAATGTTAGCATGTGTTTTTTTATCACGATTAAGTTGAGGGTAACTTTTGAAAACGGCATTACTTTAAATAAAATTACATAATAAAAACAAGCATTTTTTATCTTCAAAAAAGTGTATAGTGTTGATATAAAAAAATAAAAATTAATTTCACGTTTTTTAGGTCATTGTGTAATTTCGTCACGTAATTGTGTAATCTTCAAAATCGATGAGGATTACACTATTGTCTAATGAGGATTACACAACGAATTGGAAAATTTACGTTTTTCAATATAGTGTTATTCGAAATCATCATTTAAAAAAAACATAATTCATAACACAATAGTCAACATTAGACACAGTGATCAACATTAAACAAAATAGATAACATAATGACAAAAACAAGACTTAATGATCAACATTAAACACAATAAGTTTATCAATGAGTATTACACGATTACCTTATCAATTATTATAATAAACTGCAAAATATAAAAAAGTTTACATTTTGGCATTGTGCAATTTAAAAATTATTATTTTACAAAAACATAATATAAAAACACAATGATCTGATCAAGATTACACATTAATCTGATATTATAACTAATATTATACAATGAGTTTAAATAATATGGAAATATTGTTTTTTATATATCAAATGCTTGTTTTTACGGTGTAATTTTTAAAAATTAGTGTTGTATGTAAACGTTGTGGGCATTAAAAGAAAATAGTAGAATTTAAAAATGTGGCTAAAACTAAAATACCCTTGATCTATCATTTAAAATTTTAATTATTTATAATTATACCATCGATTTTATTTCTAGCCCTTGGATCAAATATCTTAATGTTAATAATCCTTCTCCCCTTCTTATTTCTCCCCCTCTCTTTTTACAATAACTCGACCCTTATCATTATTGACTAGTGGTGAGACCCTCCTTTTTCGGGGGGGCGTAAAACCATGGATAAAAATTAATGCGAAAATGCTGTGGCAAACATGTCGTTGAAGGGAACGATAATAACATACATATATAAATATATAATATATATATATATATATATATATGTATATATAGTTACGATCTTTTCAGAACTCTTAAAGATCACGAGAACAGTGAGAACTCTTCCTAGCCATTGATTGATATAGTTTTTATTTTTTACTTGATTTATTATTAAAGGGTATTAAGGTACCTTTATGTTTATTTATTAGTTGTTTCCCTTTTTTGACTCCTTTAATTAAGGTAACTTTTAAATTAATATTGACCAGATTACAATCTCAAACAGTTCGATATTCATCTTCATTGAATCATCACCTTCAAACCCAAATCAATTACGAACTCAAAAAATTTGGTCTTCACCTTCATCGAATCATCACCTTTATACCAAAATCGTTTGACCAGATTATGATCCCATCGAATCTCACCTTCTAACGAAAACCGATTGAAATCGGTTGTGGATTATCATCTTCTAAACAAAAGAGAAGCCTTTTTAATTGAAGATCATATCAACCGAGAAACAAGGATCTCCATTTCGTTTCATTAAGATGATTTTAATTTCTTTTCAAGAACATGGTAATGTGTAACTCATGTAATTAGTTCCTATTATTAATGGTTTTCACTTTTTGTTTTTGCATTATTTTGTCCTGGAAGTCTAGCAGAACTAAAGATTTTGTCCAGAAAGAAACTATATATTTAATAGTTTTTTATACTGGTTGATATAACAAATATACATATATGTAAACTGAGTAACATTCAATCATAGAATCTGATGCATATATATAAGTGCCTAATATTTATTTTATAAAATCATGTTTATTTAATAGTTCTGGTATTAAAATTTTACATCCAAATAAATTATGTAAATTATCCACTTTTAATGAGGGTTAACTTTGTTAATGTGATCATTACATTAAACATTATTGTAAATCAACTATGGTACTTTCATAATCTATTGTATTTTAGTCAAAGGGGTGCACTCTTTTCTTTTATTTTTTTATAATCTTTTATGTGATTTCTTTATTACTTAACAGCCTACTTCGTATGCCAATAGACCACGGATATCCATAACGACAGTTAAGTTAACAATTTTGTTATTTTGGTATAGTGATATTTAATTTATGTGATTTGATCCCTTAACTTTAACATGATTTATATTTATCAAGTCACTTAAAAATGATCAAACATACGTCTCGATTATTGAACGTAGTCTACATCAAAATGATCAGTTTACTTATAAATAAACAATATATTGGTTGGGTAATTAATACGGTTGTATAACACTAATCAAGTTATAGATTTTAATTATGATGTATGTTCCAAGAGATGGATATTAGAAACTGATATTTGCTTTTGTAAGGAACATTTAATAGCATAACAAGTTGAGTCTAGCTGAAATGAGAATTGATCCCAAAAGGTAAAGTGTGTGTTACAATTTAAGCTATAAGTTCAAAGTGACAACTACAAATATGTATTTAATTAAAGATGTTAGTAATAGATTTTTACCTACTAAATGACTGTACATCAGTATTAAGATTTCTAGTTCTTCTCATGAAGTATCCCTAATGGGAATTAAAATGAAAATGGTTTCAACTTGTGCCTCTTACAACCGATGAAATGCAAACAATTGTAAATGATAATGAATAATTATACGAAAATCAGGAATAACATATTAAGATATGATTCAAATGACGAGTCAAACAAGTGGAAATAGTTGTTAACTAAAAAGAATTTGGTCAATCTAGAAATGTGCTAAACTGAAAATGTGGTAACATTAATGAGCATAAGTAAATTGTAACAAAACATCTCATATGATGGTCAATTGTACAAACCGTATACTTAAATGTACCTATAAATATTATTACAAAATAAAAGTCACCAACTAACAAAGTTATCAATATCCACTAAACTATGAC
>CM046036.1:77269286-77541255 GCA_025215565.1 Flaveria ramosissima
CCTAATTGATAACAAATAAATCATAGCAAAATTATGCAAAACAATAATAGCAACACCACCAACAACAACAACACGAACAAAAATAATAATAGCGATAGCGATAGTAAGAGTAAGAGTGAGAGTAATCAAGTGACGGGCTAGGTACCAAAAGGTGGAGTAAGTTAGAAAGCCGGATGTAGGTATAAGGTTTAGGACTGACATAGATTAATACCCAACTAGCATATGATTGATAATTAGATAAAATATTATAAACACAGGTTATCGATAAAACGTGAGTTTTATGAAGCGTACTTTTGAATTGTTTTATTGTTTTGGGCTGGTATGCATGTTTGTTATGTTATTGGTTTATTGAAAAATACAAACTATTTTCTATTGATGACATGTTCATTGCATGTCAATGTGTTTCAACGTAGAAGCATGTTTTGATAATAGTTTTTAAGTAAAATAGTTTAATTATACGATAAGAAGGTTTAAATATGTGCATTGTGGATATTAGCCAAGAAATGTTTGCGAAAATTTTCAAAGAGATTAGGCAAGTGTTCCATGTGAATGACCCATGAATTATTTGGCACTTAGTGTGCAAAGGAAAATTTCTTGAAAGGACTGATTGTCAGAATTGGCAATGAAAGTAAAATTCCACGTAATGTCATTCCTTGTCGCCTAAAAAGCAAAGCAGACAGAGTGGCTATATACAGTTGATAAATTTAGGTGGTGATGATCGCTTAAGGGGTGAACGTGACCCTATGACAGTGCTTTGTTGGGATTTGCACGTGATATTATTTTGTCATATAAATGCAGTTTAAAAGAAAATGTTGTTGGAACGTTCACATTAAGTTTAGAACTCACCAGCATTGGCTGATCGTTTCAGCATGCATATGAGGGGATCATGTAACCTTAGGTAGCACAACTTAGAATGAGAAATTGAAGGCATATGGATGAGGAAGAAGACTGGCATGGTTTTGACCCTGTGTAATAATTATAGTTTTGTAAACTTGGCTTTGATGAAAGAAGAGTTAAGACTTCCGCTATGTTACCTCTGTTTATGGTGTGTTCTTCATAAATCCGATATCCCAAGGCTAAGCCAGGATATGAGTGTCATAATGACTTATGGTGTGTAACACCCGGAAATTTATATTGAAGCCGACGAAAGAAGAAAAAGAAATAAAGTCCGAAGTCGAGGGATCAAACCCGCCAACGAGAGAAACTTCGATGCACGGGGGTATAAAAGGGAGGAGACACTCCCATTCTCCCCATTTTTCAGCCAAGAGAGGAGAGGAGAAGAGAAGGAGAAAAGAGGGAGAAAAGTTGGTTCGGGTGGATTCGAGCGTGGAATTCAACGAGGAGCGAGTCAAATCGAAGCTCTACTCGACGGGATCGTTAAGGTGAGTTCTAGGACCCCTCTTTTACACGTTTTCAACTAATTTTGGGGCTGGAACACGTCCAGAAACCTATTTTTGAGTTTTTGGTGAAAACCCATTTTGATGTATGTGTGTATGTGTATGATGCGTTTGAGGCTCGATTTCTTGCTTGGTTATGCTTGTATGAGGTCATGGTATGTTTCCCTAACCTTTAGAAGGGTTGATTTGAGCTCAAAGAGGTTTGGAAGGGGTTGGAGGTCGAAAACCCGCGGCTGCAGTCGAGCAAATTGCACTCTGCACCAGCTAGGGCTAGGCGACCGACTGGAGGGCGATTGGAGGCCATTCGGCCGATTGAGGTGCGACTGAGGTCCATACGCACGTTTGCCATGCGACTGAGGTCCATACGCATGATGGTCATGCGATTGAAGTTCATGTGCTGAGGAATCATGCGACTGAAGGATGGTGCGACTGAGGTTCATTCGCACGGAGGTTATGCGACTGAAGTCCATGCGCCTGGAGGCCATGCGACTGAGGTTCATTCGCATGAAGAGTATGCGACTGAAGCCCATACGCCTGAAGTCATGCGACTGAAGGTCATACGCATGAGAGTTATACGACTGGGAGTCCATTCGCATAGGGGTCCATTCGCCCATAGTCCATTCGCATAGGGTCCATTCGCATAGATGCCCATTCGCCTAAGTGTTCAGAAACGATAACCGAGATGAAATTCCACGACGATGTGAAGGGCATGGACGGTATAAGGTAACGCAGGATGATGAGATTATGATGTGGATGTTGATGGAGATGATGATAATATGCATGATGTTATGTGTTATGTTAGGCACGGCGGTGCGTGTGATGCATAGTATGTATGATGTGCGTGATGTGATGTATGATTGATGCGTATGTATGATGATGTTGTATGTTTAGGTTTATGTTTATGTTCTTGCTTGGTATACTTATCTTTCTATGGCTTTGCGTTGAACGTTAATGAATGTAATGAAAGTATTATGTAACGTAAAGTGAAAGATAAGGAAAAGAGGAACGTAATGAATGAATGAATGCATGCATTATGAACGAATGAATGAATGACTTAATGAATGAACGAATGAAAGGCTTGCAAGCATATGTATGAGGTGAGCGACTCTGTGTCGCAAAAGACTCAGAAGAGGTTCTTGTTGCGTACTCCGGTACTGTGCCAGTCTTCGGACATGAGTCGGGGGTTTGTGAGCAGGCCCCGGCACAGTATCAGTCTTCGGACATGAGTCGGGAGTATTGCATATGATGAAAGTAACGGATGATGAGATCCGTATTGCGTATCCCGGTACTGTGTCAGTCTTCGGACATGAGTCGGGGGTTTGTTTATCAGGCCCCGGCACAGTATCAGTCTTCGGACATGAGTCGGGGATAGTGCATGAGACGAGATGATGAGGTGAGCGACTTTGTGTTGCAACAGACTCGGATGGAGTTCAATCCCTGTGATTGACTCATATGGGATCTTTGTCGCGTATCCCGGTGTTGTGTCAGTCTTCGGACATGAGTCGGGGGCTTGTGAGCGGGTCCCGGCACAACATCAGCTTTCGAGCATGAGTCGGGGATATTGCACGAGACAAGATTCGAGTAATGAAGGGTAATGAGTAAGTAATGAATGAAAGAATGAATGTATGAAATGAACGTTAATGAAATATCCTATTAATGTACGAAATGGAATCCTTGTCATTCGACCTCAGTAATCGTGGCTGTGTGCCATGAAGAGGGTAAAGTCTGACAGGATCTGGAAAGAAGTGAAAGATAATGACGTATGATGAATAATGAATCTAACGAACGAAGTGATGAAGATAATAATGATATTATCTGTATGTACGTATGATGTGTGAACGCATGTATGTAACGAATGTTTTTATTAAAGAAAGTAAAGAACGGTTTTATGAAAGAAAAGTAAGTTTTATTATAAAACTAGAACTCACTCAGCAACGCTGACTTTGATGTGTTTCCAGTTGGCAGGTATGTTGCTGAGGATGGCACGGGGCGGCTACTCAACGTATTTTGGATGGCATCTTTATGTTTAATGCTTTTGTAATAAATGTGTCATGACATTGTTAAAAAGACGATTGTACTGATGGAAAAGTATTTTGATGAAATGAAATTATGTTTTAATGTTTCCGCTGCAACTATTTAAGAAAGGAAAAATGTAAATATATGTTTTGAGTGCGATGAATGACCAACTGTAAGCGTCCCGGGAACGGGGCCTTACATGATGTTTATGACCTAGGTGATTCTGGGTTGTTTTATGCTGTACAAAAACATAAAAAATTACTAACTTTTATATAGCAATACCATACTCATACTAAAGATAAAACGCTCGTTACTATGTTGTAACTTTTTTATAAAAAAAGGAGAACATATTAAAAATCTATGAATGTATAAAAAATGGGAGAATATGCATGTGACTTGTATCTACGTGTTTTTAGTTGGACTTTCTCATTTTAGCCTTCCAAATGGTTTTTAATTTATGAAACTATCCCCAGGTGAATCTCAGCCACAAACTATTATGATCTTGTTTCTAGTATTTCTTTCTACGCATTTTAAGGTTTTCACCTTGTTAGCCTAACCATATATATTACGTGTGTGCGCATGCACACATACAAACATGCACACACATACACAAACGTGTGTATATATATATATATATAGTATATATATATATATATATATATATATATATATATATATATATATATATATATATAATGAAAAAGATATATGTGATATTTTACAAGTTTTATATAAATATATGTAAGATTTAACGTTTATTTTGGATATATATAATATTTAGTTAGAGATATATATTACTATCAAGAAGAAAAGAACTATTATTAACTTCAAATATCTACTTACTTGAAATTGTAAAGCTTTCTCAATGACTCGATGACAACTTGACATGTAAGATGCTGACTTGGAGTACCAAACACTGATATGCAATATTGGAGAATGTGTAGAAAGAATCTTGATCGGGTCTTATTTTTAGAGTATAACTACACTCTTGAGTTTCTTTTATTATCCTATGATCAACAATATTCTTTAGTTTTTCTTCATTAAAGTGTTGTCATGCCATGGATGTAAACTCATTGACATTTTCGACTGTGCAAAATGGGTCATAGGCCAACCTCCTACTTAGGATCTCAAATAAAGTCACACAAAGTGAGTAAATATCATATATAACAAGTCTTTAGTTTGATGGTATGTGAGGTGCATCTAAGGTGTCCCACAACTTTTTGTAGTCTAGTTACCATCCGAAAACTACATATGCTCTCAACATTCCTTGAGGTATTGTACTTGGCTTACCTTTCATGTGATGAAGATACTATAAAGGTTATATGAAACTTGATTAAATTGATAATAAAAGAAATACAATATATATAGTGCAAACCTCTAGATAATCTCTAACTAACAAACACAATTTTTTAGGCTAAACATAACAATTTGAGCTACATTCTAGTATGGTAAGTATTGACTAAATCTATGGTTTGTTGTTATTGATAAAATCATTGTAAATATTCCCCCACAAGATGGACGGTCGTGGAGCAAGTCCAATCTTGGAAATTAGAAGATCAAATCTTGGGCGTAGAAGAGGTTTTGTAAGAGCATCAGCTAACTGATCATCCCTCGCAACATGTGTGACTCGTAAGAAACCTGCCTGAACCTTTTCCCGCACAAAGTGAAAATCCAAAGCTAAGTGTTTCATTCTCGAATGAAAAACTGGATTTGCTGAATACTATGTAGCATTGAGATTGTCGCAATAAATGGTAGGTGTAGTAGCATATTTGAAACCAAGCTCAGAAATGAGAGACATTAACCATTGAAATCTGTTGTTGCTGAAGCCACAGCTCAAAACTCTGCTTCAGTAAAAGACCGGGCAGAAGTGTTTTGCCTCTTTGAACTCCAAGAAATAGGATTACAACCTAAATAAATAACATAAACTGTGGTGTTGCGAAAAGTGCTTTATCGTCTGCCCAATCAGCATGTGTAAAAGCATGTAAATGTGAAGAGGAATGGCGACGTAACAGTAAGCCATGATGAAGAGAGCCATGCAAGTAACGTAACAATCGCTTGAGAGCCGACCAATGTATCGTTAATGGAGCATGCATTAACTGGGACAACTTGTTGACTGTAAAACCAATGTCAGGTCGAGTGATGCACAGGTATTGCAATGCTCCAACAAGCGCTCGATAATCTGATGGTGATGGTAGTGGAGTGCCTCCTGAGATGTCAATGGTTCCAAGCAAGTAATTGGAGTTGATATGGGCTTACATGTAATCATATTGGCTCGAGAAAGTATATCAAGAATGTATTTAGACTGGGAGAGTAGAATACCTTTGGGATGAGGAAGCACATCAATGCCAAGGAAATAAGGGAGGGACCCGAGATCTTTAAGAGAAAATTTTACAGCAAGAGAGGTGATGAAGGATTGAATATAAGAAGGAGAAGGGCCTGTCATTATTATGTCATCGACATAAACAAGTAGGAAAATGGGAGAAGGACCATGCTTGTGCAGAAAAAGGGACGGGTCCGATATGGTGGAAGTGAAACCGTAAGCTAAGAGTTAAGTTTTAAGCTTTGTGCACCATGCTCGAGAAGCTTGACGTAAACCATAAATGGCTTTATTTAGTTTGCAGCTATGATTAGGATGAGATGTATCTAGAAACCTGGGTGGTTGGGTCATGTAAACATTTTCATGCAACGTGCCTTGTAGAAAGGCGTTGTTGATGTCTAATTGGCAAAGATACCATTTTGGAGCAATGGCAAGAGAAAGAATGAGCCTAAGGGTGGCAAGTTTGACAACAGGGCTGAACATTTTATGGTAGTCAATACCATGGCATTGAGTGAAACCTTTAGCCACGAGGCATGCTTTCAAGCGTTCAACAGTCCCATTGGGATGATATTTAATCCGGAAAACCATTTACAACCGACTATGTTTTGAGCAGAGGAAGATGGTGTAAGGCCTCGTTCCCGGGATGCTCACAGTTGGACAATCATCGCACATAAAACATAATACATACATTCATATTTACTAAAATATTGCAGCGAAATATTTAAAATCATTTCACATATTAATGACAGCTTTTGCAAAATAGTACGATGTAGTTAACTGTTACAAAAATATCATTTGTTTGCATTACATCACAAAAACATAATCGTTATATAAAATGGATGCCATCCCAAAAACTTGCTAATTAGCTGCGCCCGTGCCATGCTCAGCAATCGTTACCTGCCAACTGAAAATGCATAAAAGTTAGCGTTGCTGAGTGAGTTCTAGTTTTATAAAAAAAATATTACCTTTCCTTAATTAAAACATTTTCTTTACTATCGCACGTGATCATACATCGTACATACATAAAGGTAATACTTTATTATCTTCCGTCATCGTTCATTTCGTACATATCGCACGTATGGAGTAGTCACATAGACTAACTCCGCCTGTGTGTGTGAACTCTGATGGGTTTAGCCAAAATTGCACGCTGCCTCATGGGTTAGCTAAAATTGCACGCTACATAACACACAGTTAATACCACATCGTACGTATTGGAGCAGTCACCAAGACTAACTCCTACTGTGTGTATGAACCCTTAAGAGTTAGCCAAAATCACACGCTGTAAACACATAGTTAAGCTAACAACTCTCAATGAGTTGTGAACCTCTTTTCATTTGCTTGCAAGACTTTCATTCATTCATTCATTATGTTCCACTTTCATTATCTTAAATCTTTCTCTTCGTTAAGATAATACTTTAGGTTCATTATCATAATCACACCACGTTAACACACCAACAGTTAATCACATCATAATACGTAATAAGGAACATATCATACATAAGCATAACATCATCACACATCATCATACATAACATATACCATCACACATCATCATAAACATCATGCATCATACATTCACATACATAAACATATGCACAACGAGCATAAGTCACTATAAAACATAACTGATCCTCCGCGGGACAGCGGGGGTTCGGGGGCGGCAGCCCCTGACAGCGGGGTCCTAGGGGCAGCAGCCCCTAGTGGGGTCCAAGGGGCAACGCCCCTGGCTGGGGCCGGGCTGCCAGATCAGCGCGAAAATTTTTTATCTTAACACTTTTATATAGCATATTTCCTTATAGAAAAATGGATCTTCTTGTTAAAACCTCTTAAAATCTTGGTCATTTAGAAACGTATATTTAGTATGTATTTCCAGCCTCAAACAATTTTAAAACATTTAAAATAGGAGATCTAGAACTCACTTGGACTCGATGAGTAGCTTCTCAATCAAGCTTTCAAAGCAAGGGTTGCACTACACAGCCTGCAGATAAGTTAACACTCAAAGGGGTCAATCTCTGCCTAATTTCGCTGCTAATTTCGCTGCATGATCAGCAGTTTCGCTGCTAGTTTCGCCAAGTTTCGCTGCCACCTTCGCTGGCAGTTTCGCTGGACGAATACATAATTTCGCGGGATGAACACCCAGTTTCGCAGGACGAGCTGAAAATTACGAGCCAACCCATTTTTGACCCAAAACTTCAATCTTTTACATCCAAAACCTTGGTTTATCACCCAATAAGCTATATCTAAGCTTCTTACATGTTTTCTTACACAAAAACGTGAGTTTTGGGCGAATCTTTGCCACTTTCAAAAACCCAAGCCCTAGAATCCGGGTTTACATCAAAAGAAACGATTAAATGATGTTTCTTACCTGAATTCTTGGTGTTTTATTGTTGTTTGGATGCCCACAAACACTGTTCTTCAATCCCGTGATCAACCGAGCCTTGAATCTTCAACTCTCTCCACTTTCTCTCTCTACACTCTCTCTCTAGAATTTGGGATGTTGAGTTGCAAATGAGAGTTTGCTTAAGCTGATCCGTTTATATATATCGGGCGTTCTCAGGACCTTAAACTCACCAAACACATAACCCGCAAGGTCTACCCAATCCATACTCCATTACCCGCTTATTTTCTTTAAATAGTCCATGCTAGGCCTATTATTATTAATTGGCTCGTTTCGACTTTATTCCGGGCGTTACAGATTGAACAAGTGTCTAGGTTTGGTTACGATGTAGAGCATCAATCTCATCTTGCATGGATTGTTGCCATAAAGGATGAGCTAGTGCTTGTTTAGTAGAAGTGGATTCGGTTAGGGGTGTGGCGGAAGCGGTATAGATGATGAAGTCATTGTTGTGGTATTTGGGGTTTGGTTTAGGATGTGAGCGAGTGTCATGAGTTTCGGGATTTTGAGATGGGAAAGGTGGTGGAGGGGAAGGTGTGGGTGGAACAGTTGGGTTGGGGTTGGTTGTATCCGAATGGGTAGTGGAAGGTGAGTTGGTGGGAGAATGCTCAACAGAAGGAATATTAGGCATTGAAGGAGATGTTTTGGTAGAGCTAGTACGGATGGATTGGAGAACGGAAGAGGTGGAAGGATACTAATCGGTGGTATCGGGTGAAGAAGTAAAGGATGCATTGGTGAGAGTTTGATAAAGAAACTCATTCTCAACAAAGGTGATATGGCGAGTAGTATAGAGCCGATTTGTGATAGGATCGAAAGCATAGTAAGTGCTTTGAGATGCTAACAAAGATGCACGGTTTGGATCGGGAAGAAAGATTATAAGAAGAGTATGGCGCAACCATGGATAACAAAGACACCCAAAGCTGTGTAATTTTTCATAGTTAGGGAGTTTGTGGAATAAACAGAAATAAGGAGATTAGTTGTGTAGAGTAGGAGTAGGAAGTCTGTTTATAAGGTATGTTGCAGTGGTGAAGGCAAATGCCCAAAGGGTAGTGGGAAGGTTTGCATGAGAAAGTAAGGTGAGTCCGGTTTCTACAATGTGTCTATGGCGACGTTCGGCATAGCCATTATGTTCCAGTGTGTGAGGGGGTGAAGTTAAATATGAGATACCACAAGAATTAAGATGAGGTATTAATTTTAGATATTCACTGCCGTTGTCAGAAAATAGTTGTTTAATTATGGTTTGAAAATAGATTTCAACTAGTCGTTGAAAACGTATGAAGATGGATAGAGAATCAGATTACGTTTGATTGGGTATAACCATGTATATTTAGTATAATGATCAACGAAAATAATATAATACTTGTAACCATCTATTGAGGTTATTGGTGATGACCAAACATCCGAGAAAATTAAGTCAAGAGGAGAACAAGAAGTAAAGGAGGATGTAGAAAAAGGAAGCTTGTGCATTTTATTAATCTTGCATGAATTATATTTATCTTGAAAATTTAAATTAGTACGAAAAACAAAAGACAATAATTGGAATATTTTAATATGGGGATGGCCTGCACGATAGTGCCAAGTCATGGAAGTGGTCTTTTGTGAAGAGTGCACGGAT
Organism: Flaveria ramosissima; assembly: GCA_025215565.1. Taxonomy (NCBI): domain Eukaryota; kingdom Viridiplantae; phylum Streptophyta; class Magnoliopsida; order Asterales; family Asteraceae; genus Flaveria; species Flaveria ramosissima. Next base: position 77,279,027 of record CM046036.1, read on the forward strand.
GGTTGAACGAAGGTTTTGACTGTTAAATAAAGCTCATAGGTCCCCTGGCTGGCTGTTCCCTTTAGAAGGAGATGATGCAAGTGGAGATCCTTAATTAGAAACATAGAAAAAACGAATTTGATTAGAAAGGAATTATCACGACAAAGGCTAGAAATTGAAATAATGTTACGTGATAAGGAAGGGACACAAAGGATATCTTTTAATATTAAAGGAGTGCGAGGGGAATGTATAATAACCAAACCAATATGAGAGATAGTTAAGCACGAACCATCGCCAAATACAGGCTCGTCCATGCCATCCTATGGAGCGTGAAGAGACAGATTGTGGAGGTCGTTTGTAACATGGTGAGAAGCACCGCTATCGAATAACCAGTTGACAGAACTTAGGTCTTGCATAGCCATAATATGAACCTGCGAGTGTTGCACAACTGTGTTGCGATAAAAAAGGCATAGATATAGTTGGATTTACCTTCTTAAAAACCAGACAGTTGGTGAGGGAATGTCCCCGAGCATGACACTATTAGAGAAGTCATGGTTGAAAGAGGATTAGGCAGCAGACTAGGACCTGGTGTGGCATGTTTGGTGGTTTGTCGACCAGCCCAAGGTTTCCTTGGTTGGCGTTGATGAGCAACAAAAACCATGGCTAGTTGATGGAGAGAGCTATTAGCGACAGTTTGGTTTAGTGAGAGTTCATGATCGATAAGTTTCTCATGAAGTTCATTAAATGAGATGGATGTGTTGCGAGATAGCACAGCATCAAGGATTGGTTTGTGTAATTTTGGATCTAAGACCTGCAAGAACTATTTCAGTGATGTCTTCATTGTCTAGTTTCTTGCCAAGGATGGTGAGTTCATCAACTAAAGTATTGACCTCCTACATATAATCGGTGATTGTTTGGCTTGGTTTCTTCGAACATTGTTTGAGGCGGTGCTGTAACTGCTTGATGTGACCTCATGATGGAGAAGCGAAGGTGTTGGAAAGGATCTTCCATGCATCGCAAGATGAGGATGCATTAGCGACCAGGGGAATTATTGATGGAGTTAGGCTGCCGACAATGGCCCTAAACAGGAGATGATCTTGGCGAAACCATGCGGAATAGTCCTTGTGTGGAGTCTCAGTACCATCGACTTCTTTGGTGGGTGATGGGGAAGGGTGACTGCCATCAATAAATTTGTACAAATCTAAGCCATGTAGGAAGGCTTTGATTTGCGTCTTCCACCCTGGATAGTTGGTGGAGTGAGCTTGAGATTTGGAGGGAATGTGACTAGGGTTAGGTTGTTGTCGGTTCCATTAACAACCAATGCATGGGGTGAATCAGAAGAAGAGGAGTTTGCTGCCATGATGAGATCGATGGAGCTGTTTTGTTTCGAGTGTTTGAAGGTTGTGATGGATCATTATAGCTCTGATACCAAAGGTTATATGAAACTTGATTGATCAATTGAAAGAACTATAATATATATAGTACAAACCTCTAGATAATCTCTAACTACGTAACACAATATTTTAGGCTAAACACAACAATATGAGCTACATTCTAGTATGATAAGTATTGACTAAATCTATGGTTTGTTGTTATTGATAACATCATTGTTAATAGATACTTCAACCCATGCGCAATATCATGGCGCATACTTATTTGTTGCTCCCAAGTAAGATTAGTCTTTATACTCATGATTCCCAGATAATCAATGAGGGTTTGTTTAAAAGCACATTCAAAAACAATAATCATCTCATAATCTTCGTCACAAAAGCCAAGAAGAAAAACTAGGTTAGGGTGCTCGCAATCAGCAAGCATTCCAATTTCCCCATTGAACTATTTTCTTTTTCTATCGTATTAATGAATGTTTATGTTGTGTAAAATAATTACTACCTTCAAGATTAATCTGTGCCCAACTTAATATGACTGTAACCATAATCATGATAAAGACTATGACAGAGAAAAAAAGAAGATTAATAGACTATATTGTTGTTGTTGTTGTGCAAAGAGTCGATCAATCCTTCTTTATAGGTTGAGAAGAAACGTTTGAAGAAGTAAGCCAACTAATCTTGATAAATGATAACTAATTGATTGCCAATACTGGTTGAATGATGGTAGTTGATTTGCTACCTGATTAAAGAGAGATTAAAGGATCAATTAGGGGGCTGCCAAGAAACCGTGTGAACCATGTGAAGATCGACCGAAAACAATCAAATATAGGGTTTCTATGTGGAGAACTTTTGATATCTTTCTTTGGTCCAAAAGCTTCACAACATATGCTCCTTTGGTCTCTCTAGATAGAAGAACAAAGTTCCTAACAAATTCAAAATAACCAACTAAACAAAGATTAAATAATTAATTTTATTTAGCTTATTTTGCAACATGTAATTGTATTTGTTTTATCATGTGTATTGAGCAACTTGTTGCTAGATATGACAGTGGTGCAGCTTTCATAGGAACAAAGTTTTGGTCATGTTGTGTTGCTATGTAGTCTTAGGGATCCTTTAGCTCTAGGTGTGCTCCCAGATCTTGGGTTATTAGTTTATGTTTGATGTACATGTTTGTCCTCCTTCCATACTGATTTACATACTTTTGTTCGTTGGTATTATTTCGATGACATGGATTTCGAGCCAGGGATCCTTTTGAGATAAAGGTAAGGTTCGCCTCCATCACCACCTCAGGCGCTACTCTACGAGTGGCATTTATACAGGGCAGGATGATGATGATAGTTTTTCGTACTAGCGAGAGTTCCTTGTTGCAGATTCTTCTGCTTTGGTTTATGTGTATGATTTCAGTTAGATCTTATGATCAGATTTGCAGGTTGCTTAATTATCGTCTTGTTGGTGATTTGACCATCCATCAACTCACTGAATCATCATTCATATAGTATAAATTGTATGTTTTGCTTTAGATCTCTTAGCCTACAGTTTATACAAAATAAACCCAAAATAATTTGAAACTATTGTAACAAAGTTTTTTTTCCGGTTTGAAGGTAGTGCAATGGAGGGTGGAAATATAGATGGAAGAACCAGATCAGTTCTAGAACAAAGAATGTTATTATCAGGGGACGATGATCTAACAACGTTTCCGAAAGTAGTTTAAAATGTTTGATGAACATAATTCGTACGAATGAGTTCAATAGGGAGTTAAAGTATGACAGAAACGCCACATTCTTTGAAGCAACCTTCATCAACAAAAACCAAACAAACAAATTCCATGAATATGGAATAGCATTAAGGTGCAGAGATATAATGTAGTTTCAAGGAATATATAAAATTTAGTTGTATAAACTAATTTTTTTATATGCTTCTATTTTTGGTGTCTATAAAATTCAATTGTAGTTTCAAGGAAATATAAGTTTATTCAAATCTTGCTATTTCAAGCTAATTGTTTTTGGTGACTTCACAATGTATTGTGTCACAACAACTATACTATTATTAGTAAACTAGTAATAAACCATGGGCGCTGCGCCACATCGAAACACGAAAAATTAATGTACGCAAAGCTTTATATAAAAAACAAAACTTTTACGTAAACACATGCTTTACAACGATTATATATTTAAGATCTGTTTTGCAGACCTAAACATGTCATTCAATTACAATAAAGCTATAGCTTCTATACGCTTACAAGATTTCTATTAACAATGAAAATCACTGGCCACCAAGGATGGGTAAAATATGAAGTGTGGTACAGTTAACTAAAACAAAGGCAACTAAATTAGTGGTTGTAACTTTTAAGCCAAAAGCCTAAAGGTGTGTGAGGAAGTAGAAATTAAAGGACATGAACCACTAGTGTGATCTCTTTTCTTTTTTGAAGATATACGAATTCCAAATGTAACCTGTAAGACAATTTAAAGTGTACTTCCTAAAACGATGATGTAAATCGATTCCATAAGAAGGCGCTTTTGTCGAAGAAGAAGCACACGATAAAAGCAATTTGAAGTTCGAAACACGGTGGTGAAGAAAACCCTACGATGATGAAGTCTAGTGAGAAAGAAGATAAAGCGTTGAAAGACCCTGTGCATTGCACACTTGTAAAGTTTTGCATATTAAAGTATACGTAACTGTATTTGATTGGTTGTTGATAGCTTATGTGTCGTGTTTAAGAATAACGTGCACATACTACTAGATCGATCATTGTTGAAAATCACATGTAGAAATGTAGAAAGATAGTAAATGGATATATATTCTTGAAGCTGTGAGATATGATTATAGGTTAACACCAAATTGATTAATTAACCAAACAGATCATGATTCGAATTTTACGAGTTGATCCCCAAGATAACCAAATGTGGTTATGAGATTTGAACAAAAGTTTAAGATCAATGGGTAGATATTATTATTGTTTGAAACCGACGCTTCAAAGGCATATGAGAACCATCAAGTTGAAGTGTTTAAGGTGTTTCGGGACTGAACTTATAAGATGTAATTATATCTGATTGATTATATATATAGTAATATTTAAAAAATAAAAAAAATAAAAATAAAAATAAAGATGTGACTTGCTCTTTGTATGATTTAGCTTTAGAACATAGCCTTAATTATGCATCTTAACTGGCAATTGATCTGAATTTCTGGTAAATTACATATAAATAGCCTTCAATTAGTTATGCATCTTAAGTTCAAGTTAATCATCAGAGTATGTTTTCACATGGTGAAAATACCCTTAAAAAACATTTTTCAAGTAACTGGCAATTGATCTTAATGTTTATGTTTACTGCTGATGAAGTAAAACTGATGTTTTCTAGAGCTACCGACGAAGTAAAGTAGCTGCACATATATATAGAATGGTTACGCGTAGCGTGACCTGCTGCTATTACTTTGGTAATTACCTTCGGTACTCGTAGAAGAGAGGACTTAATATTATTTCTGTAGGTAACTTTAGCATTAACAAAATATTTGAAAATCTATTAAGAAAAGAATAAAGCAGCAATTCAGTTTACCTCAAAAAGTGAAGTGAAAATAGAAATAAATTCTCTATTTAAGCGTAAATAACAGAAAACTACTTTCAAACCAACCTTCAGTCAAAGATGTTCAATCTCCATGCATAAATAGTCCGGTTCAGGGTCCAGCGCTTTCATTTACAGCTTCCGGACCAGTGCTACACTCAGGCTGTTCAGATTTTAGCGGGATGGCACCCGGATCTGCTTCTTTCTGGTCAAATTTAGATGCCCGGCGTCTTTCACGTCTTACAGGTGTACGGCTTCGGCTTCGGCTACGGCTACGGCTACGTGACCAGCTACGGCTACGACTGTAACTCCTACTCCTACTCCTGCTCCTGCTTCTGCTCCAGCTCCGGCTCCGGCTGCGGCTGCGGATGCTTCCCCTGCTACGATCACCATCTCTTCTGTTATCAAATCGCTCTCTACCACGTCCACGACCCCTACCAGGGGAGTCCTTGAATCTATCATTCCTATCCCATCCCCCATGTGGTCCACCGCGACCACCAAATCCCCGACCGTCTCTCATTCCACCACGACCACCAAATCCCCCACCGTCTCTCATTCCCCCACGACCACCAAATCCCCCACCGTCTCTCATTCCACCACGACCTACAAACCTGTCATCCCTTTGGAAACCTCTACCACCAAAGTTTCCGCCACCACGGCCACTAAAACCACCGTCCCTTGGGTCACCACTGCCACCAAATCTGCCATCCTGCATGTCTCCACCACGGCCACCAAAACCCCCACCCCTTGAATTAACACCACGGCCCCTAAAACCACCTTCCCCCATGATGCCACGGCCACCACCAGAAGACCAACGCCACGCCACCACCTTCAGAATCAAAGCGGCTCATTCCAGCCCGATCCTTACCAAAACCAGGCCCACCACGAGTCGCAATCTCACGCACAACAGGTGGCACAGGCTGATTGGCTCCTTCAAGAACTTTAATAAGATCAGCCGCATGTTTCCAGTCCTGTTCAGAAAAGAAAGTGTAAGCCACCCCTTTTGCCCCAGCCCTTCCGGTTCGCCCTATACGATGAACATAGTCCTCCACTCCATTCGGGAAATCATAATTAATCACTACCCTGCAAACACCTTAACAAATCAGAACTTGCTCACAGAATTGGAATATTTCTTATTCTAAATTTCATTAAGTCTCACCTAACGTCCTTAATGTCAAGGCCGCGTGCAGCGACATCAGTAGCAACTAATATTGGGGACTTTCCAGAGCGGAACTGATTCAGAACCCAGTCTCTCTCACCCTGAGATTTGTCTCCATGAATGGCAGCAGCCCCAAAATTACGACTGATACTACGTGTAAGCTGATCACATAATTTTTTAGTTGAACAGAAGATAATAATTTTGGAACCCCTTTCTTCAGATCTCAGAATCTGCTCCACACGCTTCTGCTTCTCCATGTGAGGGACCACTTCCACATACTACAATATCACATACCGGTGAGATATTAATATCATCTTATGAGGATAGCTTAAAAAACATTTGACAAAATTCGCACATGATTAACAAAGAACTTGAACCCAATAAACAGTGTCTGCATTAAAATGCCACTCTGCTGCCACATTTCAGCACAACATCCAAATGAAATTCAAGCGCTATTTATTAATCATGGGTTTGCATTACAAAATCTAGCTCTTTATATTATTATTTACTCTAAAGCACTAGCATAAGTTTCATAAATGGAGTGAAAAGCCTGCCTAGGTTTAAGCCAGGTCGGATTGACCCAAATCGGTTTCTGTCCAAAATTTCTAATTTTCTTATGAACAATAAATTATAATTAGAAAAACTGTCGATGTCCCAAAAGTGATGTATTTTTCATAATAAAATCAATTCGGTAGATTGTATGCATTAAAGATAGACTTTGGTCTATTTACTACCAGTTTGATCCATTTTCTATTTCATTAATAATTTTAACATACCCTATAGAGGACATCAAAAATTGCCACTGTAAAAGTAAGCTAAAGTGACCAATTTATAAGTCAAAAATTGCCACTGTAAAAGAGAGCAGTTTTTTAACTATAAGAAGAAACAGACACAACGGCGTCTTACCTGTGTAATAGACTTGTTTGCAGCAAGTTCATCTGCATTGCCAATGTTGACCTGAACAGGATTGACCAGAAGATCGCTAGCTATATTCCTTACTTCTTTGGGCCAAGTGGCAGTATACATTAGGGTTTGCCTATGAGGAGGTATTTCATTGACAATCTTCCTTATTTGAGGTTCGAATCCCATATCAAGCATCCTATCAGCCTCATCCAGCACAAGAAGAGAAACTTGACGAAAGTCAACCTTCCTCATTTCAAGAATATCATTAAGTCGGCCTGGAGTTGCTACAACAATATCCGCTCCTTGTTCTAATTCCTTCAGTTGTGGGCCTTTAGGAGCCCCACCATACAAACACTGAACCACATCCACACACATTAGCAAATATATAATAAGCACATAAGAAAAGAAGATAAAATGGTAACTAAAGACTCACTGTGCAAGAGATTCTGATAGATCGGCCAAACTTGATGGCCTCATCTTGTATTTGAGTGGCAAGTTCTCTTGTGGGAGCTAAAACAACAACTGTGGGACCAAGCTGGGGATTGTTGCGACAGTGTCTAAGCAGCATGAAAGCAGGAATCAGATAGCCTAATGTTTTACCAGAACCCGTCTTTGCGATTGCAACTATGTCCCTGTTTTGTAGGGCAATAGGCCATGTTTGTGCCTGAATAGGTGTAGGTGAAGCAAAACCCGCAGCATACATCTGAAACAAAGACACATTAATTAACCATCTCTCTTAACAAAAATGTTATACAGATTCTGCGAGAAAGTTAGAGAAGCCCAAGAATGACGACAGGAACTCTGAATTCGAAAAAGAAATTATAGGTAAATGAAGACCTATAGATATAGAGTTGCTTACTGAAGCAACTCGAGGCAAGAAAAGGTGCAATTATGACAAAAGAGGCATCAGAATTTGCAGCCTAACTCAGAATAAATGTGTGAATAGCATGGCAGCGTATGACAGGTGCTCCGTTTCTGGAACAGATATCGCACCGTCAAAAGTAATAATCCTAAAGGAAAAACAAAAGATGCCAAACATACTGGATATAAAATTCTAGCACATAACAAAATTTATTTGAACAGATCCTAACAGCCAAAGAAGAGAAATAACTAACCTCTCTCAATAATTCTGGAGGAAATCCAGTAGATTCAAATGACATAAATGGAGCAGGAACATTATCACCCTATAAAATCAAACAAAGAAAGTACCTTGTATCAAAGTTGTTGTTAACATAAATGTGCATCATGAAAGATTATCATCCACATATTAAAGTCGAGTCAGTAAACAAACCGTTGCTGTTACGTCATGCTTTTTAAGGTATATGTCAACAGATGATAGACTCATAGCATCTGGAGAGACCATGACTGGTGGATTTGCCCTCATCGTAGTGTTATTCATAAATGGGAAGCCAGCAGTATGCATGTTATGTGAAGTGGGTCCGCCAGGGAAAGGTGAAACATTTTGAGGTACAAGACCTCCAGATTGCATCTCCTGAAACCACAGTTAGCATTCAGAATCATGCAGCATAGTGGCACAAAGTACAAACATAAACAAAAAGGCAAGATCTCACACATACGCACAACAATGTCAAAAAATGAAAAAAAAAGAAAACTAAACATATCATAGAATGTGAATCTCAGAATGTTATGCTACCTGCTGAGGTCTTGCCATTGGAATTGCTGCAAGCTTAGGTTGATGAGGGACCATAGAAGGCACACCATTTTTAGTATTATAATGGTGATCATTCCCGCCTACGAAGCCCATTTCCGTTCCTACTGGTGGAACATTTGGCTGCAGATTCTGGAACTTGGGTCCATGTTGCTGATAGTCAACACCACTATGCTGCAACTGACCAAACGAAGATGGCTGTTGCACGTTGAACTGAGAGCGAGCAGGCGGTGTTTGCATAGGATTAACAACATCTAAAGGTTGGTTTTGAACAGCCCTCTGAGGGAATGCAGCTCTGTGATCTTGTTGCTGATGAGGCGGCTGCATCATATTAGGCGGCCTCTGCTGATACCCCATGTGGTGCATCGGTTGAGTAAACTGGTAGCCCTGTGATAGTTGCTCCACATTAACACCCTGGTAAGGTTTAGTAATACTATTTCCTTGTTGTTCTGGCGTCGATAACATCTGCTGACCAGGAACATCAGTCGGTTGTTCGGTCCCAACAGTCGGAGGCAAAGGTGTAGGTTTCTCATACTGAGTGATGTTAGTTTCAGGGTTCCAATAGTACATCACACCTGAGCTCCCATCAATCAAACCCTTCCAGGGTTCGGGCAAAGTAGGGTCGGGCGGGGCGTAACGAGGACCCAAAGCATCAGAGGCCCCCTCAGCAGCCATGGTTTAATAGCACTTCTTCAAATCTGATGATGCAAGATCAGAATACAACAAGCATACATACACAATTAACATCAGACGAAAAGATCAAAAGCAAGAATGCAATTAATAATGAATAACCCTTAATTCATCTAGTCGTACACCTACAATGATGCAATAATTTAGAACTATATCATGTATCTTTGTAGGTGAATCTTTAGCAAAGTGAAACAGAAAACATCTTCGAGAAGACAAAAGTTGAGAAGAAAGAGATGAAATTGATTTTGATACCTGAGTTAGAGCTGATCTCCCATTAACGTCGCTCCTTAGGGTTGGAGCGATACTTCAATTTTTCACGGTTTAGGGTTCGCCAATTTAGGGTTGGAGGGGGGTGTTTGGAGGAGACAACGTCTAATTTGTACTCTTGTAATTAATAATATTTTATCCGAAATTATTATTGTTAATAAAAATAAGAGAAATGTAATTAGTAAATTACAAATTGTTTCATTTATTACTATACTACATGGTATGTCTATTAGTTTTGATAATTACATCCAAAGTTTTTTTTAATATGTGTACACCTATTGTCTTTTACACTAATTTTCAGTTAAATATACACTTAACTCGATTATGTATCTCTCACATTAGGTGTATTTTTGTCATTTTCTTTCCACATCTAATATACTAAACAAATAAAAAACTATTAATTATTTTATATGAAAAATAAAGTTAAAAGATATCATAACGTTTGGTAAGTCAGTGAACCTGTGTTCCTCTTACGTTCAATACCATTAAATCCATCATCCCCCTATATTTGATAGCCCAATACTGGTCATTTTCACCACCTACAACATCTCACACGCCATTGAAACCCCTTGAACTCGAACAAACAATGATGGTAAGATTAAAATCTCTAATTCACTTTTTATATTTCATTGCTATTTAAATTTATAGCTTATGTGGTTGTGTGATTAACGAGCGACTCATAGTTCATTTTCTTGCTTTTGCAATTATATAAGCAATTCAAATAAACACAGGTAATCTCCAAGTTTTTGTTCCTTATTGATTTTTCATTATTTGTTTGTGTAAGTAGTTTATAAAGTATTTACGTGTATTCTTTGGTGTTTATTGCTTATTTCGCGACCTGGTTGATTTGTGACTTAGACTTCTTACTTTAGTAATATGACTTACACACACCAAGAGTGATTGGTTTCATCGACTTACCTAACGATCCGATATCTTTTAATTTTCTTTTTTTCATTTAAAATTTTTATTTTTTATAAATTTTTTTAATATATTAGACGTGAAAGAAAAAAGATAAAAATAGCCTCATGTGAGGGGGCACATAACTGAGTTAACTTTACATTTAGATGATAGTTAGTGTAAAGAAGAATATGTGTGCAAAATCTTTTAATAAAACGACATGGTATGTAATTATTAAAACTAAAGGACATATCATGCAATTTCATATATTAATAAAGGACACAATTTGTAATTTACTCAATGTTTAAATAGAAAGTTTTTTAAAACTAAAAGGTATAAGAATAATTAATATGTTAGCAAGTGTCATTTTAATCAAAATTAGGTTAGGGGCAAAATTGGTAATGTTCTATTTTCTCAACTTTTATATACGACATTATATTTTTAAAAAAACTACACCATAAAAACAAATATTTTTCAATTTTAAAAACCCATATAGTGTTGATATATAAAATGTTTTTAACGCATTCTGTAATTTCGTCAGGTCATTATGTAATCTTATGAATTGATGAGGATTACACAATCATTTGATAAGTAATACACAATAAACTTGAAACATAAAAAGTTTACATTTCTCATTATTATGTTATTTAAAAATTATCATTTTAAAAAACACAATGCTCAACACAATTATCAATATTGACACGATGGGTAACACAATGACCAGCACTTCACTCGATGTGATTAGCACTAAACACAATGAGTTGCTTGACGAGAATTACACAATGACATAATCAAGATTACATAATGACCTGAAAAATATACAAATTATATATTTAGCATTGTGTTACTTGAAAATCATCATCTAAGAAATCACAATGCATAACACAATAGTTAACACTAGACACAATAGGTAACACAAAACCAACATTGTACTCGATAATTAGCAGTAGAGACAATGAGCTGCTTGATGATGATTAGACAATGATAGATCAAGATTACACAATGCACTAGATAAAACATAAAAAAAATTACATTTCACGATTGTGTTATTTGAAAATCACCATTTAAAACACACAATAGTTAACATTAGACACAATAGGTAACACAATAACTAAGACTAGACTCGATGATTAGCAATATACAATGAGCTGCCTGATGGAGATTACATAATAACCTGATCACGATTACATAATGAACTGAAGAAAACATTAAAAAATTAACTCTTTATGGCATTGTGTTATTTGAAAATCATCATTTTAAAAAATCACAATGCATAACAAATGGTAACCATTAGCCACAATGATCTCATAAATATTCCACAATGATCTGATATTACACAATAAGCTGACGAATTTTATACAATGGGTTGAAATAAACTGAAAAAAACTTGTTTTTTATGTATCAAAATTATAGGTGTTTTAAAGATTAAAAAACACTTGTTTTTATAGTGTAATTTTTTTAGAAAAATAATGTTGTATGTAAAGGTTACGAACGTTTAAAAGTAAAGGTGGAAGTTGAAAATTGTAGTTAAGACTAAAATATCATTGGCCCTTGGATCTAAATTTTAGTTATTACCATTATGTTATCGAATTTTCTTAGCCATTGGATTTAAGATCTAATAAGTAATAATTATTCTCATTCTTTTAGTTTTTTCTCCATTTTAACCATAACCCCACCCTAAAAATAAAACTTTATAGAATAATAAAAGTTATAAAAATATTTCAATTATTTTATTTACTTATTTATTTTTTCTTTTTCTTTCTAGATCACTATTATTTTTATATATTCCAACTGTGTCACGTTGGTCACTTATATTTTTTTCTATTTTTCAAATAATTTGAAAATTGTTTTGAATAATTCGTGTTTTTATTAGATATTGTTACTTGTTTAAATAATTTCTAAATATTTCTATATTGTTAAAATATTTTGCAATTCATAAATGACCTATTTAAAAAAAATCTAAAATTTAGTTACCTTATTGAGAAATATAAATTTATGAGTGACATGATTAAATAATCCTGAAACTTGATTACTATTGTATAGAGTTATTCTTTAATAAAATTGAAAGCTAAAAGTGTCAAGAGTTAAGAGTTATATTAATAGTATGAATTATTATCGATTAATACGTATAGTTTAAATTATTAAAAAGATTTAAATAAAACTTCAAGAAGAATACATGCAATTAACAAAATTAAAAGTAGAGAATTAGGATTGTGAGTTTCAGAGAAAGAAATAATTAATAAAAAAATAATATATTAGTTTATTTTAATATTACTGCAAACTAAATTAATATATTTAATATTAGTTGGTATTGGTAGTGAATAGTATAGTTTTATGTTTTACAAATTTATCAAAAAGTGTTGTCACCTAAATTTTGATCATGAAGCTATTTTTAATTTTGCATAATTACTTAGGGTGCAAAAGAGTCGATATGCTTGCAGGTTACTAAAGAGCATATCAATATAATGCTCAAAACGTGTGGAGCCTTATTGAGACCGAAGTTTGCATATCGAGCTCAAGTCGACTCGTAATCCTAAATGTTGATAAGCAATTTGGAGTTATCTCGGTACTTTACTAGGAGCCAGAGACTATTACCCCACTATTGACCGATAGTATTACTGAGATAGAGGAGAATCAATTGAGAGATTGGTGGCCTCAGATTGTTGGAGGTTCGTTTCAGATGACTAAGGCCAGGGTCACTAGTATTAGAGATCCTTTTATCATTAATTACATAAGATGATCGTCACATCCACCACGAGACATGGCCAGAGTCGGGAGTGGTGCATTATTCTGACTTATTTTAGTTGTATTGTTTGCTCACTAGGACCAATGCAACCTGAAAAGATGTTTGGCAGATTATTTTGCTTCGTATTATCATCGGTAGGAGTAAGAGGAGGTGTACGGCGACACGTAAATTAAGTTGATTTCTCAAGAGTTTGATTATTTTCCTCGATATCTTGCTGACATATCTCCACCGATCGAGCCGGTGAGATTAGATCTTCGTACGTTGTTCGGCAAGCGGATTATACGCTAGTTTCTGGGCGACATGCGATTCTCTCTTCGAGCCGGGAAGATTTGGCAGTTGGTACTCGTTTAGAAGGTCGGCATTGATGATTTGCAGTAGTAGCAGGAGTAGCCACATCAGCAGCAGCATGAACAGCCACCACCCGACCAGCCGCATAATCAGCCGCCGCCACCACATCCGCTGCCACATCAGCCATAGTTTCCCTGATATATTTACAAAGATGTGAGGCTGCCAGCACGTACGGAAGCGTTTAGAGAGTTCGCGGGCGCAAGGTCGTCGACTTGGTCGACAAAGTCGACGGCTCAATCGACTTGAGGATCTTATGGAGTGGCACATTCAGCCACAGTTTCTCTGATACATTTTCAATTGTTTTTGAGATTTGTACAAGATGACAATGAAGTTTCAACCATTTTGAGGACTAAGCAAACTAAAAGATGGACATTGAAAACTGAATCATACTTATTTTATGATTAATTAAAAAACTAAATCATACTCTCAAGATGCAACATTACATATGTTCACGAATAAAAAAGATGTTACTTTAGTTTTCTCCTGAGATTATCTATGGAATCACCATGATTACACATTTAAAATTGCATCTTTAAAGTGTTTATTTTCTTTTCCCCTTAGCTTTCCTAAGTAATAATTTCTTTTTGCTCCTACATTTAATCTCTATTTCCAAATACAATTGAGATGCTCTCTATTTTTTTAATATTAGTTCTTGAATTCATTAAACTATGTAGTAGATAATTTAGGGATAGAAATTAATAATATTGGTGATGAAGCCAAGATCAATTGGTTTGGTGCAAGGCAACCACATGGCGTTTTAATTTGGAGGTCATGAATTTGAATCTTACTTGATGCAATATGTTTCACACTGGGTCTTCAGGCAGTTGGTTTCTCCTGGAATGATGGGTGGGCCCAGTTACTAGCGTTGTTTGTGTTTGCAGGGAGTCGGTGACCTTTCGCCAACGGGTTTATCAAGGTGGTCGCGCTTATAGTATCCATTGACAGTTTTAAAATAAAAAGATTGATACTAATAAGCCTAAACTATTGCTTCTAGCCTATATTTAATCTATAATTGTCTATTAAATTTATATGTGACTTGAAATGGTCATTATTATTGGATTAAAGAATGATTGTGTTTCAAATTTAGATAGCTAAGGTTGTAACCTCCGACCTTGAATTCCTTGTGCATAGAAAAATGAATTCTTATGAAAAAATAATTTGTGATCGTTTGATATTAGTGAGAAGTAGATCAAACCTACGAATTTAGCACTGCCTTTTTCATAATCAATATTAGAAATCATATCATTTAACGTATTCCTTATGTCAAGAACTCGATGTGAATAATTCTTTCTATTGAATCAAAAGAGATACAATGACACAAATTTCAAAAAGGCTAAATACAACCATTATAATCTAAACTAGGAAACTATTATAATAGAAAAACACAATATTCATCCAATGATCAAGGGATCATAATAGTATGATAAATTGTTTCCTTCTTTTCCCCCTCAAGTTGGAGCGTGGAGGTCGCAAATGTCCAACTTGACAAGTAGTAATTGTAGCTGTCGTAACCCTAGTGCTTTCGTAAACACGTCCGCCACCTGTCGTTTTGTATTAATGTATAACGACTCTATTTCTTTAAACTCGACCCCTAAATAATGGAATAATAGTCCATCTCCACATATTTCATTTGTCTATTAAAAACTAGATTGCTAGCAATGTGTTTGATTACTAAGCTATCATATAAAGAGTGGTGGGACTAGTTTGTTCAATTCCAATATCCTTGTATAAGCTGGCACATCCATAAATTCTCACCTACTGTAGTGGCCATTGCTTTATATTTGGCTTTTACGGAAGGTTGCTTCTTTGATTCACATGAAACTGGTGCCCTCCAATAACAACAAATAACAAGTTTTAGATCTCTTAGGTGGTGTTTGTTTTTTAACAAAAGCTCTTCCCCACCTCTTCATCTGTGCGCACGCAGACGCCGGAAGAGCTTTTGAGTGCGCAGACTGTTTGTTTTTTGGAATACGTTTTATTAAAAAACGTCTTTCTGACGTCTGCATGGAGAAGATGTGGTGTTACCACTTCTCAAGTCTTCTCAACCTCTTCTCCTTTACCCCCAATACTCCTCTCCTCCCAGACTTGTTTTCTTTCATTTGTGTTAACCCTTTACCCCCACCACACCTCTCATCTCCTCCCAGCCGCCGCCAACCCCGTCTTCGGCCGCCGCCCGACCACGCCGCCGCCCTCCGACCGTAGCAGCCCTCCGCCCGTCGCAGCCCTCCCCCCTCCGCCATCCCTCCCCTCGTCCGTCGCAACCCTCCCTCGCCCACCCACACTTCCACCGGCCGCTGCCGCCCCTCCGCGGCCCTCCTCCCGCCCACGCTCCCACCGGCCCAGCCTTCCCCTTCACGGCCCTCCTCCGACCCCAGCCTTCTCCTTCGCGACCCTCCTCCAAACATTCCGAAGGTAAGTTTTTTTTTTAAATTTGTGATTTTGTTTAAGTTTTTAGTTGATTTGTTGTTTATGAAAGATGATTTGTGATTTGGTTAGTATGATTTCCTATTTGGTTTATGATTTTGTTAGATTGTTTGTATTAGTTTGTATGATTAGTGATTTTAGTTTGTATAATGAGTGATTTGGTTTGTTTGGTTGGCGATTTGGTTTATGGTTAGTGATTTGGTGTAGTATTTGGTTTGATTTGTGATTTGTGAAGGTAGATTTGTGATATTAGTTTGTATGATTGGTGAATTTAGTTTGTATGATGAGTGATTTGGTTTGTTTGATTGGTGATTTGGTTTATGGTTTGTGATTTGGCTTAGTATTTGGTTTGATTTGTGATTTGTGTAGTATGATTTGTGATTTTAGTTTGTATGATCAGTGATTTGGTTTGTTTGGTTGGTGATTTGGTTTATGGTTAGTGATTTGGTTTAGTATTCGGTTTGATTTATGATTTGCGTAGTATGATTTGTGATTTGTGTAGTATGATTTGTGATTTTAGTTTGTATGATTAGTGATTTTAGTTTGTATGATGAGTGATTTGGTTTGTTTGGTTGGTTGTGTTGGTTAGTTTGTGATTGGTTTATGATTAGTGATTGTGTTTTTGTTGTTTAATAGATATGGGCGAGAAACATCAATGGTTAAGTGAGCATATACAATGCTTATTAGAGACTTGTGTTGAAGAAATAAATAAGGTGGGTAGGAAAGGTTTGAGTATGCAAAAAGACTCTTGGAATAGGTTAGGAAAAGTTCTTAAAGAAAAGTTTGGCCTTGAGTTGAATAAAAAACAAATAAAGAACGCCTATGATAATCTGAAAGCCAAATACATCGGATTTGTATATTTGAAAAACAAAACGGGCAATATATATAATGCTTAAACAAATACTTTTTCCCTAACAAACGAGGAGCGAGAAGAATTTAAGAAGGTATGTTCACACACACACACACACACACACACATATATATATATATATTATATATATATATATCTATATTATATCTATTATATATATATATATATAATGTATATATATAACGGCTACCTATAAACATAAACTTATAATATTTTATATTTTGGGTTTAGGGGCATCCGAAGGTTGGATCTTTGAAAATGACTCCATTGCTTTTTCCAGAACTTTGTGCACAATTATTTGATGGCAATATTACCACTGGAAATTGCAAGTGGACTGTTGGATCTAGAGAGGCTGTTGCAACCAAAACCATGTCACTTAGAAGATTTTGAGTACTGCATACAAAGGACTTCCGAAGCCAAGTGTGGGACTTCCGAAGGAAGAAGGAGATCTTCCGAAGTCTAAGTGTAAAATACACTTCCGAAGGAAAACTCCAACTTCCGAAGATAAAGAAGTTACTTCCGAAGAATCAAGACTTGAAGACAAAGTTCTGAAGTCAACTTCCGAAGTATAAAGGAGTCCTTAAAGCCTCGGAAGCATAGAAGCATCTTCCGAAGTATAAGTGGCTTCGGAAGACACTTCTATTATCCAGTAGACATAAGTATGGTCTGTCTGACAGTCCGCTGCAAATCTCTGAGATACTGCATGGCGTTTTCTCAAAAGCCATGTAGTTGACCATACTTTAATCTACTGTTTACCTTTTATGTTAAGTACAGTTGCCATCTTTAGTTGGTGACAAAAGGTAAGTCATGGACATGTCATGACTACCATATCTTAGATAATACTTTATCTAAGATACCTTAACTTAGCATTGTAGTATATGCTTTAGTCGTAGGTTTCCAGCTGGTATCAAGTATAACCGGCTGTAGGATCTAGTATATATAGTTTCTCATTGTAACTCATGTTCTATGCTTGTAAGTGTCTTGTAATCTTGAGTTGAGAAGTAATATATACAAGTACCTTGAAAATACTCCTGCTTGTTCCTTTGATTACTTATTATATTATTATCAACTCTTGTTAAAGGCATTGCTTCATCTTGTTTGAGTGATATTATAAGTGAGTTTGAGAGAATTACAAGTGTTAAGTGACAAAACCCGATCCTGCAATTGGTATCAGAGCTTTTTAGGCTCTTGATTGTGAGATCTTACCATCCTAATCAACCAGTTTTTCACTCCTCCTTATACCTCACTCAAAAATGGCCCTCATCAAATCTGAAGTTGAAATGGGAACGATGACCAAAGCTCCCATCATCGACCCTGAAAACTTCAGGTCTTGGAGCAGAAGAATGGAAGGCTTCATCAGATACCAGGATAGCAAGATGTGGCAGTCCATCGTTAATGGCCCGTACAAGCCAAAAGTTGCTGGTGGAAACGGTGCCATGATCGAGAAGGCTGTTGAAGACTACTCCGATGAAGACAGGAAGAAGCTTGACATAGACAGCAATGCTATGACTGTTCTCATGACTGCAATCCCAAACTCCATCATGGTGGGGTTTGAGCATTGTAAGTCAGCCAAAGAACTCTTTGATGCACTTGCTCAAATGTACTCGAGCTCTAATGATTCAAAGAAGGACTCACTGAAGCAGCAGTTTGAGAACTTCACCTATGTTGCTGGAGAAACTTTTAGCCAGCAATATTTCAGGTATATGGATCTTATCTCCTCCCTCCAATCTGTGGGAATCACTCAAGAACTTAGAGACCTTACCAGAAAGTTCATGAGTGCTCTACCCAATGAGTGGACTTTCTACTGTGTCTCCATTAAGAGAACAGAGAATTTAAACACTCTCACCATGACCGAACTCTATGGGATCCTTGATGGATACCGTTTGGAAATGGAAAGTAAGAAGGGTCACCAAGCAAGCAGACCCTTGAGCCTTCCTGCTAGCAACGCTTTAATGGTTGCTGAAGGCTCAGGTATCTCCCAGTCTCAGCAGTACCTGTCATACACCCAGCAGCCATCTTGTTCATCTGGGCCTTACATCACATTCCCTGAGACTCCAAGGTCTCATCAAGCTCAGCAAAGCTCCTTTCAGGAGGGCTGTGCGTTTGTCTCAGGGAGTGGACACTCCAATGATCATCAATTCTGCTTTGATGATCTTGAGTGCTTCAGTCCAGATGACATAGAGTATGTGGACATTGTCCAGCAAATGGCTCTTCTAACCTACAGAGCGAAGAAGTTCTTTAAGAGAACTGGAAGGCAATTCCCTCAAAACCCAATCACTAGCAAGTTTGGGTTTGACAAGAGCAAGGCTAAGTGTTACAACTGTAACCAGCTTGGCCATTTTGCAAGGGAATGCAAGGCTCCCAAGTCCAACCCGGGAACCTCACAGGCCTCCACACATCCTTCTACACCAAAGCCCAACGGGAAGTCAACTGAAACAGCAGCTATGGCTCAAGAAGTTGACTGGAGCTTTATGGTTCAAGATGTGACTCCTGCTCAAGCACTCATGGCAGGAACAGATGAAAATAAGGTATATGAACATCTCTGTACCCCTGCTTGTATTGCTAAGGTTAAATTGTACCAGGACTACAATATGGAAATTAAATCCGATATTGAGTCTTTAAATGTGCTAAAATCTGACTTTAAAAGAGCTGAATCTGACTACCAAAAGAAAATTGAGGAGTTAGAGAAAACTGTATCTCTTTTAAAACATGAACACACCAACTACAAGACTCAAATCAAGGATTTAATATCCAAATTGACTGAGGCTCAAGCCCAGCTTGTCACAGCTGAGGCTCAAGCCAGGAAGTATGCTATTTCGAGCAAAACTTCCAAGCCATACTTGCATCATCCTCTCACTCCAAACTTTGCTATCAAAACAAAAGTGGGTTGGGAACCAATGAAATTGCTCCACCACACTCTTATGAGTCTATAAGACAACCAAGATGTGGTACTGAAGAGCAAGAGGTTCCATCTGTTGACCCACCTTGTAAAGAGTCAAAGAGTGATGCAACTGTGGAGACCATGACCATCACAGGGAAGGAACAGGTAATTGAGCCCTCCCGGCCAATGATGATCAAACCCTGACCACCAAAGCCAGAAGAAGCAGGGCTAAAGCAGCCAGAAAAACTGCCAAGAAGGTGGCTGAATCCAAGCTGAAGATAGACCCAAAGCAAAAGGGTGTATTCATATCAGCAGGATTCCAGGTGGTTGGACCTTCTGATTCAGGAAAGGAGTATAGTACCAGTACTCCTATCCTACCAAAGGATCAGAAGTTAAAGGGAAAGGTTGCTGATGAGGAGAAAAAGAACAAGAAACAGCAACCCTCAAATTCCCAGAAAATTAACATTGCATGCATAATGTGTGGTCTGCAAAACCACATGGCTAAAGATTGTTACTACAATCCTGCTAGCACACATTATGCAAATAATGTTAAAAGAGAAGGAGTCAGGGAAGGTTTCACATTTGGACCATATCAAATGGTTCAAGTGATGAAAAAGGGAAAGCTTGTTTCCGAAGCAAGGCTTCTCTCGGAAGAAAACTCTTCTTCCGAGAGGAAAAAGGCTTCGGAAGTGAAAGCTGCAAAGACTCACAAAAGAGTCCCCTTGAAACCATCCCAGAAGAAGACTGCTTCGGAAGAAAAGGTGGTGAAGGTCTCTTCCGAAAAGAAAGAAGCTTCGGAAGAATGCCAAGCTACAAAAGCTTCATCAAGCTCATCTTCTATGATCAACCAAGGGATGGAATGGAAGATCAAGGAAGATGCTGTAGCCCAAACCTCTTCTTCAAAGACATCTATTGAACCCCCATGCATAAATTTTGGTTCAATCATGTCACTCTCATTGGAAGAACCCAAGACCAACAAGGCTTGGGTTTCCAATCAAAACTAATTATCTCACCTTATGTGCAGGGACATCCATATGACAAGAATAACAACATTTGGATTGTAGATAGTGGATGCTCCAGGCACATGACAGGGAACAGATCTCTCCTTCAACAATTTCAACATTATGATGGAGGTCCTGTCCAGTTTGGAGGTGAGGCCGGAGGATATATTTCTGGCAGAGGAAGTATATCCAATGGAAAATTAAAAGTTGACAAAGTTAATTTTGTCAAACAGCTTGAACACAACCTGTTAAGTGTTTCTCAGTTTTGTGATCAAAAGCATCAAATGCTTTTCACAGAACATGAGTGCATCATCCTCAAACCTGGGATGACAATTCCTCAGGAATTGGTGCTTCTTAGATCTCCCAGGAGAGGGGATATGTACAAGCTTGATATGAACAATGCTTCCCCAATGGGAGAAGTATCATGCTTTCTTTCCAAAGCTGATAGTGATGAGTCAACACTATGGCATAAACGAATGTGTCATGTCAATTTTAAGACAATGAATAAATTGGCTAAAAATAACTTGGTACATGGTTTGCCTAAAAAGGAATTTTTCTGCAAAGATAACTGTGTTGCTTGCCTGAAAGGGAAACAACACAGGTCTTCTCATAAATCCAAAGTTGTTAACTCTATCACTACTCCATTACACTTATTGCACATGGATCTATTTGGTCCCACAAGTATAATGAGCATTGGAAGGAAATCATATTGCCTTGTGGTAGTTGATGATTTTACTAGATTTACATGGGTATTCTTTTTAAGAACTAAAGATGAAACTGCTGAAACTTTAAAATCTTTTATTCTTAAAATAGAAAATCAAGTTGATCACAAGGTTAAAATAATTAGAAGTGATCAAGGGACTGAGTTTAAGAACTTTGTTCTTGACTCATTTTGTAACTCAAAAGGGATTGCCAGACAATACAGTGCTCCTAGAACTCCTCAACAAAATGGTGTTGCTGAGAGGAGAAATAGGACACTTATTGAGGCTGCTCGGACTATGTTAGCTGATTCAAAGCTGCCTCTAACATTCTGGGCAGAGGCAGTCAGCACTGCATGCTATGTGCAGAACAGAGTTCTTGTAGTAAAGCCACATGGAAAGACCCCTTATGAGTTATGGAACAAGAGGCCACCGTTCATTGGCTTTCTAAGGTCCTTTGGCAGCAGGTGTACCATACTTAACACAAAAGACAATTTGGCAAAATTTGCTGAAAAGTCAGATGATGCTATCTTTGTTGGATATTCCTCCTATTCTAAAGCTTACAGGGTTTATAATATTAAAAACCAACAATTTGAGGAATCCTCCAACATTGTAGTTAATGAGCACACTCCTTGTGTTAGGGGGAATGGCCCTGATCATTTTTGATTTAGAATTGTTTCCAAACTATTCTAAACCATCTTGTGAGAATGTTTCAGCTGGAACAGGTGCTCAAAGCAATTCTGATGAAGATCAACTGTTTGAGCTTCCCAGACCTGCTCCAAGTTCTCCAAGAGCAACAACAAATCAAGTTCCCACTATTGAAAGATCTGACAGTATAACCATTTCAAGAAATAGTGGAACTTCAACAAGGGATTCACCTGATGATCTTCAAGTCTCCTCAGGTGATCCTGCACAACACCAAGCTGATGGAAGCAGCATTTTGAAGGAACAGGCAACTGTTAATGATGCTTCACAGCAAAGAAATGATGATGTTTCTCTTTCATTCAATCAGTCCTCATTGAATGAGATTGAAACAACAGCTGGACCAAGTATTCAAGCTCCGGAGCAAAATATGTCCAACTTGGACTATCTTTGCAACTGGAGGTGATTCCAAGACTTAGAATTCACAATACTCATCCAGCTGAAAACATCATAGGGGAAGTCTCTGAGGGTGTGAGAACAAGGGGACAAACTCACAATGGGAATGTCTGCTTGTACTCATGCTTCTTATCCCAAATGGAACCCAAGAAGGTGGAAGATGCCTTGAAGGATAGTAGCTGGGTTGAATCAATGCAAGAGGAGCTGCTTCAATTCAAAAGACAAAAGGTTTGGAACCTATGTCCGCTACCATCTGGTCAAGTACCTATAGGCACCAAGTGGGTATTCAGAAACAAAAGAGATGACAGAGGCTTGATTATCAAGAACAAGGCAAGACTGGTGGTTCAAGGATACACTCAAGAGGAAGGAATTGATTATACTGATGTCTTTGCACCTGTTGCAAGACTTGAGGCAGTTAGGATCTTCCTTGCTTATGCTGCATCCAAGAATTTCACTGTCTACCAGCTTGATGTCAAGTGTGCCTTTCTATATGGGGATATAGATAGGGAAGTCTACGTATGCCAGCCTCCAGGATTTGAAGACCCACAGCACCCAAACTATGTGTGCAAGTTGGATAAAGCTCTATATGGGCTGCACCAAGCACCTAGGCTGTGGTATGAGACATTGTCTCAATTTCTTCTGAAGAATGGTTATACTAGAGGTACCATTGACAAGACTCTCTTCATCAGAAAGTCTGGGAAAGACATTTTGCTAGTTCAAGTCTATGTCGATGACATCATATTTGGTTCCTCAAATGACCAAATGTGCAAAGACTTTGAGAGCATTATGAAAAGAAGTTCGAAATGAGTTCTATGGGAAAAATGGACTTTTTCCTTGGAATTCAGGTAAAGCAACTGAAGGAAGGGTTTTTCATCAATCAATCTAAGTATGTCAATGATATCTTAGAGAGATTTGATATGAAGGATTGTAAAGCAGCAAAGACACCCATACCCAGAAACCATGATTTATGCCCTGATTCTGAGGGGGAGGATACTGATCAACATCAGTATAGAGCAATCATTGGTTCTCTGATGTATCTCACAGCAAGTAGACCTGATATCATGTTTGCAACCTGCATTTGTGCAAGATATCAGGCTGCTCCAAAGGTGTCTCACCTAATTGCTGTCAAGAGAATCCTCAGATACCTCAAAGGAGCACCTAAGTTAGGTCTCTGGTATCCAAGAAATAGTGATTTTAATCTCTATGGTTACTCTGATAGTGATTATGGTGGCTGCAACATCAACAAGAAATCAACATCAGGTGGATGTCAATTTCTTGGTGGAAGGATCATCTCATGGCAATGCAAAAAGCAATCCTGTGTCTCTACATCAACTGCTGAAGCTGAATACATTGCTGCTGCAAGTTGCTGTGCTCAGCTGCTGTGGATTCAAAACCAGATGATTGACTATGGATTCAACTTCATGAGCACTCCTATCCACATTGACAACAACAGTGCTATATCCATCACTGAAAATCCAGTGAAGCACTCTAAGACAAAGCACATTGATATCAGGTATCATTTCATTAGAGATATTCATGAGAAAAATCTTATAAAACTAATCAAAGTTGATTCAAATGAACAATATGCTGATTTGTTCACCAAAGCATTTGATGAACAAAGATTTAAATATCTCATTACAGCTATTGGGATGATAAACATTGACTAGTTAATCTCAATTGAAAACCTTTTAATGTGTAAAGTCTTATGTCAATACAATCTAAGCCCTGTTACAAAAGATCCTTTCTTATTTAACTAAGTATAAGTTCTTCCGAAGAGAAACTTGCCCTCGGAAGATATCTAGCATAACTTCCGAAGCAAATTTCTCATAGGATAATTTTCTTCTCGGAAGTGTACTAAGTCTCGGAAGAAGCGATTGAGTTTATCTCAGATCTACTTCCGAAGCACTTAATACATTCCACCTGAAAGCAACATGTCTTCGGAAGTAAGTTATTTACCTTCGGAAGTACATTTGCCTTCGGAAGAACTTTACCTTCGGAAATACCTTATACTCGGAAGAAAGATTTTACTGTGTAACGGAAATCTTTTGGGCCCCACTCTGTAAAAAGTAAAGATTTTGTTAATGATGTCGGATTATTTAAATGGTCTAACCTTACCGCCCCTGTCACATCATCCACTGAACCCTCACATCATCTTATCCAAACCACCCTTTAAACCGCCATTTCACCCATTTAAATACTTCCGGTTAATCACTTACACTCTTTTTACCAAATTCACTGCCCTAAAAGCTTTCTTCTTCTCCAATTTACCTCTCTCAGAACTTTTCCTCTGCTATCTTTCTCAAATGGCTCTAAACCCTCAGCACAACCAGGTCGCACTCCTTGACTCTTCAAGGGATGCTGACTTCTCTGATATTATCTCTTTCTTAGCCCAATCTTCATACTACACAGCATTGACCGTAAACCCTACCATTTACTCCAACCAAATGTCCGAATTTTGGGCAAATGGTCGGATTGAAACCCTAAACGGGGTTCGTGCTATCAGGTCAAGTGTTTGTGGCCAAGAGTTGGTCATCACTGAACAAATCATCAGGGAGCATCTTGAGCTCCATGATGAAGGCGCACCGACGGAATTCCCCAAATCTGAGTTAGATAACTCTTATCTCCAAATGGGATACGGTGGAGATGTAAGCAGGTCTACAGTCTACAAATTCAACTTCTCCTACAAGTGGAAGTTCCTGCTACATGTGGTTCTTCACTGTCTATCTAACAAATCCGGGGGATGGGATCAAATTCCCTATGAACTCGGGTGCTTAGTTCATGGGTTGGTACAAGGCCTGCGCTTCAACTACTCAAGGTTTGTGCTGACTAACCTTATGGGAAATCTGCAAAGGGACACATTCTTTATGTATCCCAGATTTCTCCAGCACATAATCAACTGCGAGCTAGATCAGGGTAAGCTTGTCTGTGCAGCTGCTCTGTCTGCTCCCCAAATGAGGCCGACCATCTTCAAAGTCTTGAAGAGAGTGTCTACCAACTACACTGGAAGGGATACCGCACTACTTCCAGGTATGATTGAGCCAATGGCTCCTGGTGACATCCCTGTTAACCCCACAGGTGATGAACCCACACCAGCAACTACCCTCACATTCCAAATCTACCTTCTCCTCCAATCACTGTCACCTACCAGAGACGTACCAAACGAACCCTTGTTCAATCTACTCTGATTGAACAAGCCCCTCCTCTTCAAACCAAAAAGGCTAGAGTGGAACAAGGGGCTCCCACTCAGCCAGAGGTCCACCAATCCTTCACTATTGACCTCAATATGGGTCTTGAGTCTCCTCAGTCTCAGACCCATGAGCCCAAAACCCCAGCTGATAGCCCTCAGGGTGAGTCTCTATACTCCCCTGAGCAGCCACCAAGGGACAGCTCAATGCCTTTTGACATTGATCAAAGTCCCGGGTCCTTAGGTCTTCATTCCTTTTCTTTTACTGACCTATTGACCGGAGCTGGTGAAGAGACTATGTCTCTCAAAGGCGATGAAGTTGATCCACTACACCCTATTAAGGATCAACAGAGCCTAGAGAAACCTCTTGTCTCTAGCCCACACCAGCAAAGCCCTACTGAGGTGAGTCCCACTGATGTGGAGGGGACTCATGTAGATTCAGCTGCCACTACTGAAGGAGCCTCAATGGATCCTCAGGACAGTGGTAACGACAGTCAGACTGAATCTACGGCAACCATGCCCTATGATGCCTCTGAAAGAGACATCATTGTGCAAGGGAAACCAGGGTGCCAAGAAACCACATCTGGTGGTGAGGATGAACATACTAGGTATGTTACCTCATCTCCCCGTGATTCTTCAAAAGAAGATGAGGGAAGAATGCAACTCACCATAAGAGACCTACTTTCTAAAGTCTCAAACCTTGAATCAAAGGTTAAGACTTTAGAGGATAGGTCTGCCACTCAGCAACTTGAGATTGAAAGTCTCAAGGCCAAACTAGCTGAGAAACAGATTGAGAGATCTGTTAGGCATGTACCAGTTCAAGTCTCCTTGACCTCTTCCTCTAGCTCATCTACCTCTCAAGATGATGCTACCAAAAAGGGGGAGAATGTTGAGGAACAAAGCCAAAGACAGGATACCATCAGTCAAGCTCTTACTTCTTTGAGCTCAAGACAACAAGCTGCCATCTTCCCTGAGCCTCCTCCAGTTGTTTTTCAAGTGGATCAAAGGATGCTTCAGGATCTAAATAGGATCTTCAACAAGTTCCTTTTAGAGTCCCTAATTGAACAACCCAGTCCGGATATGTCTGTGATTTACTTTGGAGCTCAAGAGCTTCAGAGGTTGAATGCACCTCCTACCACCGTTGAGGAAGTTGGTCAACCTAAGGCCCAAGTGGAACCTGAGATTGATTTCGAAGGGGAAACTAGGACTGATGGCCCAGCAACTGAAACAGTTGGGACAGAAGGTGTGTTTTCACAGGCTTCCGAAGCACAATTCGAAGCCTCGGAAGAACCAACACAAACTTCCGAAGCTGAGATTGCTGCTGCGGAAGGACTATTTTCTCTTTCCGATGATCTAATAGTCACAGATGCAATTCTGGAACTTGCATCTGAGGTTAATAGGGAGGACTTTCTCAGCCAACCACTAGCTATTACATCTGCATTGACCTCAGCTCCTACCTCCACCACCCAACCTGGATCTTCTATCCAAGAACCACCAAAGTCTAGCACTTCCGAAGACATTAAAGGCAAGAGGAAGATGACTTCGGAAGAGCTTCAGGAAGAAGAAAGTTTGGAGAAGCTTAAAAGGCAAGGAAGACTGCCAACTGGGAAACTGTTAGCTGCAAGTACAAAAGCAGCTGCAGCCAACCAAGAGGCAATAAACAATAGAAGAAGAGTGGAGGTAATTGATAGACTTGTCAGTCTAGAGGTTGCTTCGGAAGATGTACTCCTACTACCATTAGAGGAGCTGATAGAGCTTGAAAAGGCAACCTTGCTGCAAAGACAGCAAAAAGAAGAAGCTGCAAGGTTGGCCTTGGAAGAAGAAAGGCTGAGAAAAGAAAGAGAAGCTGATCTGCAGCTCAGGAGAGAAAGGATCACTTTCCTACTCTCCAGAGGATTCTCTCAAGAGGAGCTGTCTCCACACAATAGTGACACGATCTTATGGCTCTTCAACAAAGAGCAAGATCAAATGGAGAAGGAGAGAAAGAGAGCTGCAAGGGAGAAGCTGGTGGAGAAGAAGAAGAGAGAAGAAGAGGCTGGACTGTCTGCCGCCAAGAAGATTGGTGAGAAAGCTTGGATGAAGAACTATCTTAAAGCTCATGGCTTCTCTGGCAGGCAAGTGGGTCCAATGTCTGAGAAGACTCTCCAACGACATGTCAGTGACATCAAGGCTGACATTCGTGCGGGGAGAAGAAAGGAGATGTATAGAAGGGGACAGGGGATGACCTTCAAAGCCACCTCTCAGCCCAATATCCAAACCCAACCTCAACCTGAACCTATATCCTTTCCCTTCCCAATCAAAACTGAACCTGAACCCTTTACCCCTGAACCTACACCATCACAACTACCAACTCCCTCACCTCAACCACCTAAACTACCCATCATCCAACCTAAAACCTTACCCAGAACCCAAACTCCTAAACCTACCCAACAACCAATCAAACCATCCCCTCAGCCTTCCAAACATCTCTCTATGGAGGAATTCAAGGCAATCAAAACTAAGCTCATCAACTGCACTACTCTGAGCGACATCTCCTGTGAGGAGGATACAGTCAACCTGACCTATGTTGATGGATCCTCAAGTTCCCTCACAAGAGATGAGTTTCTTGATCTGCCCAGAGGAACTTTGGACCAAGCTGCAAGACTCCTTGGCCTCAATTTAGATACATTGAATGAGGAAGAAAAGAAGCTGAGGAGAAGGCTGGTGACTCTGCTGGACACAAAGAAAGGAGATAGGGTACCAAAACAATCTCTTGTACCTAGAAAGAAGATAGTCCAGTGGAGGTTCGAAGACTCTTCTCACAACTTTGTTGTTGAGAGAGAGAATGGTGAGATTAACAGGCTGAATGCCTCATCTTTGCTACACTTAAGCAGATTTGATATTGCTGAGTTAGCAGAGAAACCATTCTCCAACCCTTCAAACTCCGATGTAGCTGCCCACATCAGAAATCATTTAGGCAGCCTTCACATGGCCGAGCTTACTGCCAGAAGCAAGGTCGAAGAGGAGTCCAAACTAAGAGAGGAGGAGGAAAGGAAAGGATCAGCAACCAAAGGCAAAGCCTTTCTTCAAATGGTTGAAGGTCCTGAACTTGAGTCCATAGTTAGATGGGAGTATGACTACAACTCCCGTCAACTAACTCTCTTCAGGGGGTCACAACAAAGGGTACATGTCATTCAAAGTGATAGACTGGATCTCCTATCCACGAATGACTTGTACAAGCTTCTCAGCACCACTTCCGGGAAGAACAGAGAGACAGACAAATATCTTTTGTCCCTGGTGCTGAAAACTTTGAGAAGTAGAAACAAGTGAAGTTTTGGTAGCATCAGCCTAGGGGGAGTTTGTTGGATCTAGAGAGGCTGTTGCAACCAAAACCATGTCACTTAGAAGATTTTGAGTACTGCATACAAAGGATTTCCGAAGCCAAGTGTGGGACTTCCGAAGGAAGAAGGAGCTCTTCCGAAGTCTAAGTGTAAAATACACTTCCGAAGGAAAACTCCAACTTCCGAAGATAAAGAAGTTACTTCTGAAGAATCAAGACTTGAAGACAAAGTTCTGAAGTCAACTTCCGAAGTATAAAGGAGTCCTTAAAGCCTCGGAAGCATAGAAGCATCTTCCGAAGTATAAGTGGCTTCGGAAGAACTTGTTCTTCCGAAGCCAATTAACCTTCGGAAGACACTTCTATTATCCAGTAGACATAAGTATGGTCTGTCTGACAGTCCGCTGCAAATCTCTGAGATACTGCATGGTGTTTTCTCAAAAGCCATGTAGTTGACCATACTTTAATCTACTGTTTACCTTTTATGTTAAGTACAGTTGCCATCTTTAGTTGGTGACAAAAGGTAAGTCATGGACATGTCATGACTACCATATCTTAGATAATACTTTATCTAAGATACCTTAACTTTAACATTGTAGTATATGCTCTAGTCGTAGGTTTCCAGCTGGTATCAAGTATAACCGGCTGTAGGATCTAGTATATATAGTTTCTCATTGTAACTCATGTTCCATGCTTGTAAGTTTCTTGTAATCTTGAGTTGAGAAGTAATATATACAAGTACCTTGAAAATACTCCTGCTTGTTCCTTTGATTACTTATTATATTATTATCAACTCTTGTTAAAGGCATTGCTTCATCTTGTTTGAGTGATATTATAAGTGAGTATGAGAGAATTGCAAGTGTTAAGTGACAAAACCCGATCCTGCATGGACCTCAACTCAAACAACTTCAGTTGCTGGATCATCTTCTGCTCAACGTGTCAAACCACTTATAATTACAAATACAATTCTTCATGACACAAAAGATGATGCCAGCTTTTTTTGATTTTGAACACGACACTTCCGAGCCTACTCCTGAGGATACCCCCGAGCCTACCTCGGAACCTATCCCCGACCCTATTCCAAACAAAAGGGCCAAAACCTCAAAATCATCTATTATTTTTGATGATTTAGCATTTGATATGCAAAAGGCTCTTCAATATTTGATTAAAGGAAAAGAAGGACCAATAGTTCTTGAATGTTCTGAGAGGTTAAAGTTGGTTGGGATAGACCCGGTAGATCCTTTATTTTTAGTTGCTTTTCATATCTTTGGAGTGTCGTCATCCATGAGAGAGGCATGGATGACACTGCCAAAAATTCCAGAAGTATTAAAAGGGTGGATCACAATGACTGCTAAAAGTTTGAAGCTAATATAGTTGTGCACGTTACATTGAAAACATTAGATGCTTTTGTTTATGACATTGTTTATGTTTGATGACATTGTTTATGTTTGATGGTTGTGTTTAGTTGGTGATGACATTGTTTATGTTTAGATGGATATAAGTCAATTTCTCGACCCGTTATCCCACATGAGTTGATATGAGATTAGTCAATTGGTCTATAATGCACCAATTTTTATCATGACGGCTAAAATAAGAGACACTTAGTGAATGAAAAGTTAAACAGAAGATCCATAGGATCACGAATGTTAGGTCTTGTCATATATGAAGGTAAGACACTTGGATACATACCAAGTTACGTCTTTTCCTTTATGCCAAACCCATGATTACAAGTTACGAAGGTTTATGAACCTTGATATCCACGTCACAATGTATATAATAATGAGTCTCGTTGATCGAAGTCAAGATAAAGTTTTAAAGATCTCCAAGGTTAGGGATTCAAAAGCGATTCAAGAAGTAACGCAAACAATAAGACATGCATTTGTAACCATGTCTTGCAAGGCAACAAATTTCCAAATATAAATTGCATACGTAATTCATCAAACCCATATGTACAGTCGAGAACATTCGTATGACTAGAAAGACATAACCACAAGTTGATAATGTCTTTATTTAGTAGCAAGATTGTTTGAGAAGGCTACCATTACACAATCATGTGCTGATGATATCTCAAAATGAAAGTTGATGAGTAGGGAATAAATGGTTCGATATAGCTAGATCGAGTCAAATCATGAAGATAAAGGGAAAGAAATCGATAAGAATTCAAATGCCAAGCTCGGAATCAAAATCAACCTAGAGTGATCGAGTCTCCTTTCAAGTTCAGAAATCATGTTTTGGCTTGTTAGGTCCAAACACTAACATTGGTTCACCCTTCAAGTTACTACATGTTTCTTGTCACTTGAGTAAGACCTTGGTAAGTTGGAGATCAAGAAATGAGAATAGTCATCAAGGTGTGGTTTTCACTCCTAACTTGATGGTGTATTCCCAAGTTATGACCACTAACCTTCCAATCAAAAAGTTCGATCCCAACTCCTTGTTGAGGATCCACAAAAATAAGACGAGGTAACGCACCATTAAGGTAAGGGAAATCACTCCTATCTTAGCGGTGAAGTTTTACAAAAACAAAATATAACAAGATGAACTTCTTCATCAAAATCCAGAATTCACTCCTACTTTGATGAAGTCGTCTCATTTGAACAAATACAATTCTTAAAGATGATAATTTCATCAAGGTATGGAATTCACGCCTATCTTGATGATTAAATTTCATAATAGCAAGAACACAATCGAAGATTGACATTTGTCTCCAAAGTACGGGTTTCAATCCTATTTTGATGAGATCATGTCATTTGTGAAATGCCACTCCAAAGAAAGTAATCGAAGTCAATCCTCGGGATAAGGAAATCACCCCGATCCAGAGGATTAAATTTTATAAATCACAATTGGGAACCATTTATCGAAACGAATAGAGAATCATCAAAGTAAGGGAATCACCCCTGTTTTGATGAGTTAGAATCATTTAGGAGATACGTGTGTTCTTAGTCATAAGCTGACTTGCAAACACTTGCATCTCTCGCGGTGCAGACGGTACGAAGTTTGACATAACAGCGAAAAGAAAAAAGAATATCAATTAGAAATTCAGAAAATTTCAAGTTACATCAATGTAACAAAAGAGAAAATCATGCTTACAAGCTTAAGATCAAAGTTCGAGTTAACAGATTTTGTTGTGGTGTTCAAATCTTGGATAGTTTCAATCGCGAAGACGAAATCAAGGGCTGGAAAATTATACAACACCACAATGAGATGTGAACATTCGATTCACAATCGAAAGGAATACATAGACTTCTCAAGATATGAGATCAACCATAACCTTGATAAAGACATGCGTACTTATAAGTGATCATCCATCTCAAGGGTTTCGAATCAAGTAAATGGATTCAATGATCGGGTCAAATCACCATTTACAACGTATCTCGGGATGTAGGAATTCCACCTATGGTATTGCATGTTCTTAGTTATGGAACACATCCTTATAAAGACTTGAGAACCATAAGTAACGGTTTAAAGTTTTGATGACCATTCGATTTAGATTCCCAATATCTTTGGGTATATTAAGATTCATGTTCACGTTGGTCAAGATATAGAAATAGTTACATAAAACGCTCGACGTGTAACGATGTTTAAAAGTTGAAATGTAAGATGGGTTCAATTTTAACAGGAACATTATGTATGATAAGAACGAGAAGATATTAAAACTTTGGTGATAAACCAGATCAAAGAATCAAGGACTTTTAAGATACAAAGAGGATGGTTCCATTTGGTAACGCATTACCATTTGGAATCGTTGACACGTCAAGGTAAATTGACCCATTTGCCTTAGAGACTTGTGTATGTTGACCATAGTTTATCACTCATCCCAGAAATCCCCAGGTAAGCATAACTGGTCTCGTAATGAGATTTATACGATATGCTTGCCTTAGCCCGAAGGCCTTTGCCAGGAAATCCAGAATACAGGTGTCTATGTGTCACACAAATTTCTTAGGTTCATGGAATCAGAACCTTGATGAGATTTTCATAGATTAGACATAGAGTCTAAGGAACTAAACCCACGATGAGAAGTGTAGATTCCACATGTCGTTAAGAGTAAGTTTAGGAAGTTCATTTTGTCGGGGAGAGTCAAAGGGTCAAAGTTAAGTTTAGGGAGACATATAACTAAGTTTAAGCATACATAAGGCAATCCTATGCTAAGGCATCAAGTTGCACAAAAGGCATAGCATTATGTAGCATGCAAACAACATGTAAGCACAAAGGTATAAAGATCTTTCTATGAGGTTCATGCAACTATAGTCTAGGTCACCATTTCTAATAACCTAAATCCCTATAGTTATGGGCTCTGATACCAATCTGTCACACCCCAACCTTGACGGCGGAAACGTCGAGGAGTGAGAGTTAAGATCGTTCACAGCCACATAACGCTATTAATAACTCAAATATAAATTTATCATAAGTTTCAATTGTCACATTACAAACATAAGTCTCAATAATGAAATAAGTTTCAACATGAAATAACAAACATAATCATTTCGTTTATTAATTAGGTCCAAGTCCTAGAATATGCCAGCAACATAAGTTCACTTCAAACTTGGGGGTTTTCCTGAAACATGATAAAAATAAAAGGTCAACTATAAATAGTTGGTGAGTTTCCAAGGTTTTCATACATAATATGAAAATGGTTACAAGTAGCAATTCATGTCATAGGTTATAAGCTAGTAAGGTTATAGAACACATATCGTTACAACCAAACCTCGACTTGATTACAAGTATAAAAGATTGGCTAAGTGTATTTGGTTCCCTAGTGCACAAGCGTACGGCCCCTAGGAGTCGGCAATACCTCGACTTTAGCACCAAATAGGCTTGTCAGGCCCAAAGATCTAAGACGTCGCCAGGCTAGCAATAGTTAATGATTGTAAACAAACTATGTATCTCATATAAACACTTACAATACACAAATAACCATGACAAAATAATAAGTTGAATTGCATGTGATTTATAAGTCTCAAACGTTTACAAGTGTACGATGTATAAGTATCATGTTTCACCCCAAAATAGTGTGAAATAAAGTAAAAAAGGGGACAAGGAAAACTCACATGGAAATAAGCATTTCAAGATGATATAAAAGATCACAAGATAAATCCCAAGTGTCCATTACAAGTACCTAAATATATAATTTACAAGATGAAGATTAAGGTTAATATATTGATTAATGTTTAAATAAGAATTAGGGTTTCAATAGTTTTAGGGTTTTGATGAGTAACTATGTTTATAATGATGATGATAATAATTTAAACGCGGTTCCAAATGGTTTCTTTTACAAGTTGTTTAAACGTATAGATTCCAAGATTATGTTTAATAATAAGATTACAATTTTTAGACATGAACTAGGGTTTCCAATAGAATTTGGGAGGTTAATAATAAATCATTTGGGTTTAATAAAGATAATTTAAATCAATTAAGACCAATAATAATTGAAAATGTCTTAACAATTTATGTTATTGGTTTTATAGAAATAAGTATAATAAAAGAAATTAATTAATTTAATAATTAATTATTTAATAAAGAGAATTTATTAAATACTTATTTAAGTGACTTTAAAATTATTTAAAATCATTTTATAAAATGATTTATTATAAAGATCTTATAATACAAGATTTTAATAATAAAAATAAAGTATAATATATTATTTTATTAGTTCCAAGAATTTAAATAAAAGTTTAATAATAAGTTTATTAAGTATAACATGGTTACATGATTAATTATTTAAAAATTATTTGAATAGTTAATATGTAAATAAATAAGGTTTTGAACTAATTCTAATTTGAACCATATTATATTTATAACATATAATGACTAAATAGAATTTTTATAATCTTTTTTTATTCTTTTAAAAGAAAAATAAATTGGATATTATAAGTTTAACAATCTTTAAAAATTAGCTTAATAATTTCAGAAATATTTTAGTTAACAAAATAATTTTTATTTAGATTTAACAATATAATACAATTTTTGCTGAATTATAAAAATATAAAAAAAACTATTAAAACAAAATATGGCGGAGGCAGGGTTCGAACCCCTGACCTCCTGCTTGTTGTGGTGTTATGTTACCAGTTGGGCTAGAGCCCGTTTCTTGTTAAAAACCCAATGATAAAGTTTAAAAACACTGATTACAAAACCCCCAATTTCAACATGAACCCTAGTTTGATTATGATCCAAATTGAACATGAAATCGATGTTGATTACGGAATCCAACTTAGGGCTTTTGTTCTATGTATGAAAACGAGTATATATCAACGCTTAATTACCCGATTCGAAAGTTGGCCACGATAAGAACGTGTGAAGAACACTTGCGGCCCGATCGAATTCGGTTCACGATGAGAATGTGCCCCATAATCCAATTCCTTTTGCAGAAAGCATATAAAGACCCAGGTGAACCAAAGCCCTCTATCAATTTCCGAATTTGAAAACCAGAGGATAGGGTTCAAGTTGCAGGTAGGTCGCGACTAAAGAAGGTACTTGAATTCGTTGCAATTGTTTGTCTCAGGTGAAATTGGATGTGACAATCGTTTAGGTATAGTTAGACGATCATGTAGGTGTAATTAATTGGATTATTATTGCGTGTTAATACCTGAACGGGTATGATGTTTAAAGCTTCGGTTATTCGAATTGATTTGCACTAATCACTGCTAGTAATGTCGAATTAATTCACCTCTAAAAGTTTGAAACGGTTTCCCGAAGTGAATGGCATCGATTTGATTAAATTTCGAGTTGTTTTCGAGGGTTTTTGGACCCGCCGCCGCCGCGCCGGAGTTATGCCGGCCGGCCGCCGGTAAACCGGGGTCAAAAGGGAAAAAAAATTGAGGTTTTGAGAACCTTACCAATATAGTCCCTGTAGTTTTTAAAATTGACAACAAGAATTCAAAGTTTTGTTTTTTTTTAGTTTTAACTAATTTACACATTAGACCCTGAAGTTTTAATATGTTATTATTTTATACTAAGCTAGTTATATACAAGTTTTAAAATAATCACACCTATATTGTTTATATTATATTATTATTATTTTTTTTTTACAAGATTACTTTTAATATGATTATTATTGTTATTAATATTATTATCACTAATATTATTATTATTATTAATGTCATTATTATAGTAATAATAATAATGATTATTTTATTTAAGATTATCAACACTTTAAATTTTATAATAATAAGCAAACATTGTATCACTTATAATGTTATTATTATTATATTAATTTGTTAATCACCAAATTAATTATTAAATATAACAACCCCAAAGTTTCAAAACGGCATGAAAGACCCTTTTAAGATTTAACATCGTTAACTTCTAAGTTAACAAAATTACGAGATGTCACAGTCTTCCCAACTTAAAAGAATTTCGTCCCGAAATTAAAAATGAACTTAAATGAAACAAAGGAATTGTAATGAAAGGTAAGTGTTCAACGACCATTGATAGACGTTTGATTACAGGTGAAACGCCTCATTTATGGAATCTTACAAGATTCCTAACATAACGAACGCGAAACGTTTTGAGATAAAACATTGAAAAAAAAACGATAACGAGCTACCGTGGTACCTTAGTTTCATAAGTCACAACTTCTAGAATGTAATTTCGTAGTAAATTGATATCTAGAAATCAACAAAGGACCAGCAATGATAAGAAAGATTAACCGTCAGGGTTTAAGAATCCCAGATGTCACTATATGAAACGGTCTTAACGCATACCTTATGAATATGTATCACTCTTTTGACCAATCATTGGTCTAAGAATTATACGATATGCGAAGATTTTGAAACAAGTTCACGACGATGATTGAAAACATTATTAAAAGCAGAAAATGAACCAGTCATCCAAAATAACGATCGATGTTTAACGACATACCACGGTACACGACTATTTGAGATGGATATAAGTCAATTTCTCGACCCGTTATCCCACATGAGTTGATATGAGATTAGTCAATTGGTCTATAATGCACCAATTTTTATCATGACGGCTAAAATAAGAGACACTTAGTGAATGAAAAGTTAAACAGAAGATCCATAGGATCACGAATGTTAGGTCTTGTCATATATGAAGGTAAGACACTTGGATACATACCAAGTTACGTCTTTTCCTTTATGCCAAACCCATGATTACAAGTTACGAAGGTTTATGAACCTTGATATCCACGTCACAATGTATATAATAACGAGTCTCGTTGATCGAAGTCAAGATAAAGTTTTAAAGATCTCCAAGGTTAGGGATTCAAAAGCGATTCAAGAAGTAACGCAAACAATAAGACATGCATTTGTAACCATGTCTTGCAAGGCAACAAATTTCCAAATATAGATTGCATACGTAATTCATCAAACCCATATGTACAGTCGAGAACATTCGTATGACTAGAAAGACATAACCACAAGTTGATAATGTCTTTATTTAGTAGCAAGATTGTTTGAGAAGGCTACCATTACACAATCATGTGCTGATGATATCTCAAAATGAAAGTTGATGAGTAGGGAATAAATGGTTCGATATAGCTAGATCGAGTCAAAACATGAAGATAAAGGGAAAGAAATCGATAAGAATTCAAATGCCAAGCTCGAAATCAAAATCAACCTAGAGTGATCGAGTCTCCTTTCAAGTTCAGAAATCATGTTTTGGCTTGTTAGGTCCAAACACTAACATTGGTTCACCCTTCAAGTTACTACATGTTTCTTGTCACTTGAGTAAGACCTTGGTAAGTTGGAGATCAAGAAATGAGAATAGTCATCAAGGTGTGGTTTTCACTCCTAACTTGATGGTGTATTCCCAAGTTATGACCACTAACCTTCCAATCAAAAAGTTCGATCCCAACTCCTTGTTGAGGATCCACAAAATAAGACGAGGTAACGCACCATTAAGGTAAGGGAAATCACCCCTATCTTAGCGGTGAAGTTTTACAAAAACAAAATATAACAAGATGAACTTCTTCATCAAAATCCAGAATTCACTCCTACTTTGATGAAGTCGTCTCATTTGAACAAATACAATTCTTAAAGATGATAATTTCATCAAGGTATGGAATTCACGCCTATCTTGATGATTAAATTTCATAATAGCAAGAACACAATCGAAGATTGACATTTGTCTCCAAAGTACGGGTTTCAATCCTATTTTGATGAGATCATGTCATTTGTGAAATGCCACTCCAAAGAAAGTAATCGAAGTCAATCCTCGGGATAAGGAAATCACCCCGATCCAGAGGATTAAATTTTATAAATCACAATTGGGAACCATTTATCGAAACGAATAGAGAATCATCAAAGTAAGGGAATCACCCCTGTTTTGATGAGTTAGAATCATTTAGGAGATACGTGTGTTCTTAGTCATAAGCTGACTTGCAAACACTTGCATCTCTCGCGGTGCAGACGGTACGAAGTTTGACATAACAGCGAAAAGAAAAAAGAATATCAATTAGAAATTCAGAAAATTTCAAGTTACATCAATGTAACAAAAGAGAAAATCATGCTTACAAGCTTAAGATCAAAGTTCGAGTTAACAGATTTTGTTGTGGTGTTCAAATCTTGGAT
Source organism: Flaveria ramosissima (assembly GCA_025215565.1). Classification (NCBI taxonomy): domain Eukaryota; kingdom Viridiplantae; phylum Streptophyta; class Magnoliopsida; order Asterales; family Asteraceae; genus Flaveria; species Flaveria ramosissima. The sequence continues at coordinate 77,317,633 of CM046036.1, forward strand.
AGTTTCAATCGCGAAGACGAAATCAAGGGCTGGAAAATTATACAACACCACAATGAGATGTGAACATTCGATTCACAATCGAAAGGAATACATAGACTTCTCAAGATATGAGATCAACCATAACCTTGATAAAGACATGCGTACTTATAAGTGATCATCCATCTCAAGGGTTTCGAATCAAGTAAATGGATTCAATGATCGGGTCAAATCACCATTTACAACGTATCTCGGGATGTAGGAATTCCACCTATGGTATTGCATGTTCTTAGTTATGGAACACATCCTTATAAAGACTTGAGAACCATAAGTAACGGTTTAAAGTTTTGATGACCATTCGATTTAGATTCCCAATATCTTTGGGTATATTAAGATTCATGTTCACGTTGGTCAAGATATAGAAATAGTTACATAAAACGCTCGACGTGTAACGATGTTTAAAAGTTGAAATGTAAGATGGGTTCAATTTTAACAGGAACATTATGTATGATAAGAACGAGAAGATATTAAAACTTTGGTGATAAACCAGATCAAAGAATCAAGGACTTTTAAGATACAAAGAGGATGGTTCCATTTGGTAACGCATTACCATTTGGAATCGTTGACACGTCAAGGTAAATTGACCCATTTGCCTTAGAGACTTGTGTATGTTGACCATAGTTTATCACTCATCCCAGAAATCCCCAGGTAAGCATAACTGGTCTCGTAATGAGATTTATACGATATGCTTGCCTTAGCCCGAAGGCCTTTTGCCAGGAAATCCAGAATACAGGTGTCTATGTGTCACACAAATTTCTTAGGTTCATGGAATCAGAACCTTGATGAGATTTTCATAGATTAGACATAGAGTCTAAGGAACTAAACCCACGATGAGAAGTGTAGATTCCACATGTCGTTAAGAGTAAGTTTAGGAAGTTCATTTTGTCGGGGAGAGTCAAAGGGTCAAAGTTAAGTTTAGGGAGACATATAACTAAGTTTAAGCATACATAAGGCAATCCTATGCTAAGGCATCAAGTTGCACAAAAGGCATAGCATTATGTAGCATGCAAACAACATGTAAGCACAAAGGTATAAAGATCTTTCTATGAGGTTCATGCAACTATAGTCTAGGTCACCATTTCTAATAACCTAAATCCCTATAGTTATGGGCTCTGATACCAATCTGTCACACCCCAACCTTGACGGCGGAAACGTCGAGGAGTGAGAGTTAAGATCGTTCACAGCCACATAACGCTATTAATAACTCAAATATAAATTTATCATAAGTTTCAATTGTCACATTACAAACATAAGTCTCAATAATGAAATAAGTTTCAACATGAAATAACAAACATAATCATTTCGTTTATTAATTAGGTCCAAGTCCTAGAATATGCCAGCAACATAAGTTCACTTCAAACTTGGGGGTTTTCCTGAAACATGATAAAAATAAAAGGTCAACTATAAATAGTTGGTGAGTTTCCAAGGTTTTCATACATAATATGAAAATGGTTACAAGTAGCAATTCATGTCATAGGTTATAAGCTAGTAAGGTTATAGAACACATATCGTTACAACCAAACCTCGACTTGATTACAAGTATAAAAGATTGGCTAAGTGTATTTGGTTCCCTAGTGCACAAGCGTACGGCCCCTAGGAGTCGGCAATACCTCGACTTTAGCACCAAATAGGCTTGTCAGGCCCAAAGATCTAAGACGTCGCCAGGCTAGCAATAGTTAATGATTGTAAACAAACTATGTATCTCATATAAACACTTACAATACACAAATAACCATGACAAAATAATAAGTTGAATTGCATGTGATTTATAAGTCTCAAACGTTTACAAGTGTACGATGTATAAGTATCATGTTTCACCCCAAAATAGTGTGAAATAAAGTAAAAAAGGGGACAAGGAAAACTCACATGGAAATAAGCATTTCAAGATGATATAAAAGATCACAAGATAAATCCCAAGTGTCCATTACAAGTACCTAAATATATAATTTACAAGATGAAGATTAAGGTTAATATATTGATTAATGTTTAAATAAGAATTAGGGTTTCAATAGTTTTAGGGTTTTGATGAGTAACTATGTTTATAATGATGATGATAATAATTTAAACGCGGTTCCAAATGGTTTCTTTTACAAGTTGTTTAAACGTATAGATTCCAAGATTATGTTTAATAATAAGATTACAATTTTTAGACATGAACTAGGGTTTCCAATAGAATTTGGGAGGTTAATAATAAATCATTTGGGTTTAATAAAGATAATTTAAATCAATTAAGACCAATAATAATTGAAAATGTCTTAACAATTTATGTTATTGGTTTTATAGAAATAAGTATAATAAAAGAAATTAATTAATTTAATAATTAATTATTTAATAAAGAGAATTTATTAAATACTTATTTAAGTGACTTTAAAATTATTTAAAATCATTTTATAAAATGATTTATTATAAAGATCTTATAATACAAGATTTTAATAATAAAAATAAAGTATCATATATTATTTTATTAGTTCCAAGAATTTAAATAAAAGTTTAATAATAAGTTTATTAAGTATAACATGGTTACATGATTAATTATTTAAAAATTATTTAAATAGTTAATATGTAAATAAATAAGGTTTTGAACTAATTCTAATTTGAACCATATTATATTTATAACATATAATGACTAAATAGAATTTTTATAATCTTTTTTTTATTCTTTTAAAAGAAAAATAAATTGGATATTATAAGTTTAACAATCTTTAATAATTAGCTTAATAATTTCAGAAATATTTTAGTTAACAAAATATTTTTTATTTAGATTTAACAATATAATACTATTTTTGCTGAATTATAAAAATATAAAAAAAACTATTAAAAACTAAATATGGCGGAGGCAGGGTTCGAACCCCTGACCTCCTGCTTGTTGTGGGCTTAAGTTACCAGTTGGGCTAGAGCCCGTTTCTTGTTAAAAACCTAATGATAAAGTTTAAAAACACTGATTACAAAAACCCCCAATTTCAACATGAACCCTAGTTTGATTATGATCCAAATTGAACATGAAATCGATGTTGATTACGGAATCCAACTTAGGGCTTTTGTTCTATGTATGAAAACGAGTATATATCAACGCTTAATTACCCGATTCGAAAGTTGGCCACGATAAGAACGTGTGAAGAACACTTGCGGCCCGATCGAATTCGGTTCACGATGAGAATGTGCCCCATAATCCAATTCCTTTTGCAGAAAGCATATAAAGACCCAGGTGAACCAAAGCCCTCTATCAATTTCCGAATTTGAAAACCAGAGGATAGGGTTCAAGTTGCAGGTAGGTCGCGACTAAAGAAGGTACTTGAATTCGTTGCAATTGTTTGTCTCAGGTGAAATTGGATGTGACAATCGTTTAGGTATAGTTAGACGATCATGTAGGTGTAATTAATTGGATTATTATTGCGTGTTAATACCTGAACGGGTATGATGTTTAAAGCTTCGGTTATTCGAATTGATTTGCACTAATCACTGCTTGTAATGTCGAATTAATTCACCTCTAAAAGTTTGAAACGGTTTCCCGAAGTGAATGGCATCGATTTGATTAAATTTCGAGTTGTTTTCGAGGGTTTTGGACCCGCCGGCGCCGCGCCGGAGTTATGCCGGCCGGCCGCCGGTAAACCGGGGTCAAAAGGGGGAAAAAATTGAGGTTTTGAGAACCTTACAAATATAGTCCCTGTAGTTTTTAAAATTGACAACAAGAATTCAAAGTTTTGTTTTTTTTTAGTTTTAACTAATTTACACATTAGACCCTGAAGTTTTAATATGTTATTATTTTATGCTAAGCTAGTTAAATACAAGTTTTAAAATAATCACACCTATATTGTTTATATTATATTATTATTTTTTTTTTTACAAGATTACTTTTAATATGATTATTATTGTTATTAATATTATTATCACTAATATTATTATTATTATTAATGTCATTATTATAGTAATAATAATAATGATTATTTTATTTAAGATTATCAACACTTTAAATTTTATAATAATAAGCAAACATTGTATCACTTATAATGTTATTATTATTATATTAATTTGTTAATCACCAAATTAATTATTAAATATAACAACCCCAAAGTTTCAAAACGGCATGAAAGACCCTTTTAAGATTTAACATCGTTAACTTCTAAGTTAACAAAATTACGAGATGTCACAATTCCTAAGGCTGTGGTTGGTTACTCTGAAGCAAATAGGAAGAGAATAGAGATTGATCAAAAAGCCATGACAGCCCTTCAAACTGCTCTTCCAAACTCCATCTATAGAGGCTTCAAGAAGTGCAAAACTGCCAAGCAACTATGGGAAGCACTAAAGCTAATGTATGAGGGGTCTGCTGAAGCAAAGGAGAACAAGAAGGATCTCCTGAAGCAGCAGTTTGAAAACTTCACCTTTAAGGTAGGTGAAACCATGACTCAACAATACTTCAGGTATGTTAAGATTGTGGATACTCTAATGGATGTTGGAGTAACTCTTGAGAACAGGGACATTGTAAGGAAGTTTATGTCCTCTCTTCCTAGACAATGGACACATTAATGTGTTGTTATCAAGAGGACTGAGAACCTTAAGACTCTTACTCTCACAGAGTTGTATGCTATTCTCAGTGGCTATCAGATGGAGATGAACATGTAAAACTCATCTGGTAACTCCAGCAATCAACTAAGTTCAACCCTTCATATGGTTGAAAGGGAAAGCATTGAACCACAACATCATCTTATATGCTTCCCTAACAACTCACAAAAGGGCCCTTTCATCACCTTCCCAGAGACTCCAAGGAAAAGCTACACTCAAGGAAGTTCTTTCCAAGAGATAAGTTCTTCTCATGCCTATGTCTCTGCTGATGAAACCCCAGGCAACTTTCTCTTTACTCTTGAAGATTTGGACTGTATCCATCCAGATGATTTGGAGTATATGGAGATAGTCCAGCAAATGGCTCTTCTCACTCACAGAGCCAAGAAGTTCTACAAGAGGACAGGGAGAAAGTTTCCAAGTAATGCAGCTAGTGGAAAGTTTGGACTGGATAAAAGCAAAGTAAAGTTTTACAACTGTAACCATATGGACACTTTGCAAGAGAGTGTAAGGCACCAAGGACAAATGGTGGCCAAGCACAAACCAGACCAAACTACACTGAGAAAGCCCCCAGAATGAGAAGCCAAAGCAGCAAGCTGCAGTTGCTGTTGAAGAAGGAGGATTTGACTGGAGCTTTCAGGTAGAAGATGCATCTCCAAACCAAGCACTCATGGCAGACCACGATGAAGCCAAGGTATTGGAACATCTTTGTACTTCTAAATGCATTGCTAAAGTTAATAGATACAGGTCCTATAATTTAGAAATGAAATCTGATCTTGAGTCCTTAAATATCTTAAAAGCTGATTTTAAAAGAGCTAAAAATGATTATAAACTAAAGATAGAGGACTTAGAGTAAACCATTTCAACTCTCAAACATGAGCATACAAATTACAAGACTCAGATCAAAGACCTCATTACTAAATTAACTGAATGCCAGGCTGAGTGGGAGTACTTTTCATCTTGCTAAGGATTGTGTTTACAATCCAAAGAGTACTCTCCACATGACCAATAAAGAAACTTCTAAGAGTTTGGAAAAGAAGAAGCCAGCTTTGGAAGGAAAATCTGTTTCCTTTGGAAGCTCCAAAATGAGGAAGAAGACAAGTGAAAACTTGCCTACGGAAGAAAATTTGGTCTCGGAAGAAAGGAATACTTCCGAAGCACTGAAGCCTGCTGCAGTGGAAGCAAGATCTTCCGAAGGTCCAGTCATCAAAACTTCCGAAGTCATCAAAACTTCCGAAGTATTGAAGGTCAAGTCTAAGCTTCCAAAGGTGGTGTGGAAGTCAAAGAAAGACCAAGTGGCTGAAAGTTCTGCATTAACATCAGCAAATGATCCTTCTAGCATGACTATAGGATCAATTACTGTTGCATTGTCTTCAACTTCTTTTGATGAGCCCAAGACCAATGAGGCTTGGGTTTCTAAATGTAACTATCATCTCTTTTGTGCAGGAACAGCTCAAGACAAACAGAAATATATGGATCATTGATAGTGGTTGTTTCAGGCACATGACAGGCAATAGGTCACTACTCCAAAAGTTTGAAAGAAATGATGGAGGACCAGTTGCTTTTGGAGGAGATGCAGGAGGTTACATTACAGGAAGGGGCAAGGTCATAAATGGTAAGCTCAGCATTGAGAAGGTAAACTTTGCAAGGAGCTTGGGTACAATCTTCTGAGTGTATCCCAATTTTATGATCAGAGTCATAACATGCTCTTCACTGAGCATGAGTGCATTGTTCTCAGGCCCGGGGTGGTCATTTCTCATGAGCACTTCTTGCTCAGTTCCTTGACCACTGTATTGCATGCCTGAAGGGGAAGCAACACAAGGTATCTCACAAGGCAAAGGAAAGAAATTCTATCATTAATCCTCTACACTTATTACATATGGATCTCTTTGGCCTCACTAGTGTAATAAGTCTAGGAAGGACCTCTTATTGTTTGGTGATCACATATGACTTTACAAGATTCACTTGGGTCTTCTTTCTTAGAACTAAGGATGAGACCTCAGAGATTCTGAAGAATTTCATTTTAAAGATTGAGAATCAATGTGATCACAAGGTCAAAACCATAGGATGTGATCAAGGAACTGAATTCAAGAATCAAATCCTTGATAAATTATGTGATGTAAAAGGTATTACAAGACAATATAGTGCTCCCAGGACTCCTCAGCAAAATGGTGTTGCTAAGAGGAGAAACAGGACACTAATTGAAGCTGCAAGAACTATGTTGTCTGACTCTAAACTGCCCATCACCTTCTGGGCAGAGGCAGTGAACACTGCTTGCTATGTGCAAAACAGAGTTTTAGTAGTTAAGACTCCTTATGAACTTTGGTACAAGAGAAAACCTTTCATTGGTTTTCTCAGGTCATTTGGATGTCATTGCACTATCTTGAATACCAAAGATCAAATTGCCAAGTTTGCTGAGAAATCAAATGATGGACACTTTATTGGATACTCTTCTCAAGCTAAAGCTTATGGAGTATACAATCTCAAAACTAGAGTAGTTGAGAAGTCAGCCAATGTGACTTTCAATGAGCACACTCCTAATGTGAAAGGTTCTGGTTCGGATTGGCTATTTGATCTTGATTTAGTTACCAAATGTTTTAACAAATCTTGTGAGAATGTTTCAGGATCTATAGATATACTACCTATAGGTGATCCTGATCTAAGATTTGAGCTAAGAAGACCTTCTAGTTACACATCTTCAGCTCCAGTGGTAGCTATTCTTCCAAATGAAGCTTCTGCCAGCACATCAATAACAAATCCTACTGATGCTTCTGGGGTGCCTTCAAATTCCAGCTTAGAGGCACAAAACTCAGAGGAAGGAGCTTCAAATGTTAGAGAAAATGGTGGTGGTGAAAGTGATCAGGAATTTCTTGATGCTGATAACCACTGCATTGAAGACAACATCAATGATGTCACACACTCATTGGATCAAGTCAATCTTGATAACTGTGCTGATGTGGAGGGTGAATCTTTTTTCTCAGATCAGAATTTTTCAAATTTAGATCTGTCTAAGCAACTTGCTGTGATCTCTCAGCTAAGGATCCACAAGTCTCATCCTACCACAAACATCATTGGAGATGTTGATTCAGGGGTGAGAACAAGAGGACAAACCCATGAAGCAAATGTTTGTCTTCACTCTTGTTTCTTGTCCCAGATAGAGACAAAGAAAATTGATGAGCCTCTAAAGGATGGAAGTTGGTTTGAAGCTATGCAAGAAGAGCTGCTTCAATTCAAAAGGCAAAAGGTGTGGAACCTATGTCATCTTCCTCAAGGTAATACTACCATAGGAACCAAATGGGTTTTTAGGAACAAGAAGGATGATAGAGGACTTGTCATCAATAACAAGACAAGACTAGTTGTTCAAGGATATACTCAAGAAGAAGGAATTGACTACACAGATTTTTTTGCTCCTGTAGCAAGACTTGAAGCTGTTCGGATATTCCTAGCTTTTGCTGCATCCAAGAACTTCAAGGTCTACCAACTTGATGTCAAGTGTGCTTATTACTATGGGGTGATTGATGAAGAGGTGTATGTCAGACAACCACCTGGGTTTGCAGATCCTGACCATCCTGATTATGTCTGCAGGCTTGATAAAGCTCTTTATGGGTTGCACCAAGCACCAAGAAAGTGGTATGAGACTCTATCTCAGTATCTCTGTCAACATGGCTACAAAAGGGATACTATAGATGGAACTCTCTTCATCAAAGGAACAGGAAATGCCATAATGCTAGTTCAAGTATATGTAGATGACATTATCTTTGGGTCAACTAATCCAAAGCTCTGCAAAGACTTTGAGAAGCTGATGAAGGACAGGTTTGAAATGAGTGCCATGGGGGAACTCAATTTCTTTCTAGGAATTTAGGTGAAGCAAGTTGACAATAACATCTTCATAAGTTAGTCAAAGTATGTACAAGACATACTTAAAAGGTTCAACATGACTGATTGTAAGATTACTAAGACACCCATAGCCAGAAATCACTCCCTTGGACCTGATCTTGAGGGGGAGTGTGTTGATGAGCATCTCTATAGGGCAATGATTGGGTCTCTTATGTACCTTACAGCTAGCAGGCCAGATATCATGTTTGCTACATGCATTTGTGCAAGATATCAAGCCAACCCCAAGATGTCACACCTTGTCACTGTCAAAAGAATTTTAAAATATCTCAAAGGTACTCCATCACTTGGCCTTTGGTATCCAAAGAATTCTGACTTTAAGCTGTATGCTTATACAGATAGTGACTATGGTGGTTGCAACATGACTGCAAAGTCTACATCAAGGGGATGTCAATTTTTTGGTGGAAGAGTAGTCTCTTGGCAATGTAAGAAACAATCCTGTGTGTCTGCATCAACTGCTGAGGCTGAATACATTGCTGCAGCAAGCTACTGTGCTCAAGTGCTTTGGATTCAAAATCAGATGATGGACTATGGATTCAGCTGTAAAGAGACTTCCATTCACATAAACAACAATAGTTCTATCTCCATCACAGAGAATCATGTGCAGCACTCAAGGACAAAGCATATTAATATCAGGTGTCATTTGATTAGAGATAACTTTGAAAAAGGAGTAATCAAATTAGTCAAAGTTAACACAAATGAACAATATGCTAATCTGTTCACCAAAGCTTTTGATGAGCAGAGATTTAAATATCTTGTATCAGCTATTGGGATGATTAACTTTGAATAGCTTTTCTTAAAACTTAATTATATTTATTTCTAAAACTTGTGTGTCCTAAGTTGTCTATTTTATCACCTTCATAAGCCCTTATTTTTCTTTGGAAGAAAATCTTTTCAAAAAGATTTTTCTTAGATTTTTGAAAATCTTGATCTCTTCGGAAGATTTAAAATTACCTTCGGAAGAAATTTATGTCTTAGTAAACAAATAATTGCTTTAGTGATTTTACCTTCGGAAGAAATTTCTGAAATGTATTCCGAAGCTTAAAAAAGAAGGTGAGTTGTACTTCCCAAAGGAAGCTGTCAATCATTCTTTTGAGCAGAAGGGCTATGAGGGAGATTTCTTTGTAAAGACCTTTAGGAAAGAGAAGGTCTCATCCCAGTGGAAATACCTACTTCATGTGGTTATCCACAGCTTGTCAAACAAGCATGGAGGGTGGGACCAGATTCCTGAGGATCTCTCCTTCATAGTACATGGAATGGTTCAAGGGGTCAAGTTCAGGTACTCTCAGTTTGTTTATACAAATTTGCTTGCTAACTTGGACTCCTTAGAGTATTATATGTTTTCTAGATATGTTCAACACATTTTCAACTGTGAACTGGGCTCACAGTTGAGGGAAACAGATAATGTTCTTAAATTGGGACAGATGAAATCCATCATCTTTAAAATTATGAAGAAGCCAACTGTAGGCTTCTCAAGGGTAGAAACAGCCCTTGTCCCAAAAATATTAGAGCTCATTGCTCAAGGTGACAACCTAGCAACACAAGCTAGTGTTGAACCCACACCTTCTACCTCCCAACCACTAAAAAGGCCACAAATCACCCTCACCTACCAAAGAAAATCCAAACGAGCCCCTGCTCAAGCTATTGAGTCTGTGCAGGCCCTTATATACTCACCCATACAGAAGTGGACAGAGCTCCCACTTCCCCTGAGGAGCAAACCACTCTGATCTCTTCAACAATCAGGGATGAGGTTCCTCATGCTCACCCTGATGAGCTCATAAGCCAAACTGTCTTAAGCCCTCACTCTAAGTCTCAACACTTAAGTGAACAACCTTCAGGGGACATTTACCATCCCCAGCCTTTAATGTTAAATCAACCCATTCCCAACCTCTTATTCTATACTGATGAAGACTTAGGTTTTAGTGGGTACCATGAGTCTCTCTACTCTTCTCCTACTCAAAGAGAGATGAGTACTCCTGAGTCTCCTTTGTCTAGCCCACATCAGTCACCTATCACTGAGGTGGATACTTTTGAACCTGTTCAGGATATCCATATGGAAGAGGCACTCACTTCTGCAAGTGATTACATCATTAAGACCTCAACCATGACAACTCAGCCCATTAACACCTCAACTGAGGATGTCAATGTGCAAAGGAAATCCAGCAGCCAAGAACCTGAGGCTGGTGATGAGAGAGAGGATTTTGGTCCAATCATTTCATCCCCCAATGATTCTTCTGATGAAGATGAGGGGAATATGAGACTAAAGGTGCAAAAACTGTCAAAAACATGCTCTTATTTAGTCTCTAAGGTTAGTCACCTTGAATCTCAGGTGACTACCCTGCATAATAGGGTCAATGATCAGCAACTTGAGATATCTTATCTCAAGGAAAAACTAGCTGAGAGACCTTTAAAAGGAGCTCAACCAGGAACACAAGAACTTGTGAATGTGATTAACCTAACCTCTAGCTCACCTATGCAAGAGGGTCATGCTACCAAAAAGGGGGAGAAAGTCATTACAGTCACAGAACCTGGGAGTTCTTTAGGGAGTATGGACATCGAGGATTCACCATCCTCACTTGCAACTGTGCATACTCAGCAACTTCCTCAAGTTCATATTAATGTGGACATTATAGACTCTGTCATTAGGAGTCTCTTTGAGGAAGACATTCCAAGGGCTGTGTCATCTCCACTTCAAGGAACTTCAAACTATATTATTGGGTGGAGGTATGATGATGATAGAAAAGCCCTCATTCTTCACAGAGTTCAAGGGCAACAAGAAGTATTCAATTTTCAAACCTGAACTACTATGAAGGTCTTGACCTGATCAACATGCCACTTGTCAACCCAAGTTAATCAAGACAAGCTGAGAGGTTAGCACTCAGGATTCAAGACAGAATTACTGATGAGTTCAGCCTTAGAAGAAGACAAAGGCAATCAGGTAATGTCATTGGTCAACTGGATGCTGAGGCAGACCCTGAGATTAGCTTCAAAGGGAAAACCTTGGCTGAAGGCCCAGTGATAGAGCCTGAGAGCTCTGTCACACCAACAACTACTTCAGAAATTCATTCCCCCAGTGAAACACCTGCTGGTGAAGGTGTCTCACAACCTCTCTCTGGCCAGAGCTTGGATGCTACACCAAGCAATGAAGGCCAAAGCTCTCTCCACCTTGTGTCACAAATGTCTGTGGGTGACAAAGGGAAAAGGATTCTAACTCCTGAGGAGATTGAGGAGGAGGAGAGAGAGAGGAAGAGGAAGCTAAGGGGAGAAAGTTCCTCTGGGTCTTCAGGCTTTATGGAAGTTGCAATCAGGGCTGCCCCCAGACCAAACACTCAAGAAGATAAGTTGAGGGCAGTCAGGATTACTTATCTGCAGATCAGAAACTATGACATAGATGAATTATATCTCTCCCCTTAGAGCAATTAAATGAACTGGCATGGAAGTGTCAAGAGAGATGAATGAAGCAGAGGATGCAAGGTTACTTCTCTAATTCAAAGAGGAGAAGAGACAGAAAAGGTTATACAATCATGCTCCAACTCTCTCCCCAGTTCAAGAAAGCCCTGTGCAAGAGGATGTGACAGCTACACAAGAACCTCATGTAGACAAGGAAACAGATAGGCAAAACATGATCAACTACCTGAGTGCCACAGGTCTCTACCAGGCATCTGCACTTCTTCTCTTGTCCTTTGAGTACATTGAGTTTGAGTATCTCAAACAGCTTGAACTTCAAGTGCTTAAAGAACAAAAGGCAACAAAGAAAAAGATGAGGGAAGATGTTGCAAAGTCAAGAGCTATCATCCAAAAGAGTATAAAGAAGTCTGCTGACAGACAAAGGATGATGAGCTTCTTGAAGCTGTATGGATTCTCTGGAAGGAGACTTGGCCCTATGTCTCTATCCACAATGGATGAGCATATCAGGGTAATCAAGCAGAAGATTAAGAGTGGAGAGCTGATTGACTTACACTCCCCTCCAAGTCAAATCCCACCTGAAGTGGAGGTTAAGGTTGAACAACCTGAGAGAACACAACCTGGACCTCCTGCTGAGTCTCAGCAAGCTTCATCTTCTGATCCACAACAGGGTCAAACTCCCTCTCCTTCTGGACCTGTGAGGGAGGAACACCCAACTAAGAAAGACAAGGATGATCAACAAGGTGCTGCAGACCAGTCTTCTTCGTTGAAGTCTTCTAAGAGGAAGAAGAGGATGACTTCCAAACCAAAGTCAAAGAAGAAGAAGCCTGAATCATCCACCTCTACACCTCAGGCTGAGTCAGATCAACCTGAGGAAATGCATGAAGAGGCAGCCCAATCAACTCCAATTCAAGTGACTCCTCTTGCAGCTGAGAGACCCATCTTATCCTAGACCTTCACTACTAATCCAAAGAGATGGCATGTGATCAGAGATCAAGGTGTTGAGAATGTCCATACATGGCAAGACATAATCAACTTACCTCTGCATGATCTCTTTGAGATGAGAAGATATTATGAGAGTCTGAGTCGTCTTGACCATCTGATGAAGAAGGGTATGGTCATCATCATCCTGAAGACTACCAACATCTGAAGATCTTCTAAATGTTTTGGTAGCATCAGCCTAGGGGGAGTTTGTAAGGATTCCTATAAGTCTGATGCAGCCAAAACATCCAAAGTCTCTCTGCATGCATGCATTAAAGAACAGAAGTAGAAATGCTTTGGAAGTTTACACCATGCACGAGAAATATTCTAAGTGTAAAATATTCCGAAGCCAAGACCAACATCTTCCGAAGCCAAAAGTGAAGTCTTCCGAAGCTTCAAAGACAAAGTCTTTAGAAGCCAAAGAGTGAAGACAGATTTCTTCCGAAGACTTTTAGAGATATGCCTTTATCTGATGTACTTTAATATAAAGCTGGACCATCTTTCCGCTGCTACTCTGTAAAGTCACCAACTTACATGAGTTGGTGAAAAGGTCCATGCTTTTGGTAACTGTACATTGAGGTCATGAGTCCATGCTTTTACTTTATGTACTTTTATCCTTTTTGTAATATATTAGGATATGAGCTATGTACATTGAAGTATGTTTCCCTAAGGTTTAGGATGGTTGATTTGAGCTTAAAAGAGGTTTGGAAGGGGTTGGAGGCCGAAACCCGTCGGCTGCAGTCGGGATGAACTGCATTCTGCATCAGCTAGGGCTAGGCGACCGACTGGAGGGCGATTGGAGGCCATTCGACCGATTGGAGTGCGACTGAGGTCCATGCGCACGAGTGCCATGCGACTGAGGTCCACACGCATGATGGTCATGCGACTGAAGTTCATGTGCCTGTGAGGCATACGATTGAAGGAGTGTGCGACTGAGGTTCATTCGCATGAAGGTTATGCGACTGAAGTCCATGTGCCTGGAGGCCATGCGACTGAGATTCATTCGCACTAAGAGTATGCGACTGAAGCCCATGCGCCAGAAGTCATGCGACTGAAGGCCATACGCATGAAAGTTATGCGATTGAGAGTCTATTCGCATAGATGTCCATTCGCCCATAGTCCATTCGCATAGGGTCCATTCGCCTGATGTCCATTCGCCTAAGTGTTCAGTCGCCTGGAAGGCCATGCGACTGGAGGGTGTCCATACGACCAAGTAGGGTTCATACGCTCGAAAGAACAACGGTTTATTTTACGACCTTCGAGGGAAAGTGAAGATGTGGGTTTGACTCGGGACGTTCCCGTAAGCTTGTGTAAGTTGTCCTTCGAGGTCATAGATGTTATGTCGGGCATGCGTGTGAGGTTAATGATTCATGGTGATGCTAATGATGATGCGATGCATGCCGCCGTGTGATGCGATGCGCGTGAGTCGTGTGTATGTATGATGTGTTTGATGTGATGTATGATTGATGCGTATGTATGACGATGTCCTGAATAGTGATGTGTGTATGTTTATGTTTATGTTCCTTATTATTATGTATGTTATCTTTCCATGGTTTTGCGTTGAACGTTAATGAACGAAATGAAAGTATTATGTAACGTAAAGTGGAAGATATTGAGAAGAGGAACGTAATGAATGAATGCATGCATTAATGAATTAATGAATGAATGAAGGAAAGGCTTACAAGCGCATATATGAGGTGAGCAACCCTGTTGTTGCAAGAGACTCGGATATCGTGCAGTCGTTGAGATTGCCCATGAGGTGAGCAACCCTGTTGTTGCAAGAGACTCGGATAGCATGCTATCGTTGAGATTGGCAATGAGGTGAGCAACCCTGTGTTTGCAACAGACTCGGATAGCGTGCTATCGTTGATATTGCCATGAGATGAGCAACCCTGTTGTTGCAAGAGACTCGGATAGCGTGCTATTGTTGAGATTGGCAATGAGGTGAGCAACCCTGGGTTTGCAACAAACTCGGATAGCGTGCTATCGTTGATATTGCCATGAGGTGAGCAACCCTGTTGTTGCAAGAGACTCGGATAGCATGCAATCGTTGAGATTGCTAATGAGGTGAGCGACTCTGTGTCGCAACAGACTCGAAAGAGGTCCTTGTCGCGTACTCCGGTACTGTGTCAGTCTTCGGACATGAGTCGGGGGTTTGTGTACAGGCCCCAGCACAGTATCAGTCTTCGGACATGAGTCGGGAGTATTGCGTGAGACGGAATTGAGATGAAGAGAAACGAATCGCGTGCTTTGGTGTTGTGTCAGTCTTCGGACATGAGTCGGGGGTTTGTGTACAGACCCCGGCACAATACCAGTCTTCGGACATGAGTCGGGAGTATGGCGTGAGTTAATGAATGAGAAATGTAATGATAGAAAGAACGAATGTATGAAATGAACGTTAACGAAATATGCTAATAATGTACGAAATGGGATCTTTGTCACTCGACCTCAGTAATCGTGGCTGAGTGCCACGAAGAGGGTAAAGTCTGACCGGATCTTGAACGGTATGAACGGGTCCTTGTCATTCGACCTCAGTAATCGTGGCTGAGTGCCATGAAGAGGGTAAAGCCTGACAGGATCTAGAAAGAAGTGAAAGATAATGATGTACGACAAATGATGATTGTAATGAACGAATGATGAAGATAATAATGATATTATCTATGTGTACGTATGATGTGTGATCGCATGTATGTAACGAATGTTTTTATAAAGAAAGTAAAGAGTGGTTTTACGAAAGAAAAGTAAGTTTTATTATAAAACTAGAACTCACTCAGCAACGCTGACTTTGATGTGTTTCCAGTTGGCAGGTATGTTGCTGAGGATGGCACGGGGCGACTACTCAGTTCTTTTGGAATGGCATCCATTATTATATGGCTTTTGTAATGAAATGTATCATGAATGTTGTAATTTGATAATGAAGTGTTGTTTGTAAAAGCTATTATATTTAAATGAGATATTGTTTTTAAATGTTTCCGCTGCGACGTTTTTATGTAAGATGACAAAAAAATCATGTTTTGAGTGCGATAAATGACCAACTGTAGGCGTCCCGGGAATGGGGCCTTACAAGTTGGTATCAGAGCCAAAGTTTAAGTGAAACGGGTAAATTTTCAAAATAAACCTTAACTTAAACTGAGAATGGGACGAAAGGGGAATGGGATGCCTATCTGAGTAGTTGCGTGCCATCAGGTATTTTCGTAAAGTTAACCGGTTTTATGTGCGCATGGTATTTGGTTTATGTGTTGCTGGTAGATTTAGATACTGATGTAGTTAGGACAGGTAATGCTTGGAGTATGAAGAGTAAAGTAAGTGGCTAATCACAACTGGCCACTGTAATTAAGGACTTACTATACTTGACATAAACTGAGCTGTTCCTTGAATGACCGTGTTAGTGTTTGAACCTTTCAGTGTGTTTAGAGGATGGCTAGTGGTAGATCTCCTAAGGTTTTGTCAGATGAAGGTTGTGGTGGACGTGGTGCTGGATCACGTGTCACGAGGAGCATGACAAGGGCTGCTGAAATGGCACCCGAAGAGCCTGAAGTCCATCACCGGGAAAGCGGTGATGATAATACTAACATGGGGACCGCAATGAAAGAAGCTGTGGTTGCGGGAGTTCAACAAGCGATGCAGACGATTCTACCGTTTGTGGTGACTGAGGTAATTAGGGCGGTGAAGGAGACGACCGTGATTGAAGTAAACAAGGAGGGTAGCAGCGACAAGAATTGGAAAGAAAAGCGGGTTGAACGTGAGAGTTTCACTCGAGAAAACAAGGCTGCGATGGTGGATAACCGACGTGTGGTCACATCCAATATGGGGGTGAAGAGTTATGGTAAGTGTGGACGAAACCACCCCGGGGAATGCAGATTGGGGACCAATGTTTGTTTCCGTTGTGGAAGGACCGGACATGTGGCGAAGAACTGCAGAATGGGGAGGTGTTATTCTTGTGGTGGGGAAGGCCACATGAGCAGGGATTGCAAGAAGCTAAGGGCTTAAGGTTCGGGGGTGAGGAAGACTGGAGGAGAAGGACGAGTGCCAGAGCGTTTATGATGATGCGAGAAGAGGCTAGGACGGACCCCAATGTGGTGTCAGGTACGTTTTGAGTAAACCAAACTCTAACTTCGGTGTTAGTTGACCTTGGTGCTAGTAGGAGTTTCATTTCTGCTGCCTTTTGTGCTAAGTTGCCCATTAGGAGTAGAAGTATTGATAAGCCCTTCGATATAGAAACTGCCATAGGTATGTCTACCAGAATTTCTATGCGATAGATGGTCGTGACATGGAATTAGAAGGTCATAAATTTCCAGTTAGACCATCCGTGATGACCTTAAGCGATTTCGATGTGGTCCTAGGGTTTGGCGGACTACGGAGCGAACGATGTGTGTCGTAAAAAGATGGTACGGTTGACAGCGCCTGACAGGATCACTGTGATGGTTTAAGGTGACTGAGTCACGACGATTCCAAATGTGATTTCGATGACAGTGGCGGGAAAGTGCATGAAGCGTGATATGGGGGAGTACGAGATTAAATGCCTTACTTGTTTACAAGTGAAGGCCGAGCACCAAATGACGTATGGGAAAATATCGAGGCGACTAAGGCTACGATCGAGAAGCTCGAAAGGATCAAAGCCCTGATGGAGATAGCCAAGGATAGACCAGGAGTCGTGTGTGGATAAACGACGTGGACCGATTGAACTCCAGGTGGGAGACTAGAAAAGAGATGAGACAGTATTGCCCGCGACGGTTTAAGGAATAACAGATTTTGGGGACGAAACCTATATAAGGGGGGTAGACTTGTAACACTCAGAAATTTCCTTTGAAGTCGACGAAAGAAAAAAAAGGAATAAAGTCCGAAGTCGAGGGACCAAACTCGCCAACGAGAGAAACTTTGATGAATGGGAGTATAAAAGGGGGAAGACACCGCAATCCTTCTCACTTTTCAGCCAAGAGAAGAGAGAAGAAGAGAAGGAGAAAAAGAGGAGAAAAGCTTGGTCCGGGTGGATTCGAGCGTGGAAATCGAGGTGTAGCGGGTCAAATCGAAGCTTAACTCGACGGGATCTTTAAGGTGAGTTCTAGGACCCCTCTTTTACACGTTTTCAACTGATTTTAGGGCTGGAACACATCTGAAAACCTATTTTCGAGTTTTTGGGTGTAAACCCGTTTTTATGCATGTATGTATGTGTATGATGCGTTTGAGGCTTAATTTCTTGCTTGGTTATGCTTGAATAAGGTTGTGGTATGTTTCCCTAAGTTTAGGATGGTTGATTTGAGCTTAAAAGAGGTTTGGAAGGGGTTGGAGGCCGAAACCCGTCGGCTGCAGTCGGGATGAACTGCATTCTGCATCAGCTAGGGCTAGGCGACCGACTGGAGGGCGATTGGAGACCATTCGGCCGATTGGAGTGCGACTGAGGTCCATGCGCACGATTGCCATGCAACTGAGGTCCACACGCATGATGGTCATGCGACTGAAGTTCATGTGTCTGTGAGGCATGCGATTGAAGGAGTGTGCGACTGAGTTTCATTCGCATGAAGGTTATGCGACTGAAGTCCATGCGCCTAGAGGCCATGCGACTGAGATTCATTCGCATGAAGAGTATGCGACTGAAGCCCATGCGCCTGAAGTCATGCGACTGAAGGCCATACACATGAAAGTTATGCGATTGAGAGTCTATTCTCATAGATGTCTATTCGCCCATAGTCCATTCGCATAGGGTCCATTCACCTCATGTCCATTCGCCTAAATGTTCAGTCGCCTGGAAGGCCATGCGACTGGAGGGTGTCCATACGCCCAAGTAGGGTTCATACGCTCGAAAGAACAACGGTTTATTTTACGACCTTCGAGGGAAAGTGAAGATGTGGGTTTGACTCGGGAGGTTCCCGTAAGCTTGTGTAAGTTGTCCTTCGAGGTCATAGATGTTATGTCGGGCATGCATGTGAGGTTAATGATTCATGGTGATGTTAATGATGATGCGATGCATGCCGCCGTGTGATGCCTTATAGTGATGTGTGATGCGATGCGCGTGAGTCGTGTGTATGTATGATGTGTTTGATGTGATGTATGATTGATGCGTATGTATGACGATGTCCTGAATAGTGATGTGTGTATGTTTATGTTTATGTTCCTTATTATTATTATGTATGTTATCTTTCCATGGTTTTGCGTTGAACGTTAATGAACGAAATGAAAGTATTATGTAACGTAAAGTGGAAGATATTGAGAAGAGGAACGAAATGAATGAATGCATGCATTAATGAATTAATGAATGAATGAAGGAAAGGCTTACAAGCGCATATATGAGGTGAGCAACCCTGTTGTTGCAAGAGACTCGGATATCGTGCAGTCGTTGAGATTTCCCATGAGGTGAGCAACCCTGTTGTTGCAAGAGACTCGGATAGCGTGCTATCGTTGAGATTGGCAATGAGGTGAGCAACCCTGTGTTTGCAACAGACTCGGATAGCGTGCTATCGTTGATATTGCCATGAGGTGAGCAACCCTGTTGTTGCAAGAGACTCGGATAGCGTGCTATTGTTGAGATTGGCAATGAGGTGAGCAACCCTGTGTTTGCAACAGACTCGGATAGCATGCTATCGTTGATATTGCCATGAGGTGAGCAACCCTGTTGTTGCAAGAGACTCGGATAGCGTGCAATCGTTGAGATTGCTAATGAGGTGAGCGACTCTGTGTCGCAACAGAATCGAAAGAGGTCCTTATCGCGTACTCCGGTACTGTGTCAGTCTTCGGACATGAGTCGGGGGTTTGTGTACAGGCCCCGACACAGTATCAGTCTTCGGACATGAGTCGGAAGTATTGCGTGAGATGGAATTGAGATGACGAGAAATGAATCGCGTACTCCGGTGCTGTGTCAGTCTTCGGACATGAGTCGGGGGTTTGTGTACAGACCCCGGCACAGTACCAGTCTTCGGACATGAGTCGGGAGTATGGCGCGAGTTAATGAATGAGAAAGGTAGTGATGGAAAGAACGAATGTATGAAATGAACGTTAACGAAATATGCTAATAATGTACGAAATGGGATCCTTGTCACTCGAGCTCAGTAATCGTGGCTGAGTGCCACGAAGAGGGTAAAGTCTGACCGGATCTAGAACGATATGAACGGGTCATTGTCATTCGACCTCAGTAATCGTGGCTGAGTGCCATGAAGAGGGTAAAGCCTGACAGGATCTAGAAAGAAGTGAAAGATAATGATATACGACAAATGATGATTGTAATGAACGAATGATGAAGATAATAATGATATTATCTATGTGTACGTATGATGTGTGATCGCATGTATGTAACGAATGTTTTTATAAAGAAAGTAAAGAGCGGTTTTACGAAAGAAAAGTAAGTTTTATTATAAAACTAGAACTCACTCAGCAACGCTGACTTTGATGTGTTTCCAGTTGGTAGGTATGTTGCTGAGGATGGCACGGGGCGACTACTCAGTTCTTTTGGAATGGCATCTATTATTATATGGCTTTTGTAATGAAATGTATCATGAATTTTGTAATTTGATAATGAAGTGTTGTTTGTAAAAGCTATTATATTTAAATGAGATATTGTTTTTAAATGTTTCCGCTGCGATGTTTTAATGTAAGATGACAAAAAAATTATGTTTTGAGTGTGATAAATGACCAACTGTAGGCGTCCCGGGAATGGGGCCTTACAACTTGTAACTTTCCTTTATGCTTTGCAACATTTGTAATAGAACTTGAGAAGCAATATACAGAATTCTTAAAAACCAATTACTTGTGTTGTTTGCCATCTTGTTCTGTCTCATATTTACTTGTGTTCTTAGCATCTTTCATTAACAAGTTAACCAGTTACCTATTTGATCTGTTAAGTGTTCTAAGCAACTCTCCTCATTGTGTTGTTGTGTTGTAAGTGCATACCCTTCACCGGTCCTGCAGAAATGTTGGATAAAATGATGCTTTTTGCCAAAGATATGATAGTACCTACTTCTTTCAATCCGAATCCAAACATTCCGGGACATAACAAAAGGCTACGACAAATTTTCAAATGAGCGGTTGGTGCACTTGATGGAACTTTGATACATGATGTTGTCCCTTCTAGTAAACAAGACTTATATAGAGGAAGGGGAAAAGGGGAGTGTTATCAAAACGTATTAGCAAATTGTGACTTCAACATAATTTTACATTCATTGTGGCGGGCTGGGAAGGGGTAGCACATGATTCTAGAATATTATCAGAGGCATTATCAGATATAAATGTTCCATTCCCGTTACCACCACCAGGTATAAAAAACTGTTTTTAAATATTTGTATTTTAGTTTAATTTCCTAATTATTTATATATATTTACACATAAATATTATCTTTGTGATGCCGCTTATGCACACATACGAGTATTTATGGCTCCATATCGTAATGTTAGGTATTGGCTTGGAGATTTTCGTAGGAATCGTGCATTGACCCATCAAGAAAAATTTAACCATGCATATGCTAAACTACGAAACATTATTGAGCGTTCGTTTGGTGTCTTGAAAACACGGTTCCCTATTTTGAAGAGGATGGCACTATTTCCGTTGGTTACACAAAGGAACATTATCGTTGCATGTTTCGCGCTACATAATTTTATAAAGAAAGAGGGTTTCAGCGATGACTTTTTAACACAATACGATCAACCCAATGTGTCCTTTGAAAATTATGATATGCACAGTGATGTTGATGAAAATGATGTTGAAGAACCTGGTACCGCATCAGATCGGGAATATATGACTCAATTACGAGATAAAATTGCTAAGCCGTTAATGCAGAATGTCGAATAAACGATTTAAAAATGTATTTGTATGGTTTTATGAATATTATTGCAGTGTTGTATGATTTAATTATATTTTAATGTATTTGTATGACTTTTATTTATATATTAATGTTAAAGTTATTTTTAAAGTTTAAAAAATAGGTTTAGTTTAATTACAGAATATTCAGCATTCTGCAGATGTTAAAAAAACAAACAGTCTTTTCTTACAGACTGTAGACATTTGATCCACCTCTTCTGCTACAGATTTCTGCTGATGTGGTCCGCAGACTGCAGAAGTTTTCCTACAGAAAAAACAAACAACACCTTAGTGTCCAGACATCTAAGCCAGTTCAAATCAGAAGTCCTAAAAATAAGAAAGGAAAGATGAAGTATGAGGGTTGCAGCTATAAAACTTTTCAAGACTGTAAACCGCTTGAGTTTTCAAGTAAGGATGGTATTGTGGCAACCATACGATGGTTAGAGAAGATGGAATCTGTTATAAACATCAACAAATATGCAAAGGAGGACAAAGTACTATTACGTCCCAAATTCTTTCAAGGACAAAGTACTATACGTCCTAAATTCTTACAACAAATATGCGAAGGCGAGACACTACATATGCTTTGGTGTGGATAAAGTTTTCTGAATCGATGATGAGGAAGTTTTATCAGTTAAATGAGCAGATATAGATAAATTATAAAAAAATAAATCTCTCAATGGTTGACGCAGAAATGATGATGATGAAGTTTTTTGCCACACTTTGTTACACTGAAATCTAAATTCATTAGTCATTACATATAGGGGCTAGTGAGCAAAATCCATGATATTGTGAACGCTGTTATGCCACGTATGATTGAATCAACCATGGAGTTGGCTGGATTAATGACAGATTAAATGGTACGAACAAATGAATATAAGAGGAAGAAGGGAATGTTATATAAAGGAAAACAGTAGTGACGGGTGTAGTACAAAAAGGAATCAAAGAATAAAATCTTAAACCCTTCATTACTAGAATGTAATATTTGTAAAAATGGGCACTCCGGTATATGCAAATTTTCAAGAACCTAACGGTCTGCAGTTTTTGCAAGGTCTCTGGTCACTCGATTTATAATTGTTTTAGGAAGCAGCATGGGTTACGTGTTTTAATTGTAGGGTGACATGACATTTTAAGACTGAGTGTCTAAAGTTGAAACAAGCTAATGATAGTGAAACTAAGCCGGATGTTAGGAAGAAGAATACGTAGGCATTCGTTTTGAACACTCGTGAGGCTATAGGAGCGCCAAATGTGATGACCATTACGTTTCCCATCAATAATACTCTAGCTTTTGAATCAAATTGAATTTCAAATGTGACATAAATTCAAAGTTTGAATATGACTTGGTTCAATAGAATCTATTTCGAATATAAAATCCAGTCCAACTTCAATATTCAGAACTCGATTTGATTCAATTAGATACCCACTCTTACTTAGAGATATAAAAAGATTTTGTTTCAACTCGATTTATTATTTGACATAAACATTACATTTATTAGCATATGCCGCCACAATAACAAAATGAAGGCGTTCGATGTTCACATTTCTTCTATACTATATAAAAAAATTTCTTCTGGGACATGTGACACTCCCTGGTGTCTTTTCGTATTTGTTTTTCAATCTAAACTCAAATAAGCATCTAAGAATTTAAGAATAATGTTAACGTCATTAATGTAATTTTTGATTAAATATTTTCCTAACTTAAAACTTTAAATAAAATGTTTCTTTGAGAAATTATTATGGGAATTGATATCTATTTTATTTTTTTGTGTATCAGCTTCAAAATATAATTATTTTCTCTATAAAAAGAAAACTTGAAATTAAAAATATAATGAAACTTTTTGAACATGTAACTAAAACTTATCTACATAATAAACATAATAATAAAAAAAATTTAAAAATTGTCTTACAATATATAATCTCCAATATTTTAATACATTATAAGAATATAAGATAACAATGGTTTATGAGATTATTAATAAATCTTGTTTTTACACGATTAGGCTAGTTCACGCATGTCTCTTTCTATATCCTAATATATCATGAGATAATTTAAATTATAATTAACTTTTATTTTTATCAACTATGTAGTACACATGAACTAACCTAATACTTTAATATATTTATGTTTTTCATATATTGTTTTCATGTCAACCCACGTAATATGAAAACAAGTCAGAGCAATATATTTTAAATAAAATGAATACATTTTACTAAATATTAATATGTGATAGAGCGCATATAACATAAGGAATATAACTAATAAAAATTAATATCATATTTATTTAATTAGTTTGAGTTGGTTACAAATTCTACCAAGTTGTGCTTCTGGTCCAACCACTAGGAAATATAGTGTTACCCCATGATACCAGAATCTATCGGATCTTACTAACCAGTAACATCTTTGAACACGCAAAATGTCCCCGTTGAAACAAGCACAAGAAATGTGACGGTTGTATAGACTGATATATTTATACTTTGATCCCCACCAAAATTCACCAAAATAGTAGCTGCCGTATGCTACCAAAAACATCCAATCAAACTCTTCATTAAAAGCTAGTGTGTGATTTCCCATATCGCGAAAACCATCTCTACCGGAGGCATGAACCACAATGTTGTCTTCAATGGTATTAGTGACATACATCCTTAATTTATAAAAGTAGTTTGGGCTTGAAGCAGCGCAAAATGATAGCATTGCGTGGATGGCAACTCCATGAAACATCAATTCATGTTTCCTTGTATTAATTAATATTATGCATTTTACAAGTCTAGCTTTATACATGATAAAATGAACATTAATTGATATAATAAGGTTGCATCATCATCATACTGTTATTTCATCTTCTTCTTGCTATAATATGATTTTTGTCAATATGATAATAGTCTAATTTAATTGTCATATAAATAACTCGTTTTAGTAACCCATATTAACACGGGTTGAATAAAAAAAATATTAAATATAATAAAATTTATTAATTATAAAATAATATTCTAAAATAATATATTATTAAAATTACATAATAGTAAGAAGTATACATAATAAAACAATGATATCAAATTTTTAAACTTCTTTTGTTTTATAAAAAAATAAAACAATTTGTTTAAACAAAACCTTGTTAATTTTTTTGTTATTATAACTCCCAATTATAATTATTTTTTATTTATAAGTATTTTACTTTTTTTAAAAACAACAATTTTAAATTTTTTTGTATTTTAAATAAATTTTATGTTTTAGAAATATTTCATATTTTATAAGAATTTATTTTTTATAAATAACATTAATAAAAAGAGCTTTTTCTTAATTTATTAAAAAGTATTTTTAGTTTATATAAAAACTAAATGATATTATTAGTAATTATACTAACTATATATTAAATTTAAATAAAATTTTATGCTTTAGAAATATTTCATATGTTATAAGAATTTATTTTTTATAAATAACAATAATAAAAAGAGCTTTTTCTTAATTTATTAAAAAGTATTTTTAGTTTATATAAAAACTAAATAATATTATTAGTAATTATACTAAATATATATTAAATATGATAGAGAAGCGAGAAAATTTTGGTGATGAGAAACATGGCGTTGACACATGTCTCCCTTAGTTACTCTTATATTAAAATAGAAAGATAATTACATAAAAGTAGATGTACTATACACATGTGAATTAATCAAACAAGTTAATCAGCAGCATCTGTGAAGATTTGTACATTGGATATCGTTAGCCACTAACAAAATAAGAAATAATGAAGATTTAAGAATCTTAAAAACAAATAATGAAGCTTTGAAAGTTATATCATCTCTATATATATAATAAATAAAAATGGTTCAGCCATGTGGTATAATTTAAAGCATTGTGTTATCACATGACACCATCATAGTATACTATTGCCATATGATGTTTTATTAGCAATATGGTTTTAAAAGAAAACATGCGGATCCTATTTAAATAGTATCTAATGTCCATTTCAATTTGAGATTTTATCTAAAAATAATAAAATTAGTCTGATATTACTGATATTTATCTATGCTTCAATTAAGATATTACATACACTTTGATTTAAAAACAAGTTTGTAATGATTAACCTTAATACTGATATTTTTTGTCTTACGGACATAACCTTCAGTTATTTTATTATTTATGTATTTCTCAAAGGATAACATTAATATCAGAATTAACTTTTATAAATGATCTTGACATATCACGCTGTGATTATGCAATCAAGGTTAATTTGTTTTATTTATGAAGCCAATCAATGTATAACAGTCTGGTAGAAACTTATTTTATTAAGTTTGTTGTGGTTGAGGATGAAGTATTGTTCAACTAATCGGAATTATTATCTTAGTTTTTTTCTAATATTTATCTTATAAAACATATCTTCTATATATTTGTAGTTTTATAATTTTAATTACATGACATTATAATACAGAGGAACATTTTAAAAATATAGTTTTTTAAGTTTGAGAAGTTGCTGACTATATATGGTTAAAGATCTGTATACAAAAAGTTTTTAAGGATTTAAAACATTAATATTATTTTTCTATGTATTTAGTTCTTTCATGTAATTTCATGTTAGATTCGTGTGTGAACCCGTGCGAATACAACTCATACCACTAGTTTAAATACTTTATATGAAGTTTTAGGTTTCTCGGCACATTCTGTCCACTTAAGAGTTGAAAGCAAAGTTTGCATGGTGAGTTGAAAGAGTAACCGTTGAAGTCAAATCTTGGGACCCAATTCACATGGTCGAACCCAAACCATCTAGCCCCCACCACTTGCACGAACGGCTAGCCATCAACAATGTAGCTTCGGTTAAACCCGAACCCACATGCGTTGGCCCTTGGTTTTGTTGTTGAGTCATTGTCATTGGAAAACCAGGCATTTGTTTCCAAATTCAGGCATGTAACATATTTCCATTTGCAAAATAAATATCTACATTTACATGTAATTAACATTTTAACTTTAACATCCATCCATCTATATCTATATAACTAATACACTAAAACACTTTTTCTCAGTATGTAACCTCCACAAAGCTAATGAGTAATTGAACAACTCGACTTTTACTCATTTATTATATATTATTATTATTTATTGTCTGTGATATTTTCTAGTTATATAACAGAAATGGTATGATCTTTTTGTTGTGGGCGTAATGGTGTAAACGCGCCGAGTCAAGCCTGGACTTGTTTTAGTTAAGAGAGCTTGAGTTTGGATTGTTTTGAGCTATATTCAAATATTGATGTCGGATTGTGTGTAGTTTTTGAAACTCGAGATCGACTTGGCATTGGCTTGTTTATTTTTTATTTATTAATTAATTTGTATTAAAATATTATTATTTTTAATATTTATAAATTTATAATTTTTATATATAACATAAAAAAATTTAAATACTCATTTTTAAATGAAATTTTGTTTTAAAAAAGATGTATTGGAAAGTTGAAAAGAAAAAAAGCAAGGTATATTTTGATATAGAAGTTTTAATTACATAAATGGTCCAGGTGGTAAGGTCATTTCTTAAACTTAGTCCGCAATTATCATTTATTACAAGTTAGACCACTAAGTATATCAAATTGTAACAAAATTATACACAGCTCGTATGAACGTTAACTTTTTCAATGTATGAAATGATATTTTCATACTTGTCTTCCTTCCTTTTTTTATAACCTAGATTGCATCACCATCACACCAGCACCATGGAAGTAGCACAACCACCGCCGCCAACCTAGTCGTTCATTAAAATTAGCCTTTTACCACCCTCCAGACACCTTGTCACCACCTACAACCGTTCATCAATCTATTCTTTTTGAAGCCACCACCACCTCCTCCACACAACCGTCAACCCCTTCACATGCATATCCCTTCTTGCCATGTCATCTCCAAACATCTCCTTATGCGAGAATCCAAAATACGAGCGTCGTTGGTGAATCGATTGGTTGTGGATATTAACAAGAAGAACTCTAAATTGTTTTTTTTTTCAGATCTGAAAGATGGATGCAAGACGAGATGGTGATGGTGCTTTTAGATTTGGTCCGCAAAGATTGTGGCAGTATGGTGGTGGCAACTGCCAGAGACAAAGGATGGCTTCCTTGGTGGTGGGGGTGAGGTACTAAAGATGAAGATAATGGCGGTTGGCCAAATAATTTAGATTTTTTTGATTTATTTTAGTTAGAGGTAGCATGGTTATTTTTATAAAAATAACATAAGAGTTAACCTCAATCCGGCCTAGGGGTAGATTTGTTACAACTTAACATACTTAATATACTAACTGATAACCAATGATATTTATAGACCTAACTTGAATAACAACCTTACCATAGGGACTATTTGTGTAACTAACTATAAAAATCAAGGACATCTATTTAGCACGTGACACACGAGGAATAATAATATGATGTGCGTTATTGAATGATGGGTCCCTCCAGGCCTCCATTCCCATTACTGCTGTAGGAAACAAATAAACGAGAGAACTTGTAACTTTTTTCTGAATTGTTTTTTATTATACTTGTTAAGTTGTTAATAAATTGAAAATTATTTACATATTTTGTAAAGAGATATAAATAAATGAATGAAATAAACTAACAAAAAAGATAAAGAGATTTTTATGGCAATCTTATTCGCTTTGAATTAAAATAATCACACAAAAGTATAAGTAATTAAGTATATATGTATATTATCTAATGATAATGATCATTATTTTTATTTATAACTTGGTGTGAGTTTGAACTTTTTTATAGTTTAATTAGATGGTATTTATAATTAAAAAATTATAGTTCAAAAAACGTAAATATATGAAAAAATACATGAAAACATTGAAAATATCATTTTAATTTAATAACGATTTAAATATAAAATAATACATAAAAAAAAAATATGTTTGTCGTTCCCACAACGTAACATCTCCTATGGGGAGATCCAGTTTTGAGGGCTAGGTATGCGACTCTCTTCAAACCTATGAAGTTTTGAGGGTTGGGTCTCAGGCATGGATTAGGTCTCGGGTATAAAATTAGTTTAAGTGTTGCACATAATAGGTCAGTAGTATTGTTGGTTTCACCACCAAACACTAATTGTGCTTGTGTAGAAATTGAGTTTAGGTTGTAGCTAAAAGATAACACAGATCATAGAATAGGGTTACTATATATATCTCATTTGTAAGTGTTGTTGGGCTTCCCATCGTGCTCGACACATGTCACCATCTAATTGGCCAATAAAATGACCTTTTTCTTCTTTTTTTCGTTTTTCGTAAACTATCTGTGCATATGTATATTGATTTTGGCTTTGAAACAAGTTGCTTTGGGTAGACGAGATGGTTAAGGTCCTATTTTGTTGCGTGGGTTCAAATCCACTATCTTCAGCTATTTTTCTTTAACCTTTTTTCCCACGTTTTTTCTTGACCTTTTAAATCCTTTTAGTTTCAATTGTCTTTTTTTATCTGTTTAGTTTCTTTGAATCTTTTCATCCTAAGTTACTATATTTATATTAATAGTTCGCAGTGTAACGGGGTTTGCATGCATCTTGCAACGGGCTATAAACCACGTTAATGTCATTATATGAGTTCACGTATGTGTATGTCTTTTGTTTAAACTATTATGACACAACGTATGAAAAACCGTATTCGTTTAATATGTGTCTTTTATTTACTTACGTGCATTAATATCAACATTGGTTACGAGTTTCGCAACCGTGCCCTTAATCACGTGACTGTCATCGTGCATCCAGCCGCGAAGCGCGAGTAACTTTATTCATTTTATTTATAAGAATATACCTAGAAAATGAAGTTCTAGGAGAAGGATGGTTGTAATTTATAAAAGTGTAAGGATGTAAGTACATGTTAATTAAAAATTTTGATTAAAAAATACATTTTTTCATTTTAATCATTTTTAGTAGTTAAAAAATATTTCTAAATTTTTTTTAATCTATAAAATATTACCGTCGAGTAGGTGTGATCTCGTGGCCAAAGCCATGCTAGCCGCCAATATATATAGAGTTCACCCCCTTTAAAATAGTTTATTTTCGTTCCTGTCCCCTTATGATGTGGTTCAAAATCCACTGTCACTGGCGTGGACCACTTCTGCCTGTCCTTGCGTTCCACGCACGAGAAAGGTAACAGGTGTCTCAAGACACGTCACTCGACCAAAGACTATACGTAGTGGGTATTTTGAAGGCTTCAAATATAATGAAATGAACATAAGTGGGCTTCAAATACCATTACAAGCTAACTAAAAAGAGCTTAAAAATTTATAGGGCTCCAACATCTTAACGGACATTAAACACAATTTTTCCTTAAATATTGCATCAATATGGTATCCAAACATAAGTTAACCATTACGCTTAATTTAAAATGAGTTTTAGTAAAATAATTTTTATTTACATAATAATTAATATCATTTTAACTAAACAACTATTACATATGATCTAACTAGCGGGTAATTACTCGCGCTCCGTTACATCTAGATTTTCCATAAAACTTATATGGAAACAAGTGCGTTTTGAGAATGACAACCGCGTTCACTCATCAACTAAACCAACGGTCAAGATCTTCCTCTCATTCCCCTATATATACTCTCACTCATCTTCTTCTTCCCCTCATCACAAAACCTCCATAACCACCGACCTTCAATCTCCCAAATTGTTTCCAATTTGAGCTTTTAAACATGCTTCTTAAAAGCTCATCAAATCCTGCACTCAATTCATGGTTCCAACAACAAAACCCCTTTGTATTATCATCACCAGACCCCGATTTCATCCACCGAAGCTTCAAATCGCCAACAGTTTCATTACATTCATCCAGCCCATCAAACGATTCGCCTAAAAAGATCGCTAGAGCCTCATCAGAGAGTGATTTGATCAATCTTTCTGTATCTAAACGTAGGAATTCGTTCAATGGTGCGAGTAGTTTGCTTTCGTCTGTTGCTGTTGAAGAAGATGTTGAAGCAGAGGAGATCGAAAGCAGGGGATTGCTGTTTTCAACCTCTGGTTTGGATGTTAATGGTGGTATGATCGATTGCAACGGCGGTGGCGGTGGCAGTGGCGGTGGGAAGATCTCCGGTGGCGGTGGTGGTGGTGGTGTTGGTAATTGTGGAAGTGATGATACAGATGTGTATTATCAGAACATGATTGAAACAAACCCTAATAACTCATTGATTCTCGTCAATTACGCTAAATTCTTGAAAGAGGTATGTTCAAGATTCAGTTTTTCGCATACCCAGATGAGAAATTGCTGTTAATTGCTGATCTAATTGATGCATTTGATCAATTTTGATACAGGTGAGGGGTGATGCTATGAAAGCTGAAGAATTTTGCAGCAGAGCGATTCTTGCTAACCCTGATGATGCAACTGCACTTTCAATGTATGCTGATTTGATCTGGGAGACGCATAAAGATGCATCTCGTGCCCGAAGTTACTTCGATCGAGCAATTAAAGCATCCCCAGATGACTGGTAGGATGATCATCTTTACTGTAATTAAGAAATTGATGTAATTTGAGTGTTTTTTAGGTTTTACTAAAGAAATTGTTGTTTTGATGATGATGTTACAGTTATATTATGGCTTCTTATGCTCGGTTTCTATGGGATGCTGATGAAGAAGATGAAGAAGAAGGTTCTGATTTGAATGTAGGAGCACCATGTTTGTTGCAGGAAGCTTCACAGCAGTTTCCAATTGCTCCAATGGCTGCAGCATCATGGGGATGAAGATCATAAAGATTGTGTTAAATGGTTAACATTAATGACACAATTAATTGGGTGAGATGTTGAATTTTTGTAGTGGAAAGAAGGTGGTCCAATTAATTGTTTGTTTGAACAACTCCATTGAATTGAAGTTGGTAGCTTTTGGGTTGTGTAGGTAAAATATCTTGTAACTAGTTGTAAGCATGTAGTTGTTTGGAGGGTTATGTGAATAAAATATCTAGTCTATATGTGGTGTATATGAAGTTGAGTGGGGCATTGCAAAATTGCAAATAATATTATTAGTTATTTTCTTCATTGTTTTTGTTAGAAGAAAAGGCATTAAAAGATTCTTCAAATTGTTGTTTAATTCTCACCTAAAATATTAGGGATGACAAATCTCAAGCTTATGTTGGTGTCTAAAATTTTGTCCCTCACCTAGTCCATTACCCGTCGAGTATTGGTTAGGTAATTATTCATCTGGTATCGGGCATACGTGAGGCCGTGAGTATCAAGTATACATGGGTGAAGCATATTGAGGGGCGGAGAGACCCCCCGCCGCCCCCTTTTTTTGTCTATAGTGTTGATTATTGGTCCGATAGTGTAAATTTTATAATACTCATAGATTTCGCCTCTCCCCCCTAAATTAGTTTACTTTCGCCTGCGCTCCTTTATAGTGTGGTTTAAACTCCGCCACTATAGTTATACCTATTAGCATCGGGTTATGGGCATACTTGCGAGTATCAACCAATCTCTGTCGGGTTACCGGGTACAATTATACAATTTTGTTTTTATATATTTAAGTACCCATGTTAAATATTAAAAATTGAGCATCTCTATAAATTTCTATGCAATAAAAACTAAAGTAACATCTTCATTTGTTAAATTTAACATTAAAAATAGCTACAAGTTGCTTAAACTTTTTAATCAAGATTCAAAAACAACTACAACATATAAGTGTTTTAAAATTTGACATCCAAAATAATCACAACAAGTTAGCAACAAATATTTTCATATAATAAAGTTTCATATCCAAAACACAAATCTAATATTCAAACAAATTAATTCATTTTCCTTTCATACCCAAAAATAAAGAAATGTAGGTATATGTTCGGGTCATTGTTGTAAAAATCGGCATTAATCGCCGATTAATCTGTGATTAATTCGAAATCAACCGGATACTTGGTAGATTTTTGCTAATCGGCCAATTAATCGCTAGGCGGTTAAAGTTGGTCAAAATTGGATCTATCCGGACCCTAGTCGGACCTAGGCGGTCTTAATCGGCTGAAAATCTGCGAATCCAGCGAAATTCTGGTAGGGTTACGGCGACTTTCTGGCGGCCTTCCAGCGACTTTCAAAAAATCCTACCAAAACTCAGAAAATCCAGCTTAAACTTGAAAATTCCGGCCAAATATGTGTATATCTATATAAAACTGAACTTTTTATTAAAATTACATATTAAAATATGTATATTTATATATAAAACTAAAAATTATATATAAAAACTCCAATCCGATTAATCATGATTAATACCTAGTCCCTACCTCGCCGCCTGACTAGCGCCTAGCGATTTTTACAACATTGGTTCGGGTATATGGATATGTGGTTTCGGGTAATCAGGTTGGGTATTACCTAATCCCATACCCGCAATTTTTTTGACTAATCACGTACCCGCCCAATACTCATCAGGCTTTGGTTATATCCTTCCTGTATGTTTTTAATTTCAAGTATACCCACCTGACTTTGGTTTTTTCGACATCCCTATAAAAAGATAAACAATGTAAATTGACGCATTCATAAGTTTTGGTTTTTTCGCCATCCCTATAAAAAGATAAACAATGTAAATTGACGCATTCATAAAGGTGTGCAAAATTAAACCTTTAACAAATTCAACAATTCTGAAAATGAAAAATATCTTGTTTCAATTAAATCACTAAGACCATCTCCAATGGTCGTTTTCAAGATTTTGTTTTTAGGCCAAAAATTACATGGAGTCGTTTTTTACCATTGGGTAGCTACGTTTTTGGAGGAGAAATTCTCCACCATGAACATCAAAAATGAAAAGGAGGTGGGGTCAATATGTTTTTTAATTATATTAAATATACATAGAGGGTGATAAATAAAAATGAGGTGATGATGTGCCATAGTTTTCATGTGTTTTTGAGTTTTCTTATTGGGGAGGTTTTTGGTGTTTTGAAATGATAAGTGTTTTATATGACGTGGTATCTGACTAGACATATTTATTAGTGATTTTATGTTTCTTTATTGTAGATGCTTTAAGGTGGAAGAACACTTCATGGGTCACTCTCAACCATAAGCCTTTGAATTTCACCAAATGATATTAAGTTAACTTTATAAAATAGTAACCAAATTTTAATATTTTAATTTAAAAAAAGAAACAAATGAAAGGTTTTCATGATATTGGATGAGAAATGAAATGTCTTTTACTAAAGGGTTTCTTAACATGTGTCACAACCCTCCACCGTACCTTCCTTACTACATACGATGTATCCCTTGAACCCTTTAAACCAGTTAGCCAACTAGTCAAGAAAGAGGGTTATTCAAGGTTATGTTTTTATTTTTAATTTATGTGTTTTAAAGGTTTAGGAGAAACATAAATGGTTGAACATGTATATGTTGTTAGACTTCTAATTTTTATTCGAAGGTTGCATTTGTTATTTGACTAATGATCTATGTTTAAATTTTGAGTTTCATTTAACATTAATCACAACATGTCCTTTGGTGAATGCATAATGGTTTTTTAATTTTTGTTTTTTGTCAATTAGATTTGTTATTAACTTTTGATTTATGTTCAAATTTTGATATTTGCTCAATTTTGGTCACCGTATGATCCTTGAAGAATGTGTAATGGTTTGTTGAAGGAATTGCTTTTGTACACCTTCTAAAAATATAAATATTAAAACTGGAGGTGGTTGTTGCTACGTTGATGGAAATAAAGAGAGTATCAACTTATGGTTTGAACAAGAATATTTTATAAGTACATAAGAATGGTGAAGGTACACATATTCGTCTATCACTTGTTTTACTTGATGATAGAATTATTGAACTTACATGTATGTTAGATTTGGGGATTTAGGATTACATAAATGATAATTTACTTGAAAGAATTAGCACCAATAGTTAGAAACCTCTACAAATGAATTTGTTGAGTTCACTATAGATGGCAAATTCATTTGTTACATGAAGTCCTTGAGTTTAATGCTTTGACATTTGAACATTCTAATGATTGATGTAAAACAAGTAATTATGAGTAGGTAACCAAACGGTATGAAGAGGAAGTGTTTATACTACAAACCTTAAATTTAATTAGTGGAAAGATAGACAATAAGTTATATTTACTTTCAAAATCATATAACCTAAACTTAAATCAATTTTAAAACCCATATGAACTAAATTAACCAAACTAGTTTGTTTTCCCACCCGCGCTTCGCGGCGAGGTTCGAAGATGATGTAGGTTTGATAATCAAAAACTTTCTCTTTACTTAAAGGCTCGAAAACAACGGTTCATTATGGCTGCAAATAATGCCTTTGCCACGCGAAAACAATGCTCGTGTTCTATTTCATCGTCATCGCCTATCAAACGGGTTAGAAATGTCCCAAATAAACCAGGGCACGACCCCTTAAATCAGAAATCAAAGTGCAATAAAAATATGAAACAGGTTCACAGATGAAGCAGAGGCCCACAAAGGCCATCAAACAGATCACACAAGTTCTTAGATGAGGCCATCCTCATCCTCATCTTCATTAAACTACAGTTAAAGTCAAGACATGAACATTCAAAAGAACACCCCAAATGACAATGATACCATTGAAAAGAAACCCGGAAACAACATATGACAAATTAAAGAGGCTCTCAGATGAGTCCATACTCATCGACACTGAAGCAAACTTAGGGTTTCATCATCACATCATGAATATTCTAAAGAAAGCCCTAACAACAATGTTATCGTCACAAATCAACAAACACAATAAAGAGATGTAATTTGTTCTTAGATGTTTGCATAGCATCATCATAGAACTAAATGGTTGTAGGTTTAAAACATTAGAAAAAGAACATCACAAATACTCGTCATCATCAGGCAGTACAGCCACATCACCATTGGCGGGGATAGCGGCTAGCAGATGCAACCACCCGACTTAAGGCGACAGGTAACGATGAAGGTGTAGCACCCTCACTGAAAACCCCAAAACACGTCGAAAGGGAGGCAACAAAACGACGGCCAAACTAGCGCAACATGGCGGTGGCAAAACAACCACCAAAACCCCCCCAAAACCGGGGGCAGAGGTAGAGACACCTTCTCTCTATATACAAAATCTGGAGAAGAAAGGTTGAATACACCTTTAAAGAGGCAGGCACAAAAACCTAGGCGCATCAATACGTTGTACCATATGATACAAACTTGTACACGCAATATCCACTTGTACCATAAGCATAAAATCATATAAAAATACACTATTCATCAGGTATCCTTTCATAGTATGTAATGAATAAAACTAAAATTGTGATGCCGGCTTTTTAGAAATCTAATCCGAATCGCCCGACCCAAAAAATATAACATTGGTCTTTTGAAAATTTGAGGATAACAAAATAATGATGACATAGGAAAAAAATCCTGGTTAATGAAAGTTTGAGTATGTATGCTAGGTAAAGTATTATTTTTGTTTAATAAATAGTTTTCTTTTTTTTTTCTCATGTTTACTATTTTTAAACAATAAAAAAAGTAAAATTTATTTTTTTTGAACGAAAAAATTAAAATATATTAAGAAAACAAATTATAGTTGTTGGAGAGGTTGTGGAGCCCGTGGCCATAACCACGTGAATCAGTCACTCTCGTGGTCCACGCACACCTGAAATGATGTGTCACGCGTGCCTTTTCTTTTGGTTGAGTTTTTTTAAAAAAAAAATAAATTTCATTATTTTCCCTAAAATGTATCTTGAACCTCCTTAAATTGAAATTTTATAAACATCTTGATATTATTAGACTATATAAATATCTTGATATCATTAAATTATATGTATTTTAGTTGGTTGAGTTAAATAATCAGGTTGATCCATCTGTCATTTAAAAGTTTGTATGAAACCAATTTACTTGATTAGGTTACATCTATTATTGTTGAACTAACTCGTGGCTTAGAACTCGTTAATCGTTAGCAAAGTTACACCATACTTGTGATTTAACTTGATTTCTTTTGACTTAGAGGCAGAATCATCTTGGGGAGGATGAGGTCATGACACCATTCTTTTTTTAGTTTCAAGTAAACGTATAATACGCGAATTTCAAATGATACAAATATTTTTTTATGCTTGACATCATTGTCCTTTGAAAAAGACATTTATGACCCATTTCCCATTGGTTTTAATGAAATTTAACTAAGTTTTTATAAGTTAAATTTTTTTGATAGATTATAGAAATTTAATCAAGTATTGTTGTGTTAGTTATGTAGATTGTAAAATATGATAACTAAACCCAAAACTCTAGCTAGTCAATTCTTATTTTCTGTTACCCATTACTAAAAAAGCTCAATATAAAACAGAGCTTGGATAAGTCATAAGTATATGAGCGATGTTTGCATTTACCATACTAAAACGTAATTCTTTACAAAAGTTACCAATAAAATATGATGGAAATGTTTCAATACATAAAAACTCATTCGGAACAACTATAAAATATTTTTTTTAATTTTTTAATGACATTGTATTTTATAGTGTTATTTATCCAACGACAAGGTCTTTTTATTTTGTGACCCTTCACCAATCCGAAAATTATGTCGTATGATTTTTTAGAATTCAAGAATTGAAAAATAATAAAACCATAGGGAAAATATTCCTAATTCCGTCATAACTTTTGACTTGACTCGTATGAGCATTTTAGTCGAGTTGGAGCTCAAGATAGATTGCTTGAGCAAATTTACTTATTTATTTTCCTTGTCTATTTAATTGTTTGGTAATCCTTTTTTGAGACTTTTGTAATTTGAGATAAATTCTAAATTTTTATTGAAGACTTCTACAAATAAAACGCAGAACCAACAAAATTAAAAACAATGAGCTAATCAAGTTGATTGAGTAGAATATGAGTAGAAGACGAGCTAAGCTTCCAACTCAAGTTGGAGATACAAGCTTGAAAAGAATATTATTGGTGTTAATACCGTAAATATTGTTGTAAGATTTAGTTAGTTTTAGAGGATTGACTATCCTTAATTAGCTCCTGATTGTTCTTCTAATCGTGTATATTTATAGTCATGTAATATTTCTAATTAATCAAGGAGGAGAATCTTTTGTGGAAATAAAGCAATCGATGATAGAAGCATTTGGGGTAAGCGGATATAGATCACTGATACTGTTGTGATGACTCATGATCGTGTTATCTTTGAAATCCTTCACAGAAAATCCAAACTAGTAAGATTTAATATATGTGTTATTATCAATCTTGAATTGACACACAAAAATTAACCTTTTGACAATATTTGGATTAAAAAGGACCGACTTTAGATGTAAGACGTTTCCTAAATTTACACACTTTCATCAAGTTGTTACTACACAATTTCACATATAAATTTAAGCTTTCCAATATGATATAGGGGTAGTTTGATAACACAAGCTTCAAAATTTCTCCAGGGAAAACGGAATACAATTCCATTTTCATGCCCCAACATATCACAAGCAAACGATAAAGTGGAATGCATGATTCGTCGCCTAAACAAAATAATGTTCGCCTTACTCACCCATGCCTCACTCCCATCCATGTTTTGGGTTGAGGCACTTCACACGGCCTCTTACCCACATAACATCCTCTCAACAAAATTTCATAACAAGCTTGCCCCTATTTCCCTCAAATGTGTGCAATTAGTGTATTTATTTTGATAGTGATTTTTACATAGATTTAGTTTTAAATGGTTTTACTTATACTAAAATATACATATAAAAGAGAAGTGTACATGTAGTGTGGTAATATAATGTATCAATTGTAGACACATGGAGCCTACTCAACAATCTTTATATTTGACTATCAAATGGGCTTTGATTTAGAGAAAATGATTAGTTCGCTTTAAAGTGATCAATTTCACTTTACTTTTTTTATTTTTAAAATGATAATGAAAATAATAAGAGATGAGTAAAGGTTGAGACTTTTGAAGATAATGTAGTAAAATAATGCTATTATCCTAATTTAGGTTTCACTTTAGTAACTATAATAAATTGAGTGATGTGGTTAAAGATATATATTAATATAGTTATGTTATTGCTTATAAACTAGAGCTAGCAAAGAGTTATCATAAACCAGCTCTGTAGTAACAAAGAAAGTTACATTGAGCCACTTACAACATAACCACCGATCACCTAGTGATGTAGGTAATGTTCTGCATTCTACTAAAATATGATTGCTGAAAACATAACTTTATGTTAGAAACAGAATTGATCAAGTTTCTTTTTAACATATCATTGAATTTAGAAAACCATAACAATTACTATATATTTCCCAGACTAATAAAAAGAAACCCATAAATGATCGAAAAGTTAAGGTGATATAATTTATGATAATCATTTCTAGTTTATTAGCCATGAGTTTATTATGAAGAACAGTTTCACGAATAAAAGTTGGTTCATTTCATTTTCAACCTTGTATAACATTAATAATTACAAATCATAAGTTTATAACTTTCCATTCAAATATAGACACCATCCATCAAAAGTTTACTCAAAATTACCATAAAATTAGCAAAAATTAAGGACACCATTAGTTCATCACAAACTACATAAGTTTCACCAAATTAGTATGATAATAAGAGTTTAGATCATAATAAGCTTGAAAATAACAACAAAGAATATAGGTATGAAATCATCGGTAAGTTGGAATAATCAAATCGGTGATCCACTATGGATGATATGTTAACGATCTCGAGCTTCGTCTAAGTGTTGAATTGATCTCCCAAGCCTTCCAAAGACCTTCAAGACTAAATTCGTGAAAGAAAATAGCCGAGTTTTACCTCTCTAAAAAGCTCTATTTAAACTTTAAATGAGTTTCTATTTAAGCTTTCTGGAGTTCTAGGCACGACCCCGCGCCTCCTAAGACATGAACCGATGCTAGTAGGATATGCTTAAAAGTTAGTCGGCTCATACGCGTAGACCTTATCAGGCATGCCCCCGTGCATTTTAGGGCACACCCCTCGTGTTGCGGTTGGGCGTGCCCTTGTGGTTATTGTCGGGGGACAATACTTTTGTCTTGTTAGATTGACAAACACAAGGGGTGTGCTAAATTTGGCATGGGGTGTGTTTCAGGCTCGGCATAAGGCGTGTCTTATATAAAAACATAATTTTCGTCATCTTACATAAAAACGTCACAGCGGAAACATTTAAAACAATTTAAATATAATAGCTTTTGCAAACAATACTTCATTATCAAATTACAAAATTCATGATACATTTCATTACAAAAGCCTTATAATAATGGATGCCATTCCAAAAAAACTGAGTAGTCGCCCCGTGCCATCCTCAGCAACATACCTGCCAACTGGAAACACATCAAAGTCAGCGTTGCTGAGTGAGTTCTAGTTTTATAATAAAACATACTTTTCTTTCGTAAAACCATTCTTTACTTTCTTTCAAAATCATACAGTACTTTACATTCGTTCGTGATCATACATCATAGGTACATTGTAACACCCGGAAAATTTATTATTTTGAAGCCGACGAAGAAAGAAAAGAAATAAAGTCCAAAGTCGAAGGACCGAACTCGCCAACGAAGAAAAGTCGGGAAGTGAGGTGGTATTAGTGGGGAGAGGGCAGCCAACCCTCCCCATTTCCCCCACATTTCAGCCACCTTAGAGAAGAGAAGAGAGAAAGAAGAGAAAAAGAAGGGAAAGGTGGTGTTTCGGGTGATTCGGGTGTCCAAATCCGTCGAGTGGCAAGCCAAATCGAAGCTCTTGTCTTTGTGCTCGATTGTGTGAGTTCTAGGACCCCACTTTTACTTGTTTTCAACTGATTTTGGGGCTGAAAAATGTTCAAAACCCGTTTTTATGTGTGTGTGTGTTTGACCCATTTGGGTGTGATGTGTATGATGTGTTTAGAGTATGATTTCGGGCTTGTGTGTGCTTGTATGGTGTTATGGTATGCATTCCTAAGGTCCAGGAGGGTTAATTTAGGCTTAGAATGGGTTTGGATGAGCTTGGAGGCCGAAAATGGCAGATTGGGTTCGGGATGAACTCCATTCTGCATCAGCTAGGGCTAGGCGACCGAATGAAGGCCATACGGCCGAATGAGGGCGATTGAGGGTCATTCGCATGATTGGGGTTCATTCGCACGATTGAAGGTTCAATCGCACGACTAAGGTTTTAGTCGCACGACTGGGAGTCCAGTCGCATGAGGGTTGTACGACTGAGGGTTCAGTCGCATAGATGCTTAGTCGCATAAGTCCATTCGCATGAGGTTAGTCGCATAGGTGCCCATTCGCAGTAATCCCATTCGCACAAGGTTCATACGCACGATTGGATGTTCATTCGCATAGATGTTCATCCGCATGAGTCCAGTCGCATGATGTTCAGTCGCATGGAGGCCATGCGACTGAAGGGTGTTCATACGCCCGAATAGGGCTGTTGCACTCGAAGGAATGTGTAGTTTGACTTCTGGCCTTTGGGGAAAGGTGCAGATGTAAGTTTTGACGTAAAGTAACCCGTAAGAACATGTAAGAGGATGGTTATGGCCTTAGAGAGCATGTAGGGCATGATGATGAGGATGTTGCATGTTTATGCATATTATGAATGTTGATGTTGCCCTGTATGATGATGGTGAATGCGTATGATATGTTCCTTATTATGATGTATGCTTATCTTTCTTGTGGCTTTGCATGTCATGCTAATGAATGAATGAATGAATGAAGTATTATGTAATGTAAAGCGAAAGATAATGAAAGAGGAACATGAAGTAAGAATGCATGCATTAATGAACGATGAATGAACGAATGAAAGGCTTGCAAGCATATATATTGGGGTGAGCGACTTTGTGTTGCAAAAGACTCGGATGAAGTGCAATCATTTAGATTGCCTATGAGGTGAGCAACCTTGTCGTTGCAAAAGACTCGAGTAAGTGCTATCGTGATGTTGCCTTGGGGTGAGCGACCTTGTTGTTGCAAAAGACTCGGATAGCTTGCTATCGTGATGGGCAATTGGGGTGAGCAACCTTAGGGGTGCAAAAGACTCGGATAGCGTGCAATCATTGCGATTGCCATTGAGGTGAGCGACCATGTTGTCGCAAAAGACTCGGAAGAAAGAATGAACGAAAAGAATGGAAGATAATGAAGGAGATGAAAGATAATAATGACATTATCCATGTATACGTATGTTGAATGATCGCATGATAAAAGGAATAGTTTTTGATGAAAGTAAAGTATATTTATGTTATAAAACTAGAACTCACTCAGCAACGCTGACTTTTATTACATTTTCCAGTTGGCAGGTAAATGATTGCTGAGGATGGCACGACAAGGCTACTCGGCTCTTTTGGGATGACATCCATTTATAAAGCTTTTGTGTTATAATGCAAACATGTATTTTGTAATCAGTTAATGATATATTATTTGGCAAAAGTATTTATAATGAAATGTGATGTCATTTTTGAATGTTTCCGCTGCAATGTTTTCTTAATGCAAAAATGTAATTTTATGTTTTATGTGCGATGAATGACCAACTGTAAGCGTCCCGGGAACGGGGCCTTACAAGTTGGTATCAGAGCTAAAGTTTAAGCGAAATGGGTAAATTTTCAAAATAAACCTTAACTTAAACTGAAAATGGGACAAAAGGGGAATGGGATGCGAAACTGAGTAGCTGCGTGCCATCAGGTATTTTCTTAAAGTTAACCGGGTTTATGTGCGCATGGTATGTGGTTATGTGTTGTATGTAGATTTGAATACTGATGTAGTCAGGATAGGTAAAGCTTGGGGTATGAAGAGTAAAGTAAGTGGCTAATCACAACTGGCCATTGTAATTAGGGACTTACTATATTTGACATAAACTGAGTTGTTTCCTTGAATGACCGTGTTGGTGTTTGAATCTTTCAGTGTGTTAGAGAATGGCTGGTGGTAGATCTTCTAGAGCTTCTAGGGGTGGAGGCCGTGATGGCCCTGATGCTGAACCACGCCCTAAAAGAGGAAGGCCTAGAGCTGAGAAAGAGGTTCCTGCAGAACCTGAGACTCCTCATCCAGAAGCTGGGGATGAGAGTGCGAACTTGAGGGCCTCGGTAAAGGAGGCTGTTGTTGAAGAAGTACATCAGGTCATGCAGACAATCTTACCGTCTGTGGTGACCGAAGTCATCAAGGCTGTGAAGGAAGGGGAAAGGAAGGAGAGAAACCGGGCCTCGGGGGAGCAACCGGAGCCTGAAACGATTTTCTCCGATAATGAGGAGGAAGAGGAAGAGGAGCCTGTGCGGGAGGTGGCACGAGGCT
Organism: Flaveria ramosissima; assembly: GCA_025215565.1. Taxonomy (NCBI): domain Eukaryota; kingdom Viridiplantae; phylum Streptophyta; class Magnoliopsida; order Asterales; family Asteraceae; genus Flaveria; species Flaveria ramosissima. Next base: position 77,360,406 of record CM046036.1, read on the forward strand.
GTAACTACGGGGTGTTTATGAGATGCAAGACCCCTACTTTTGACGGTAATGGCAATGCTGCCGCTGCTCACCGATGGGTGAGAGAAATGGAGGCTGTTCTCGACATCAGCGAGTGTCGAGAAGATCAGAAAGTCAAGTTTGCCACCCACTCCTTCGTGGACTCGGCACTATGCTGGTGGGACAACATTGTCCAAGCGGAGGGTAATCGGGCGATCGGGAGAATGAGGTGGCCCGAACTGAAGAAGATGGTGATCGAGGAGTTTTGTCCTCACCGGGAAATGGATAAGGTTGAAAGGGAGTTTCTACAACTGGAGGCGGGAACCATGACACACCAACAGTACACCACGAAGTTCAACGAGATGGCACGTCTGGTGCCGGATCAAGTGACGCCTCTGTCCCGAAAGATCAAGAGGTATATACAGGGTTTGCCGGCGGATATTCGCAGGCACATGATCGCCGCCCGACCGAGCACGTTTAGGTCGGCAGTGGATTTAGCGGGAAGATTGTATGATGAAAGAACGGTGGTGGTGACTGATGGTGGCAGAAAGAGTGGTGGTGAACGAGGCTGGCAGGGGAAGAGATTTGGTCGGGGCAATGCCTCGATGGGTAATAAGAAGGCACGGGTGGATGATCGCCGTGTGGTTATGTCAGGTGCGGGATCGAGAAGGTGTGGTAAATGTGGACGGGAGCATAGCGGGGAGTGCAGGTTTGGGTCGAACTTGTGCTTCATGTGTGGAAGGGCGGGGCACATGGCAAAGGACTTTCGTGCGGTCCGATGCTTTAACTGTGGTGAAGAGGGTCACATGCTCAAAGATTGTAAGAAGCCGAGGGCTGAGAGTTCAGGGGCAAAGAAGACGGGAGGTGATGGACCGAGGGCGAGCGCCAGGGCATTTACCATGACACAGGAGGAAGCTAGAACGGACCCTGATGTCGTGTCCGGTACGTTTCTGGTGAACCAAACTTTAGCTTCTGTGTTATTTGATTCTGGTGCGAGTAAGAGTTTTATTTCTGCTGCTTTCTGTGCTAAGCTGCCTGTTAGTAGTAGACGTGTTGATGCGCCCTTTGATGTAGAAACTGCCATAGGTAAGTCTACCAGGATTTCTGAGATGATAGAGAATTGTGATGTGGAACTCGAGGGTCATAAGTTTCCTGTTAGACCGTTCGTGATGACCTTAGGTGGTTTTGACTTGGTTCTTGGGATGGATTGGTTAGCGGACTTCGAGGCGAACATTGTGTGTCGCAAGAAGATGATTCGGTTGTCGGCGCCTGACGGTAGTTCAGTGACGGTGTATGGTGATCAGGTTACTATGATTCCGAAGGTGATCTCGATGGCGGTGGCGGGAAAGTGTATGAGGCGTGGATGTAGTGCCTACTTGGCCTATGTAAAGGATGTGGATACGCCAACACCACAACTAGCCGATGTACCGGTTGTGTGTGACTTTCCAGATGTGTTTCCAGAAGACTTATCAGGAGTGCCACCTGACAGAGAGATCGAGTTTCAGATTGATCTGATACCGGGTGCCCAACCTGTCGCCAAGGCACCGTATCGGTTGGCTCCGATCGAGATGAAAGAATTGATGGAGCAGTTGCAAGAGCTGCTTGATAAGGGGTTCATTAGACCGAGTATCTCTCCTTGGGGTGCTCCGGTCCTGTTCGTAAAGAAGAAGGACGGTAGTATGAGGATGTACATCGACTACCACGAGCTGAACAAGTTGACAGTGAAGAACCGATACCCCTTACCAAGGATAGATGATTTGTTCGATCAGCTTCAGGGTGCCAGTTGTTTTCAAGGATAGACCTTCGATCTGGTTATCATCAGTTGAAAGTGAAGGAGCAAGATATTCCTAAAACAGCTTTCCGTACGCGCTATGGTCACTACGAGTTTCTTGTCATGTCCTTTGGCTTGACCAACGCGCCAGCTGCTTTTATGGATTTGATCCGTGTGTGTCGGCCTATGTTGGATAAATCAGTGATCGTGTTTATTGATGATATCCTGATTTATTCGAGGAGCGAAGTAGAACATGTCGGTCACATTCAGGAAGTTCTAGAGACGTTGAGAAGGGAGAAGTTGTATGCTAAATTCTCCAAGTGCGCGTTCTGGTTGCGCGAAGTTCAGTTCTTGGGTCATGTGGTGAATCCTGATGGGATTATGGTGGACCCGGCGAAAGTGGAGGCGGTTATGCAATGGAAGTCACTAAAGACGCCATCCTAGATTCGTAGCTTCTTGGGTTTGGCGGGCTACTATAGAAGATTTATTCAAGACTTCTCTAAGATTGCTTCTCCACTAACCAAGTTGACCCGAAAAGATGTAAGGTTTGTATGGGGTCAGGCTCAAGAGAAGGCGTTTGAAGAATTGAAGGCGAGATTGACTCAAGCTCCTGTTCTGTCGTTACCCGATGGAAGTGAAGATCTAGTGGTTTATTCTGATGCTTTTTACTCGGGGTTGGGGTGTGTGTTAATGCAGAGAGGAAAGGTTATAGCCTATGCATCCCGACAGTTGAAGGTTCATAAGGTCAATTATCCTACTCATGACTTGGAGCTGGCAGCCGTGGTCTTTGCATTAAAGATTTGGAGGCACTACCTCTACGGGACGAAGTGCACCATATTCACTGACCACAAGAGTCTGAAGTACTTTTTCGAGCAGAAGGATCTGAACATGAGGCAGAGACGGTGGTTGGAACTTATAAAAGACTATGACTGCGAGATCCACTACCACCCGGGCAAGGCCAACGTGGTGGCTGATGCCCTTAGCCGGAAAGAAAGGCCCGAGCCGATTCGGGTGAAAGCGTATCTGTTGATCATGACGTCTGATGTAATGAAGCAAGTTAAAGAGTTTCAAGATGAGGCACTGAAAGAAGATCATCTTAACTCTGAAAGAATGAGAGGTCTGGTTAAAGAATTGGGTGAAAACACGCTCGGTGTTAGAACCCGGTTTGATCGTGTGTGGATTCCTCGTTTTGGGGATCTACGGGGGAAGATAATGGATGAAGCTCACAAGACTCGGTACTCCATTCATCCTGGTGCCACGAAGATGTACCATGATATGAAGAAAGATTATTGGTGGCCGGGTATGAAGCGCGACGTGGTGGAGTATGTGAGTAAGTGCCTTACTTGCTTACAGGTGAAGGCCGAGCACCAAAAGCCGTATGGGAAGATACAACCTTTGGATATACCGGAATGGAAGTGGGAGCACATCACCATGGATTTCATTACAAAGCTGCCGCGTACCCCGAAAGGGTATGATGCCATATGGGTGATAGTTGATCGTTTGACGAAGAGTGCTCACTTCCTACCGATCCGCGAGACATATTCATCTGAGAGGTTGGCTGATCTGTTCATCAAGGAGATTGTGACTCGTCATGGTGTACCGGTGTCTATTGTGTCGGATCGCGACACTCGGTTTACATCTAAATTCTGGAAGAAGTTCCACGATGCTATGGGGACGAGGTTACACATCAGCACGGCTTATCATCCCCAGACGGATGGTCAGTCCGAAAGGACCATTCAGACACTGGAAAACATGCTTCGGGCATGTGTGATCGATTTTGGTGGAAGTTGGGATGACCACCTACCGTTAGCCGAATTCTCATATAACAACAGCTATCACGCCAGCATTGGCATGCCTCCATATGAGATGCTATACGGTAGGAGATGCAGAACACCCGTTTGTTGGGGTGATATTGGTCAGAAGGAATTGGGGAGCGTCGAGGTGATCGAGGCTACGACTGAGAAGCTTGAGAAGATTAAAGCCTTCATGAAGGCAGCCAAAGATAGACAGAAGTCGTATGCTGATAAACGACGCAGGCCGATTGAGTTTCAGGTGGGTGACCGGGTTATGTTAAAGGTCTCACCTTGGAAGGGTATCATTCGCTTCCGAAAACGGGGCAAGTTGAGCCCAAGGTATATAGGCCCTTTCCGAATCATTGCTCGAGTAGGAGAGGTGGCCTGTAGACTAGAGTTGTCGGATGAGTTAAGTGGAATTCACCCGACATTCCATGTATCTCATCTAAGGAAGTGCTTAACAGATGAAGATATGATTGTCCCATTGGAAGATATCGAAGTAGACGAACGGCTCAATTATGTGGAGCAACCAGTGGCAATCATCGACCGAAAGGAGAAAAGGCTAAGGAATAAAGTGGTTCCTCTTGTGCGTGTACAGTGGAAGCACAGGAAGGGATCCGAGTCAACGAGGGAGACTGAGGAAGAAATGAGACAACATTATCCACGTTTGTTCGAGGAATAACAGGTTTCGGGGACGAAACCTATTTAAGGGGGGTGGACTTGTAACACCCGGAAAATTTATTATTTTGAAGCCGGCGAAGAAAGAAAAGAAATAAAGTCCAAAGTCGAAGGACCGAACTCGCTAACGAAGAAAAGTCAGGAAGTGAGGTGGTATTAGTGGGGAGAGGGCAGCCAACCCTCCCCATTTCCCCCACATTTCAGCCACCTTAGAGAAGAGAAGAGAGAAAGAAGAGAATAAGAAGGGAAAGGTGGTGTTTCGGGTGATTCGGGTGTCCAAATCCGTCGAGTGGCAAGCCAAATCGAAGCTCTTGTCTTTGTGCTCGATTGTGTGAGTTCTAGGACCCCACTTTTACTTGTTTTCAACTGATTTTGGGGCTGGAAAATGTTCAAAACCCGTTTTTATGTGTGTGTGTGTTTGACCCATTTGGGTGTGATGTGTATGATGTGTTTAGAGTATGATTTCGGGCTTGTGTGTGCTTGTATGGTGTTATGGTATGCATTCCTAAGGTCCAGAAGGGTTAATTTAGGCTTAGAATGGGTTTGGATGAGCTTGGAGGCCGAAAATGGCAGATTGGGTTCGGGATGAACTCCATTCTGCATCAGCTAGGGCTAGGCGACCGAATGAAGGCCATACGGCCGAATGAGGGCGATTGAGGGTCATTCGCATGATTGGGGTTCATTCGCACGATTGAAGGTTCAATCGCACGACTAAGGTTTTAGTCGCACGACTGGGAGTCCAGTCGCATGAGGGTTGTACGACTGAGGGTTCAGTCGCATAGATGCTTAGTCGCATAAGTCCATTCGCATGAGGTTAGTCGCATAGGTGCCCATTCGCAGTAATCCCATTCGCACAAGGTTCATACGCACGATTGGATGTTCATTCGCATAGATGTTCATCCGCATGAGTCCAGTCGCATGATGTTCAGTCGCATGGAGGCCATGCGACTAAAGGGTGTTCATACGCCCGAATAGGGCTGTTGCACTCGAAGGAATGTGTAGTTTGACTTCTGGCCTTCGGGGAAAGGTGCAGATGTAAGTTTTGACGTAAAGTAACCCGTAAGAACATGTAAGAGGATGGTTATGGCCTTAGAGAGCATGTAGGGCATGATGATGAGGATGTTGCATGTTTATGCATATTATGAATGTTGATGTTGCCCTATATGATGATGGTGAATGCGTATGATATGTTCCTTATTATGATGTATGCTTATCTTTCTTGTGGCTTTGCATGTCATGCTAATGAATGAATGAATGAATGAAGTATTATGTAATGTAAAGCGAAAGATAATGAAAGAGGAACATGAAGTAAGAATGCATGCATTAATGAACGATGAATGAACGAATGAAAGGCTTGCAAGCATATATATTGGGGTGAGCGACTTTGTGTTGCAAAAGACTCGGATGAAGTGCAATCATTTAGATTGCCTATGAGGTGAGCAACCTTGTCGTTGCAAAAGACTCGAGTAAGTGCTATCGTGATGTTGCCTTGGGGTGAGCGACCTTGTTGTTGCAAAAGACTCGGATAGCTTGCTATCGTGATGGGCAATTGGGGTGAGCAACCTTAGGGGTGCAAAAGACTCGGATAGCGTGCAATCATTGCGATTGCCATTGAGGTGAGCGACCATGTTGTCGCAAAAGACTCGGAAGAAAGAATGAACGAAAAGAATGGAAGATAATGAAGGAGATGAAAGATAATAATGACATTATCCATGTATACGTATGTTGAATGATCGCATGATAAAAGGAATAGTTTTTGATGAAAGTAAAGTATATTTATGTTATAAAACTAGAACTCACTCAGCAACGCTGACTTTTATTACATTTTCCAGTTGGCAGGTAAATGATTGCTAAGGATGGCACGGCAAGGCTACTCGGCTCTTTTGGGATGGCATCCATTTATAAAGCTTTTGTGTTATAATGCAAACATGTATTTTGTAATCAGATAATGATGTATTATTTGGCAAAAGTATTTATAATGAAATGTGATGTCATTTTTGAATGTTTCCGCTGCAATGTTTTCTTAATGCAAAAATGTAATTTTATGTTTTATGTGCGATGAATGACCAACTGTAAGCGTCCCGGGAACGGGGCCTTACATACATACAGATAATATAATTACTATCTTCCATTACGTTCGTTACAATCATCATTCTTCGTACATTATTATCTTTCACTTCTTTCTAGATCCTGTCAGGCTTTACCCTCTTCATGGCACTCAGCCACAATTACTGAGGTCGAATGACAAGGACCCGTTCATACCGTTCTAGATCCGGTCAGACTTTACCCTCTTTGTGGCACTCAGCCACGATTACTGAGGTCGAGTGACAAGGATCCTATTTTGTACATTATTAGGATATTTCGTTAACGTTCATTTCATACATTCGTTCTTTCCATCATTACCTTTCTCATTCATCAACTCACGCAATACTCCCGACTCATGTCCGAAGACTGATACTGTGCCGGGGTCTGTACACAAACCCCCGACTCATGTCCGAAGACTGACACAGCACCGGAGTACGCGATTCGTTTCTCGTCATCTCAATTCCGTCTCACGCAATACTCCTGACTCATGTCCGAAGACTGATACTGTGCCGGGGCCTGTACACAAACCCCCGACTTATGTCCGAAGACTGACACAATACCAGAGTACGTGATCCTCTTCTCATTCATCTGGATGCTGTCTCATGCAATACCCTCGACTCATGTTCGAAGACTGATACTGTGCCGGGGCCTGTAACCAAACCTCCGACTCATGTCCAAAGACTGACACAGTACCAGAGTACACGACAAGGACCTCTTTCGAGTCTATTGCGACACAGAGTCGCTCACCTCATACATATGCTTGCAAGCCTTTTATTAGTTCATTCGTTCATTCATTAATGCATGCATTCATTCATTACGTTCCTCTTTTCATTATCTTCCACTTTATGTTACATAATACTTTCATTTCATTCATTAACGTTCAACGCAAGCCATGGAAAGATAAACATACATAATCATGAACATAAACATAAACATACACTCATCACCATATAGGGCATCATCATACATACACATCAATCATACATCACATCACACACATCATACATACTATACATCACACGCACCGCCATGCCTAACATCACACATAACGTCATACATATCATCATCATCAACATGCCCAACATAACGCCTATGACCTCGAAAGTCAACTTACACGAGCCTACGGGAACCTCCCGAGTCAAAACCCATAACTGCACTTCTCCTCGGGTGCAACAGCCCTATTTGGGCGTATGGACACTCTCCAGTCGCATGGCCTCCATGCGACTGGCCCTTCATTCGGGTGACTGGCCCTTCATTCGGGTGACTGGCCCTTCATTCGGGTGACTGGCCCTTCATTCGGGTGACTGGACCTTCATTCGGGTGACTGGACCTTCATTCGGGTGACTGGACCTTCATTCGGGTGACTGGACCTTCATTCGGGTGACTGGACCTTCATTCTCCCTCCAGTCGGCCGAATGGCCTTCATTCTCCCTCCAGTCGGGTGACTGGACCTTCATTCTCCCTCCAGTCGGCCGAATGGCCTTCATTCTCCCTCCAGTCGGGTGACTGGACCTTCATTCTCCCTCCAGCCGGCCGAATGGCCTTCATTCTCCCTCCAGTCGACCGAATGGCCTTTATTCTCCCTCCAGTCGGCCAAATGGCCTTCATTCTCCCTCCAGTCGGTCGCCTAGCCCTAGCTGATGCATATTGCAGTTCATCCCGACTGCAGCCGAGGGTTTTTGGCCTCCAAACTCATCTAAACCCATTTTAAGCCCAAATCAATCATCCTAAACCTTAGGGATGCTTACCACAACACCATTCAAGCACACACAAGCTCCCAATCGAGGCTCAAACGCATCATACACACACATACACATACATAAACGGGTCAAGCATACACACACACGAAAACCCGATTTCAGATGTGTTCCAGCCCTAAAATTAATTGAAAACAAGTAAAAGAGGGGTCCCAGAACTCACACAAACGTTTCCGTCGAGTAGAGCTTCGATTTGACCCGCTACACGACGATTTCCACGCTCAAATCCACCCGAACCAAGCTTTTCTCCTCTTTTTCTCCTTCTCTTCTCCTCTCCTCTCTTCTTGGCTGAAAAATGGCAAGAAAGGGGGTGTCTTCCCCCTTTTATACTTCCATTCATCAAAGTTTCTCTCGTTGGAAAGTTTGGTCCCTCGACTTTGGACTTTATTTCTTCTTTTCTTCTTTCGTCGGTTTCAAAGAAAATTTCCGGGCGTTACAGTATTCTTTAATTTTCTTCTCGTTTAAGATTTTTTTATCTTGGTCTTTTTCTAAACTAAAAACATAATTTAACAAATTTAGGTATCAATTATCAATTTTAGTAGGAGTTTTGAGAATAATTAATATGCAATTGATATGTTATATATGTATAATTTGGAGCACATCACCCTCTTTTATCTTAGATAACCATTATATGAACACCTTTGTATGTTTGGTTGCGTGTGCTACCCCAACACCTCTTTCACTCGACCTCATAAGCTTACCCACCGGCTGCCGCTTGTGTATTCCTTGGTTACTCGGTGAATGTTTGTGGGTACTAGTCTTGAAGTTTCCACCACGAAAATCATCTTTTCTATACACGTTACATTTGTTGAGATACTTCCCCTTTGTGAAACCATCACAATTGGACCCTTCCCACTCATTTCTAGACCTCTCTCCACTTTTATTCACTCACCCACATTCATTCTCTAGCCCACCTTTGACGAACCTATCAACATGCCTAATTCACACTCGCACACCAATCAGTCAGCCCACATATTTTGCTACCTCACCCCTAGCCCACAACCAAACTCCCCACCAACTAGCCCTTTCCATCAACCACCTTCCATTGGCCCAACAACTAGCCCACAACTCAATCCTCAACCAACCGAACTGCAACCCTTAACACCACCTAATCCAATATCTTAACCGAACTCCCTCAACCCACCCTTAACCCCACCTGTTACCAACTTTTCCATTTAACCTCCACATCCTCTAGACACACCCATACCCATAGCCATTCTAATGCATCTAATGCAAAACCTTATCTTAATCAAGTATCTTTAAACCCCATGCCCCTTTCTCTGTCCATATCAAGACATCTCCATCCATCTCCCTCGTCCCTGAATCTCATCTCACCACGCTTGTCGACCCAACTAGAAACATGCCATGGCCGGTGAATATGTAGCTCTATTTTCTAACAACACGTGGGAACTTATGCCGAGACCTCCCAACCTACCTGTTATTCATTGCATGTGGTTATTCGAACATAGGTTTCATGCTGATGGTTCTTTAGATGTCACAAAGCATGAGTCATGGTTAATGAGAAGAGTCAAACTATTATCATTGATTAGATGAGACCCTTAGACAAGTGGTTAAACCTACGACTATTCATAGAGTCCAAAGCTTACATGTTTCTAAAGGATGGTCATTCGTTAGTTAGATGTCAAAAATGTTTTCTTACATAACCATGTAAAACAGACTGTTTAGATGTTTCAACTACCCATGTTCACCTATCCTTCAATCCTAAAGTATGTCTGTAAACTAAATAAATCTTTATATGGATTGAAACAATGCCAAAGGGCTTGGTATCAACATTTTGCAGGTTATCTCTTCACATGTGGGTTCAAAAGCAGTGTTTGTAACACTTCTTTGTTCATTTATCAAAAGGATGATCACATGGCTTACTTACTTTTATATGTTGATGACATCATCCTCACTATTTCTAACAATGCCTTGCTACATAATATCATCTTCCTTAACCATGAAATTCAAAATGATTGATCTAGGAAAATTGCATCATTTTTTTGGCATAGTTGTTTAGAAACAATTAGAGGGTTTACTCTTATCTCAATACACTTATGCAGTGGATATTCTATCTCATGCTAACATGTCCAACTACAAGCCTATTAGCACCCTTGTCAAGGCCGGGTCAAAGCTACATTCGATGCAATATTTACTAATGGTTCTTTATATTGAAGCTGGGCCGGAGCACTTTACTATTACTCGAGTGATATCTCAAACGTAGTTCAACAGGTTTGCCTCTTCATGCATGTACCAAGGAACCATATGTTAGTTTCTCAAATGGATACGTTGATATATCAAAAGTACCCTCTCCCAGGGTTTGCTCATTTCTCCCTCCCATCTACTAAGCTAACCACTAAATTTGATGCAAGTTAGGGCGGGTGTCCCGACTATCGTTGGTCAACTTTTGGCTTCTGTGTTTATCTTGGCGCAAACTTAATTTCTTGGTCATCAAAATGCCAACCAACTCCAGATCTAGTGCTGAGGCTAAATATAAAGGAGTTGTAAATACTATAATTGAAATTAGTTGGGATTGTAACCTTCTGCTTGAGCTTCTTGTTCCAATTCAACGCCAACAAATCAAACACATTGAACTAGAGTATCATTTTGTTCAAGAAAAGGTCCCTCTTGGCACTATCAAAGTTCTGAACATTCTCACTGGCTATCAATATGCAGACATCTTCACCAAAGGCGTTCCTAAGCATCTTTTTCAATGGTTTCACTCTAGTTTATGCTTCCATCTACGTACGGGTCAAACTACGGGGGCATGTTAGTCGATAATATTTTAAAGAATATTATTAGCATTAATACCATAAATATTATTGTAAAATTTATCTAGTTCTAAAGGATAAATTTCCTTAATTAGCTCCTAGTTGTTCTCATAATCGTGTATATTTACAGTATTGTAATATTCTTTATAAATCAAAAAATTCTATAGCTTCACAAAAACCAACACCGAAATATAGTTTGGTGCCAATGCCTACAACATCATGGGGATGAATGCGGAGAAGTAGTTAAAGACGATAATTATAATATTCCAATGACAAAGATGGTAACCGGTTAACATTAGTTGCATGACTAATTAGGTCAAAAACTAGATTTGGTCCGGAAAAAAGGCTAGTCCATATAATTGTTTTTTTAACTCCATTGAATCGAAGCTGACCGTTTTTGGATTTTTCTAAGTGAGATTTTAGATAAGCTTGTAGTTGTTTGGGGTGAAAGGTTAGAGCCTGTACAATCAAGAGGTTATGATTCAATCCTTTCCCAAGACAAAAATGTCTTTGTTAAAAACATGTAGTTGATTGGAGTCTTGTGTAAATAAAATATCAAGTATGTATATGGTGTAAATGAAATTAAGTGGCCAACAAATTATTTGGTATAGTAAAATATTTTCAAATTTTATAGCACAACAACATAATCGATCCTAAACCTTTTACTGGTTTGAGTTTAATAAAAAGAGCCGATACCATGTCAGGAAAGGAACCACGTCCTTACAAACTAGTTTCAACCCAAATACTTCCTTAGAATCATTAAACTGGTCTCAAACCTTTTAAACTGGTCTCAAACCGGCGTCACTTTAGGATTGGGTTATGAACCGGTTCTAGTTCTAGAATTGATTTTTTGTGCATCTCAAAATAGTATTTTGTGCATCTTTTATTGTTAGTTTGATCATCATATAAAGTATGACATAAATCAAACTTGTTGAAATTAAACCTATGGTATGAACAATAATAATCATGTACGTTATACATGTTATCACACCAACATAACATATAAAGGATCAGGTTTTGCCAAAACCTGATCTTGTTCATTGTTACAGCAGTCAAACATAGCTTCATATCATAATCCAAGAGGGAAATTATAGGCCCTAGCTTGTATGAGTTAAAAAAATCAAATGAAAAGCAAAAATACAAGAAAACAAAAACATCTAAAATGACATAAGTTTTCAAGTCATGTGAAAAGCTCAAAACCATATGAAACATCTTGAAGCGAAAACATCATGAAGTGAAAATATTATGCATAGGGCGAAAACTTTTGGAAGTTTTTCATGAAGTCCATCATGTATATATAGTTATTTTTGCTTTGTATTTTATTATGTTTGTATCATTTGTAAAGGTTCTTTAAAGGTGAGAGAGCAGGGAGTTGTGTGATATATTGTGTAAGTTGTGACACCCTACATAAATCCCACATCGGTCGTGAACAGGAGAGATTCCTGGTTCATAAGGAATGCCTGGTGATAGACCGTCGTTTAGTCTTTCAAAAACCTAATTAACCTAGGTAGCTAGGGTAAGTAAGGTATCGTATCCACAGAGGAATCAGTGGTTAATTTTGAATTCTACCTATTTTTTAAATGATTTAAAGAAGTAAATTATAAAGATGTGATTTGAATGAAAAACAAAGGAAACTTAAATGGATTGAATTCAATTATAACGGACGTAGCCTCTTTCAAACTTCAGGTTCAAGGTTTCACATAAAACTCAATTGTTTATTAAACACCACATAGACATAGTGTTCTGAAATCAGTTAAGATAGTAATTGAAGACAGGTTGTTGTCAACAAACCTATACAACTAATCATGTCAAATACTAGTATAATCCAATTATCCAATAAATCAGTATCAAGTCAACCCTCTTCAGTCACCCAATCCGTTTCTAAGCCTTGTCATCAACCAAAACGAGATTGTAAAGAAAGAACTTGAAAATTTGATAAATTGTTTATTAACTAAAACATCAATTTGCTAAACGTTTTTCATCACATAAGCAAATAAAATACATAAACAATTGAAGCAAATATGAAACCGATAAGAACCATCCGTGTGGAAGAAGTCACAAGAGAATTAGCCGGTCATGCTTGTGAATCTGATGTTGGAAGGCATGATTGATCGTGTAATGATGAATGGATCCTTTGGAATGGTGAAAGAAACTCTTTGATTCGCCCAAAATTCGTTCCCAAAGGTTAGAAGACGAATTGGAATAAGAGATGCCCTGAAAAACCCTAAAAACGTGCTTATAATGAGATTTCCCGCCAGTTCCACAGTAGCCTACGCTAGCCACCGTAGGCTACGCTGGACACCTTTCTGTTTTCAAATTTTTTCTTCAGTTTCTTGTTGTGCGGCTTTCTGAGAGCTTTCCGTTGACTGGTAATGGGCCCCGTAACTCCATTTCTCGCTCAAGTTATGTTCATTTTACCGTTTCAAGGTCCCTTAACATCTTCATCCTTTCATTTTTTATCTTTTGGCTCCCGTTTACATCCCGAAACTCTCATATCATGAATATTCTTTGGGTTTCACCTTTAATCATCATAAACAACAATCCAACCACCACTCATCACTTAAGTTCTCCATGTAAGCTTCCACTATGGTTGTTTAACCTACAAAAGCATAGCGCTCGTAGTTAATCAATTCTTTGCAATTAAACATACAAATACACATAACATTAACCATTTAAGCACATTAAACATCATTCTAACACACTCACATCACCTGGTCTCTAATATCATCAACGCGTTTTGGGCGTATTGGTTGTGGATGAGAGGAGAACTTCATAGTTAAGCGTGCTCAGGTGGGAGCAATCTAGGGATGTGTGACCTCCCTGGGAAGTTTTTACCCGGGCAACCAAAAGCAAATCCGTGAGCTTCTCATGGGAAAAGCGGACAATATTGATGGTATGAGAGGCCGGGTGTTACAGAATGGTATCAGAGCCACTCCTGTGCCATTCGGGATGTGAGACATACCTCAACGAAGATTGTGACTTCTCAGGCTCATCGAGGACGATGAGTCCAAAGGGGGGTGATTGTGACACCCTACATAGATCCCACATCGGTCGTGGACAGAAAAGATTCCTGGTTCATAAGGAATGTCTGGTCTCAAATATCATCAACGTGTTTTGGGCGTATTGGCTGTTGATGAGAGGAAAACTCCATAGTTAAGCGTGCTCAGGTGGGAGCAATCCAGAGATGGGTGACCTCCCTGGGAAGTTTTCACCCGGGCAATCAAAAGCAAATCCGTAAGCTCCTCGTGGGCAAAGCGGACAATATTGATGGTATGAGAGGCCGGGTGTTACATAAGTGAGCTCACCTCGGGTGGATTGACTTTAAATGACGTAAATTTTTTTAGTATTGTAATTTTTTGAGTAATCATATCCAATTTAGTTTATTTAAAGTTCATTGATGTCAAAAACACATACACCCGTCTTAATTTGATTATCAAGTGTAATATTTTGTGCATTTGTTCGTTTTGAGTATTTTACAGATATTATAATAAGAAGAACATACGACAAAAGAAGAATAAGAAAGAACCCCGACCATAAAAATGTAAACAATAAGAAAGCTCCCAGAAGGCAAATGATGACAAGGTATCTAAGTCCATTGTGGCAACGCCAAAAGGGACGACGACAGAGCTATGGTGATAGGAGTTAGAATTTTGTTGTGGCAAAAGAAATTAAATAAAATTAAATCGGTGTTAGAAATATAGTGTAACTCTAACATAGGAGAAGAGAGAGAAGAATTAAAAGAAGGATGATAAGGGAAGAGAGTCAAACAACCAACCAAGATCTCATGGCATAATGAAAAATAGGAGGGAGAAATATGAGAAATGTAGGAACTTTAAAAACTAATACTATATAAAAGAGCGAAAACGTAATTAAATAGTACGTATAATCAATAATTATATATTGAAATAGAATAAGGATACAACAAAATCAAGTTATATGTTCTAGTTATAATAAAATATTAAAATTAGCCACCACTAATAACTTAATTAATACACTACAACTTCTAATTATATTACAGATCCATGCATCTTTTATATATTATTAACTAGTGTGTAAACCCATGTTTTGCTGTGGATTGTTAAAATTTATAACACTTGATTTCGATTACTTGTACATTGGTATTCAATCCGTACATATGGATAAAAATTATATTGAAAACTCCGTTTTGAAAAAAAAATCATGTTGAAACATTGATATATAACGGCAAATTTAGATTTTTATACACCATCATATTTTTATGATTATAAGAGAAGAACGATTTAAAATTAGGAAACTTGAATAAGTTGAGAGCTTGTATATTATTTGTTTGATAACTCGTATATTATTACACGTTATTACTTATTACTAAAATTGTTTTTATTTCGTAAATAACTATTATAATTACTTTAAATACTATTACTACTACTACTACGATTACTATTATTATTATTATCGTCGTCGCCGTTGTCGTCTTCGGCGGCGGCGTTGTCGCGTCGTCGTCGTCGGCGTCGGCGTCGGCGTCGTGTTCGTCGTTGTCGTCGTCGTTAAATTCAATAAATTCATATGGATTAAATATAATTAAATTAAAATCCATCATAATATTACCATACTAACCCTATAGGTGTATTAAGGTAAAGATAAAATTATTATTGTAATATCTTAAAATGCTTTATAAACAATATAGATAATATAGATATTTATTATTATTTTCTATTTGTTATATAAATTAAACAACTCGCGTGATGCACAAGTTCTATTTAGTTTTTTTTCCGACAAGCCTTAAATACTGATTATATTATTATTTATTATTTATTGTTTATTATTTATTATTATTAATTATTATTATTATTATTATTATTATTATTATTATTATTATTATTATTATTATTATTATTATTATTATTATTATTATTATTGTTATAACTATGTAAATATTGGGTAAATAGTAATTAGTTAATAATATAATACTTAATTTAAATAGTAAAAATATAAATGAAAAATATAGTATAATGTTAATTTAAATTTATGTATTATAATACAAGAAGGTTTTGAGTTGCCACTTGTCATAATTTTAGACATTCTAAACTTATTTTTCCCGTTTTTCTCTCCTATTAAATATTTACATTAACTATCAGTTATATTATTTAAATTTTTTATTCAAATAAATTTTTAATAAATTAAGAAAGAGGTCTTTTATAAATGTAATATCTAAAAAAACAATTTTTCGTATAACATAAGTAATTTTTCTAAAAATATCAAGCTTTTTAAAAAATACAAAATATTTTAAAAGCAGTGTTTTTATAAAATTTAATTTTTATGAACCATAATAATTAAAATTTGAAGTTATAATTAGAATATTTTTAAAACATGACAGTTTCGTAAAACGGTTTGATTTAGAACAGAATGTTTATAAAAAACTAAAATATAAAAGTTTAAAGGAAATTATATCATTGTTTTATTACGTATAGTAATTACTTATAGGTAATTTTAATCACCTCTTATCTCAAAATATGGTTTTATAATTAATAATTTTTCGTTACTAACTATTTATTATTTTATTTATTTAACCCGTGTGTTACACGGGATAATAACTTAGTTATTATAAACAAATTAATACTTAATATATTAAATTTAACCATATGCATTTACTCATATATTAATTAGAATAAGTTTATTAAATGAGGACAATCTACGAACACTTGCATAAAACACTTATATCATATGCTTAAATAGTTGTTCTACGTGTCTTACAAAAATAAGAAATTACTAATTTAACTATGAGTTTTGTATTATATAGTAGTAGAGATAGTTTAATATGACAAAACATTGAATGGTCTCAAACTTGTGTATCAAGAATAGATGCTAAAAATACCTTCTGTTTTGTGGTAAGTGTTAGTGACATCGACATTTTCAAATAATATCGTGCCATTATTCTATAACGATTAAGAAATGCTTTGCTTTATAGAAATGAAAAGAACGTTTGAAAATATCAATCAACGTTTTATGTGGTGACATTAAAATTCAATGGTTTTAATTGGTTCTAGCTCCCACTCAAAAGTAGAATTGGTGTCATGGTGTGACAGGATTTTTAGATGTATATTATTTTTATGGTGACAAAAGAACATAATATAATCTTCATCAATGTTAGAGATAGCAAGATATGTATTAGTAACTTAAACATATTTGAAACTTGTTAACTATATTATAATATTTCTTTTAGTTACACGGGTGTTAAATGACAAATCACAAGAATCTTTCGAATGCCACAAAGCATTCTTGATTTTATTTATTGCTAACAAGTATTACAAAGAAAATAAGTAAAGTGCAATCGCCATGTCCTTTCCTATTAATAAAGTGGTGTGGATACCAAAGATCCTTAACACAACTAGTTAAGGTGAGTTACACATTACATGTAAATAAATAATGGAAGATTATAAGTTCAAGTATCACTCTGAGCAAAAATGCTCAGAGTTGAGCCAGAGAGTTTTCTCAGCAATGAGTTTCTTCCTGAGGGGATTGGGGGTGCGGTCCCGGTTGGAAAATATATAGGTGGGCCCGATTAAGAAAACACATATCCTCCGAAACAAGGTCGTGCATTTGCCATTAGAAAAATAAAGTGGTGTGGATTTTAATCATCACAATTATAGATTAATTAAATGGTATTTAAAGTAAACAAATATTATATTAAGTAAATGCACTTTGTGCATAGTTACGAAATTGATTAACATGGCAACTAATATTACTGCTTTTTCATTGTCTATGTTAGAAATAAAAAATATGTGGTGAGATGATCAAAGACCAAGGGAATTAATATAGTCTTACTTGCAACAACAATTCCATTCTAAAAATACATTAATTTTTGTGGCAACTGTTCTTGATGACGACATTTAAGTTTTACGATTATTACATGCGGATTAAGACATGCTTTGTCTAAAAGCATGAAAGATTGAAATAGACGTTTTAGTTGTTACTTTCAATTTATTGGCTGGCTCACGGGTCACATATGTGTTTTCATGGTGTTTATTATAAATAAACGAATGGAAATCACATCATCATTCTTATTATTAGGGATTGGTAATTTTGTATTGGTTAGCTGCAAAAGAGGTTGTGGTGGATTAAATCTGAATCAACGACACGTTTCAAGCTACAGTTCGAGTTTTGGCATCAAATTTAAGAGTTATGATTAAAACTTGCATGCTATATGTTGGGATTTGTTTTAGATAAAGTTATATGAAGGATTAAATGAGTTTTAACATAAACAGTTATGAGACCTGTTTTGATCA
Organism: Flaveria ramosissima; assembly: GCA_025215565.1. Classification (NCBI taxonomy): domain Eukaryota; kingdom Viridiplantae; phylum Streptophyta; class Magnoliopsida; order Asterales; family Asteraceae; genus Flaveria; species Flaveria ramosissima. The sequence goes on from CM046036.1 coordinate 77,378,520, forward strand.
AAAGAGAAGGAAAGCCGCAAATATTAGGGTTTTTTGGCAAGTTTTCTTCAACACGTGAAAGTCTCCTGACTTTTGGTAGAGAAAGAATGGTAAATGATTTTAAAACTGAAGTTAAGCCGAATGAAAGTGTCTTAGATGAAAGTCCATATGAAAGGTCTTAGATGAAATCCTTATACTTTAAGACAAATGTTTAGTTTCAAACAAAATTCTAGGTGAAAGTACTAAGTGGGTTCTATTATGAAAGTTTATGTTATGCGAAAGCTAACCTAGTTCACATGTGAACCTTATATCAAGTTGTTGAGTGATACAAGCTCTTGTTAGGGACAAAATTGATGGGTTTACAATTAGCAATAGCTATATAGTCTCCCAAGTGAGTTCTAGTCCTTTTTTCTAATTGTTTTGTAGTGGTATTATCACACCCTTGGTTAAAGCGGAAACACCAAGAGTACGATGAAATTAAATCATAACACAAGGATAAAGAATACTTAAGAAAATTAGTTATTAAAACTAAATAAATGATTACATCCAATTTTAGCAACAAAACCAAACTAGAAAATAAGTCTTCATTTTATTCAAGACTAAACTAGGTCCAAATAAAGTTTGTCCTTGAGTCATAGCGTGAACAAAGTAATGAACTTAGTTTACCGAACCTGAAACATGCTAAAATATATGTTAACTAAAAAGTTGATGAGAACATAGGTTTAGAAGTATACATATAGTAGATAACCATGTACAAAACAACAAACAATTTTTCAAATAAAAGTAATTAAACTATTATAGATGAGTCCATAACCAACCCTAGTGGTTAAATACACTCCCATCTAACGCCCTTACACAAGAGGTCAGACTAATAGTATGTTTATCTAGTGTACAGTTTCTAAACATTTAGCTCATTTCAATTAAAAAAGAATGCGGTGACTCGAAGGACGCTCATGATTGATTGGTATGCATCAACCCGAGTATCGAATGGGCTTGTCAAGCCAATAGATTTATCTACGTACTCTCGTGGCTTCCCTAAATTTAATGATTGTATAGATTTTAGAAAATAGATGGACTTTATAGTAAAAAAATATCATAAAATATAACAATATGTATAATCAGTTTAGTTTTACTAGTATTAGAAAGTTTATCATTGAGTTTGCAAAAGACAAATTTTGACTTTAGAATTTAAATTCCCAGTTTGATATACAGAGAATGTTTATACAAAAGAAAAAAGGGGTTATAAACTCACAATGTAAAGTAATTGGGTTGATCTTACAACTGGTAGTAACTTGGAGTAAGAATTACACTAAGTAAGTTTATTTAGTTAGTTTATTATATATTTGTGGATAGTTGAGGGGTTGTTATTGTAAAAAGTTCAAGAGTGGTTGTCGTATACTAGAGATGTATCATCCCCGGGTAGCACATCCAATAAAAGAATTCACAAGAAAGAGTTGGTGCTGTCTTTCTTTAGTCAGAATCTTTTACTTGCATACTATACCAAGTTAAAGGTGTGTTCGGTATGTTTATCAAGTATGGGGTTAAGTGTATGTCACACCCCTCACCGGTGGTGGAATCGCAAGGAGATGACGTAATCAGATATCTTGAACACATGGTAATACGATATTTAAATCTAATCATGTATTCAAAATAAACTATGGCAACAATGTATCAGGGTACAAGTTTCAAAGATCTATACATTTGAGCCTAGATTTCCAAAGCTTATACAAGATAATCTTCGTGTGTGCCCTAGTCGTGCCATGTATGATAATGTCCAAAGCTATCATTGTTAGTTTCCTGAAAAACATATTAAAAATGGTTAACAATAATGTTAGTGAGCTTGTAGGTTTGAGACTTAATAAATCATTGCAAAGTAAGTAGTCAAGTATGAATCAAAAACTCATAATGTAAAGTAGCCATAACACAAGTAAGGTGAAATGTATTTATCAGTCCACAACTAAACCTTTGACTGCATGCCTCGTCCGATACTTATTTCAAGCACGAAATTAAAAGTCAAGTTATAGTCTGCGTGGTAATAACCAGTCGAGAGAATGGGGATTGTCAGTTCCGATAGTACTATCTATATTAAACCTGCGGCTCTAACCCGGAGTTAAATAGTTATTTAAGATATCGAGGTCTTAGTAAGTTCAACCCAATAAGTAAACATTCGTAACCAAAAAGTGTACAAGCATAAGACATAATAGTAATGATTCAAGTAAAGTTGTTAAATAACATGTTTCTCCCTTAGATTTAGTAAAAGTAAAAGGGGCTACGAGAACTCACAGATATATGCGATGGGCAAATAAGGTTTACGTTTCCAATAATAATTCGTTAAGCAAAGTGACAAGTCAAATGTTACATAATAGTTTAGTTTTTATATTATTCTTTGAAGAATAAACTTTTCCAAGTTTATGGTTTTGCAAGTTTTACGAACCATTAGTAATATTCGACTATGAACTTAATATTTAAGAAAAAGTGTATAAACATACATATATATTATGAAATGAGTATATTTTATCATAGTTATACGTTCACATGTGATTATACGACATTTTGTGATTTAAATTTTGTTCGCTTGATTTCTGTGTTTTTACAAGACATTTAACGCTAAGGTTTTAATTAATCAAATGTACTAAATAAAATAAGAGATTTTTCCAATACTTATATATGAGTTATAAATTACTAGAAAAGTAAATTTACATTTTACAGAGTCCATTAAGTGTCTAAAAAAATTATCTTCCTTCAAAAATAAATGTGCACCTATCTTATTGAGTTTCGAAAATGTTTGGGTTGGTTGGGGGTTGAAACTTTAATCATTTTAAGTGGGACCACTTGGGTTTCAAATAACTCATAAAACTAACTTTCAAAAAAAGAATTAAGTCAATTGAGTAAAAATTAAAGGAGTTATGCCTTGCTAAATTGGACCTAACTATTTGCCAAAACATCCAGTTTTGACCTTTCATTTTGTATTTAGACTTTGAAGGTACAAATCACAATGAACAATTATGAATTTACTATGTGTGTAAAGATATTTCTTTGAACTTAATTTTTAGCTCAAGAATCGTAAATTTTGATTTTGTTTTTACCAGATTATGATCTTTTAAAGTAAATGTAAATTTCTAGTAGAAACTGTTTTTCAAATCAATCAACTTTTTGATCAAAAGCTTGATTTGAACATCTAATGCACTTGTTTCTTGAATGTTAGATAACTTAATATATTTATAATCTCATTTTTTTAAATATGTTAAAGTGTTACTTAACTGTAAGTGAATGTATACATTAACGTTTGCAAGAAGCGAAGCTTGAACGAAGATGCACGCATGTTGTGCTTTGCTGCGACATGTTGGGAGATTGGAGGCTGCTTTCTGTCAAGCTTTCAGCAGGGGAAAAGGAAGGGAATAGGCTGGTTATGAATAGAAATATGTGGTAGTTTATTCATTCTTTATACAAGTAAAAAAATGAGTTATTTATATGGATTTTTGGCAAGTGTAGACATGAGATATGGTAGAAAATGATGATGAATGATGGGCTATATAGGGTCACGACTGATTTGAATAAAAAAGAAGCACATTGATCTATTTTGTGTCTTGTTATCATCACAATCATGTCATCATTTTGAAGGGTATACATGGAACATCATTTCCATAAGATTTCTTGAGGGGGAGGGTCATATGTTTACCCATCTTGCAAGTAACAATCACATCATTATAGTATGGTAAATGAATAAATAAAGAAAATGCTTTGATGATGAAAGATGATGATAATGTATATTTTGGTATTTTGTAGTTAAAAGATGTTAAAAGTTGATTATTTAATTGTTTAGTCATGTTTAACATCTCATTTAAAATATGGTTATGAGTTAACTATATACCTTTTTCTAATCCATTTGGGGTTTCTAGTAGCATTATATAGTCTTAAGTTCGTATCTTAAATCGTTTAGTGCATGTTGTTAGTCGGTGTGTTGCGGTTGTTTTAATTCAAGGTTCCTATTTGTATAGGTGTAAATCTTTATGCTCATAAATATCTTTATCTTTGACATAAATTGTGACTTTGAGTTGGTATTTGATTTTAATAGTGTGTCTTTGTGAAATTCGTTCGATATTATTGACGAGTTGTGTCGATTAAATTACTAATGATTGATAGTTCGGTGAAACGTCATAAAATATTAAGTAGCAATACATATTAATGGTTTAAAATTGTTTAGGTTCACATAAAATGGTTCGAAATGCACTTATCCAATACTATCGTATGATCATCTATTAGTTTATATCTTAAACTAGTTAAGTACACATCGTATAAATAATATAATAAATATAATATATTGATTTTTAAGAAATGTTACAATGTATATATAATACTAGCAAGGATATGAATGAGCAAGTTGTATTATAGAGGTTTACAATTGAAAATATGAATAATTCTACTAGAAACATAATTTAAAGTTGATGGATAATCATGATGATCAATGAGTTTGGATTTTTATTGTTTAAAACATGTTTATATTTCTTATTTTGAAATAAAAACCAGTGCTTTAAATTATATTCATAAATATATTATTAGCTTAATATAGATTTGCGCGCTAAACTTCCGTGAGCTATTTGAGGGGTAAAATATTGAGTTAGAAGATGTTCTTTATTTTATTGGAAATTTAAGACTTTGAATTTAATTTTGAAAAAAATAATCATAAAAAATTGATTTGTTATGAGGGAGATATACTCGCGCGAAGTTGACCCTGCGAATCTGTCAAAATCTGATAATTCAAATTTATATGTTTAAGCAAAGTTTTGATTATTTCATGTTTATGTGATTCTTTGATCCATCTCAGGTCTATGATTACTATAAAAATAAGTTATGTAATTATCTAGGATAGTTATGATTGAATTTTTTAGCGGCGATGACTGAAATGAGAAGATGGGCTGCATCGGTAATTGTATGACCGGAAAAGAGCTCAGTGATACCACTAAATTAAGCCGCACAAGATGTTAGAGATTGTTATATTTGTGAATAGTATTGTCAAATTAGGATACTGTTACAGAATTAATGTCTCAAGAAAAACCATAAATCGAAACAAAGAACCAACAAAAATGCATAAATTAAAAGTACAAAAAAGTTTTAGAAAATTAATATTACCTTTGAGAAACCACAAAATAAAACTTGAGAAAATGCTAGAGAATTTTTGGTGTTTTATGCGGCTGTGATCAATCGTATGCTTGTACATGTTCCATACTATATCAGTCACTCCATATCTTGAATGCTAACGAAGCAAGCGACTAAAGATAGGCTAAGAACGAGTTGCTCCTACGTGTGTTAGAACCTAAATCGACTAGCTCATATCGCGAACGACCAATAAGGACCTTTAGCTATCCTTTAGTTATACCCAAATGAGTCCCTCAATAATCAACAGTGTTTATCCTAAAATCTAAACTATTCAAGTAAGATATGATTAGCATATTATTAATTAAGATGATATTTGCAACAAGTTAGCAGGCTTCGTATACAACCCATATATATGGAACTGAATTACATCCCCACACAAGTTATTAATTTAAAAAGTTTATCTATATAAATCAGTCTAGTAGGTATATTCTCATGACACATTGTCGAGATTTCTTGATGGTAACGTTGGCAGAAATTGTTGATGTTAACGTTGTAAGATTGTTCTTAATAATAACGTTGAGATATTAATTTTAAAAACACATTTAAGTATTGGTAAGTGAGTTATGAGTAGTTCATCAATGAGCACACACAAATTTTCACCTTGAACACAAGACAAGAGATTCATGTTCTTATAACTACGTTATAACTTCTAATCACGACAGGAATGCTGCTTAAACCGCTTCCGCTTTTCCTAATACTGATCGCGATATTATCAGAAATGAAAGCAACGGAATCCCTATTGATTCAAACACGGTCTGGTTGCTCAGATAAATGTGGGAATATCACGATTCCTTATCCATTTGGGATAGAAGAAAACTGCTACTTTGACATACAGTTCCGAGTAAATTGTACGACTCTAATGTTGGAGAATACTAATTTTAAACTTTTAGACATATCACTAAAGGGTTTTATGCATGGTGTTTTCCCGATGGCCTATGGATGTTATAATAGCACTCATAAACGTAGCGGATCAGACTCACTCTTGTGGACCGGACGGTTTATTGTCTCAAGCACAAAGAACCTCTTCACTAGTGTTGGGTGCGACACTAGAGCCGACATTATGACCTTGGATGAAGAATACAGCATAATAACAAGTACTACAAGGAGCAAGTGTGTTATGCTATATGATGGTTTATGCGCCGACTATGGTTGCAAGCAGGTACCGCTCCCTCATATCCTATCGAATGTTCTTATCCGCTCACAACGGAACACTGAGAAACTAGGGAATTGGAGCTTCAATAACTGCTCATACGCGTTTATTGTTCAGAGAGATCAATACAAATTTGACAGAACAGATTTTGATAACATGCTAAATCGATCTTTGCCGGTATTTATTGACTGGTCAGTTGGAGTTAATGGTTGTAAACATTCACAAGAGGATAAAATGAGTTATGCTTGTAAGGAGAATAGTGTATGCATCGACAGCGAATACTACGGGTATAACTGTCATTGTGCTCCAGGGTACAAGGGTAACCCATACCTCCCAAATGGTTGTCAAGGCAAGTGTTGTATGTGTTTAGTTGTTATTATATGATATGATCTCAATAATATATGCACCAATGATGACATTTTCTTATATTTTTTCAGATATCAATGAGTGTGAAGGAGCTCTAAATGATTGCATATATGGGACATCTGCGTGTGTTAACACGAATGGGAGTTACAATTGCTTATGTCTCTTTGGGAAGAGTGGTGATGGTAGAAAACATGGAAGTGGTTGTTCTTATTTAAAAGCCGCAATGTCACATACATATACCCTATATGCTGGTGAGTCTAAACATAGTCAAAACATATTTTTCTTATTCCAAGTTGAAAGCTACTTAACGAAAAACCTTCTCTAGTCGCAATCTTGTAGGATGCTAGCTCGAATGTTTTTTTTCTTTTCTTTGATCTATTCTAAATGCTAGATTAACAACAATTGAAAGGCTGGATCAAAGATTTTGTTCCGGTCACATCTTTTCTTTACCACAACAGGTTCTTGATCGACATGATGTTTTTTGACCAGCAAGTCCTTCTTGATACACAAGTTCTAATACCAATTGTTGGAAATTGGTCTAGAAAAACATAGTAAACAATCGACAATTTGAAGATAGAGAACTCAAATTATGACTTTTTATAAAAACATGGAAACCATAAATAATACCCAAACATAAACCCTATTTATATTAAAGAATTGAGTTGACCCTAAGACTCATGAACTAAGTAAAATACATAATTAATATCACAAATCTCAAATACTTATCTAAAAACCTCCAACAAATCTCAAACCAAATCAGATTTTCCAACATTCTTTATTTTTACTTGTCTTTTATAATCTTCCCTTTGGGCCCAGAACTTTCATCACATTAATTAAACCAACCTTTCACATGTGATATCAGATTAACACTTTGAGTTTTTGTCTTATACTTGCAAAAAAATTATACAACAAAACTGTATGAAAAAATGTTGGTTCATGCTTTTTTTTTTTTTTTTTACTTTTGGAGTAAATCCGCCCAAGTATGGTTTACAAATCATTTCTTTAAATCCATGAATACTGTTACAGTGTTTTTTATTTAAAAAGGTGTAACAAGAAACTCTTAGTGACCATACCTAGTTTTGAAAGATGTTTTAAGTATGTCCTCTTCTCTTAACATTAGATGATGATACGGAGACTGTAGTTCTATATTTAAAATGTAACACAACCTTTGGAGTTGATCAAACAAACCATCAAAAACTAGTACTTATTCTTTATATTAGTCTTATTTATGTCTAATCAATACACATTCGCATCATTCCCTCGTTTTTCACGAATAGTGCAGGAGCTCCTGAAGGTAACGAGTTTGGTTGAATAAATCTATCCTTCTGGAAACACGTTCTCTTTGTTAGTGACTGTAGTCTTCAGGAGTATCTTCTATTTTATTTTCTTGCCCAACAACTACAACATATGCTAAGTAAGCAGTATACTCTATTTGGCGTTTGTATTTTTACTAAATTTTTATCATGCATAATTTAAGATTAGTAGCTAACCAATCCATTTGTAGCATATCCTATTTTTGAGTCTGATCATCAGGAACAAGAATCGACTCTATTTGGTGTTTTTATTTTTTTTAACTATTAATCATACATAATTATGCATTAACAAAACTTAAAAGGCGATTTAAACACGTGAGTTTAACTTAAAATTATATGGTTTCTACATTCTGCACGACATAATCTCCAATAATCAAACTTGGAGTTTTGAGTTAAGATGGCTTACCTATTGGTTTCAGGCTCAAGATTACACTCATAAACTCATCCTTTCATTCATTGCAAAACATTAAATAGACTCACAAAACCAAAATTCATGCTTACATGACCACTATCTAGCACATTATCTCCTAATTTCTGCATTCATCCCATGTTTTGACCCACTAACATATAACCAAACAATAAAATAAACATGCTTAAATAAAACCTAAGTTTGACCCGTACCCATTTGACCCGATTTTAACCCGATCAAGATTAATCCAACATTTTACCAAGACAAACCCTAAGGTTAAAAAACTTTAGATCAGCACTTCTTCTGTCGACATCTAAAGATAGTGAAATCTCTATTGGTTAGTTGGGTTTGTTCACGGTTCACAAGCCAGCATGTTCATGGGGCGTGTGTCGGTATTCGGTAGAAAATGGGTCATTTGGGTTTGCAGTTTGCTTTAATAAAACTTGTGTATCTTATGGGTTTCGAATGTGTCAAGTAAACTAGTAATGGGTTAAATTAGAGGATTGAGTCAGCCGATTCCTCAGGAGGAATTAGAGTGGTTTGTTACTCTGTTGAGTCCATGTTTACGTTGAGTTTGTTGCATGTAAATGCCTCTATAAGGCTTGTTTTGTTTATGGAATATAAGATATTATCATTCATTCTGCAAATTACATCCATATACATACGTGCGTGAGTGGTGTGTGTGTGTGTGTGTGTGTGTGTTTAAGGGACCTGAACCAGCAATCTCAAGTTTCGATATAAGTTGCTTACCAAGATAAAGATGATCACAAATTTGTGAAAGAAAAAGAAAACCTATAATATGAAGCCCCTTCTGGCTTCAGGTTGAAACTTTCAGCCCTTTTTCTGCTCAATACACCAAATCACTCTCAAATATTTAGCTTGGGATATTGTTGACACCAAGATCAGCCATAATAGTGAGGCATGCCAACCTTGGGCTTAGAGCACAAATCTGTGGTTAATGGTTACGAATAGGCTTGTATAACCATTTCGATGTATTTCTCTAGATATGACAACTTAGACAAGAGTATTAGAAGAATACAAGCAACAATAGTTCACTCATTTAGGTTGGACAAACTTGTGTCGAGTACAGAATACAAAAGGGTTTAAAAAGTTTCTTTTAGCGATCTCCTCACGACTTTATGAGGTGGTACCTATTTTCTAACAGAAAGTTCTATCGGTTGGCAGGAATCACCATGGGCATTATGGCTTCAATTATGTCAACACTTATACTATACACAGCACTTACTATTTTCTAACAGAAAGTTCTATCGATTGGCAGGAATCATCATGGGCATTGTGGCTTCAATTATGTCAACACTTATACTATACACTGCACTTAAACAAAGGAGGATTGTAAAGAGCAAGGAGATGTGTTTCAAGAAAAATGGTGGCTTAATTTTACAGAAAGTTCTTTTCGAATCTAAACAATCCTCTCACATGGCTAAGGTTTTTACAGCAAGTGTTTTAGAAAAAGCAACCAATAACTTTCACAAAACCAATGTCATAGGTCAAGGAGGCTATGGTACAGTTTATAAAGGTATATTAGAGAATAAAACAATGGTTGCTATTAAAAAAGCTAAGTCGGTTGCTAATAACCAGATAGAGCAATTTATAAATGAGGTGATCATGTTGTCAGAAATAAGTCACCCACATATTGTCAAACTCTTAGGTTGTTGCCTTGAAACACAAACTCCTCTTCTTGTTTATGAATTTGTAACGAATAATACCGTGTTCCACCACCTACATGAAAAAGATTATGCATCTACGGTGACATTCGAAAAACGCTTAAACATAGCCTCACAGACTGCAGAAGCCATAGCTCATATCCACTCAACTACACAAATCATTCATAGAGATATTAAATCATCAAATATTCTTTTAGCTGATGACTACACTGCTAAAGTTTCCGATTTTGGGATCTCAAGGTTCATTCCTTTGGACCAGACTCACATACAAACATTGGTGCATGGAACTCTCGGGTATATAGATCCCGAGTACTTTCGATCGGGGATTTTGACTGAAAAGAGTGATGTTTATAGCTTTGGCATGGTTCTTGTAGAGCTACTAACAGGTAGAAAAGTCTTTTCGAACGATGGAACAGAAAGTGACTTGGGTTTGGCAATGTTTTTTGTTTCAACACTGGAAAGAGGTTGCTTGATGCAAATTCTAGATGATCAAGTGAAGAAAGACGGGATCAATGAGCATATTAAATGTCTCGCCAAGCTTGCGAAAGAATGTATCGAGCTAGAGGGAAAGAAAAGGCCTAACATGAAGGTGGTGAAAGATGAGCTTGATCAACTGAGACTATCATTCACGAAAATTTCTCGTAGTGAACCCTGAGTGAAAATGAATTGATTGACTTATTTATGAATTCTAAGTGAATATAACCACTTTTATTATGTATTATAAAAAATTATTGCTTCACTGTTATAAATTGTACTTGTTTTGGTACATAATCCCATTCAATTTTAAGTATTGGTTCCTTAACTAGTGTAAACTAATTTTGGAATGAGCACGGCAAAGGAGTTCAAAATAATGTCGATTTGCTATAAAATTGTAAAAACTTGTATCAACATAGATGCTTGTTGCACCTTGCCATTAACTTAAAACATAATTAACATTTATCTCATCTTGGAGTTTTGTTTTTTTATTTATTTCAGGAGTAAAGTATATATAATAGTAGCGTCGATAAAAAACCTTAATTCCAGTTCACCACCAAAACAAGTGCGACCAAATAGTTATTTGGTTAAAAGATTCATTTTTGGAGACTGAAACTAACTCAGGCCTTTTAGTGTTATAATAAGATATAAATTCTCAAAGCAACCGATAATATTCAGGGTAAGGTTATAATAAAAAATGTATTTAATCTAAAGAAGATAAGAAGGATTATGGCCTTGACACATGTTCTTGTAATATTTTTTAAAGGGGAAAACATTTTGATTATTATTATTAATAACATTTCGTAATATTTATGGCTATAAATTTCTTCAAAGCCAGACCATGAATCCACAATCAAAGGATGCACAGAAGACTAAATACAAATATGGGTCATCCAAACACGTTTTTAACCGGATTTAGTACGAAACCAAATACATATTTAGACGACATGATGTTTTTTGGTTAAGGTCGGATGATATAAGGCTGTCAAATTTTATTTACTAAAGAATGCTTAAAATTTGACATGTTACCTAACCTGCCTAACAAGCTTTATTATATCAAAATTTTAGTCGAGTCGATGCTTAACATCTACCTAGAACCAGGATGATCTTACAGACTTTGATTTTATATTAAAAATCTTGAAACATAACATAAACTAAAGCAAACAACAAAGGTTGTTTGATGAGGATACACCTAGGCTTATTAAAACAAAGGAAAACATATAACCATGTACCTTTTGTTTTATTTGAGCTCTGAAGTAGCCTCACTATCCAAGAACCATGTGAGATTTCCTTCAGGTGAAACCTTCTGCACAGGCAACGGGTAACCAAACGAAGCATGTTTTCCCAATGCCACCTTCACTGCATCTGCTGCATCTTCTCCAGTAACCACCATCGCGATCTCGTCTGCAGAATTGATCAAAGGGAAAGTGAAAGTGATCCTAGCAGGTGGCGGTTTGGGTGAATCTTTTATGAAAGTGACCCATTTCTTCTTCTCAAACCGTTCAAAATGCCAGCAGAAGAGAGATGCCACATGTCCGTCTGGACCCATTCCAACTAACATCAGATCAAATTTAGCAAACCCTGTGGTTGGTGATGCTTTTAGGGTCCCATTTGCTACCAAATGTTTAAGCCGCTGCTCGTATTCCTCTGCTGCTTCCTCAGGTGATAATCTTTCCTTAATGGGATATACATTAGATATGGGTATTGGCACCTAACATCATAGTTTCACATCTCATTAGAATAAACTTGCTTGTTTCCTTCAATATATGAAAGTGGAATAATGAATAATAACATTATCAACAAAGGAAATTGTATTCCATCATGTCTTGAATTCAAATAAGACCCGAATCAGCTCACAAATTAAAATCCAGTAGCTGAATAGATTAGTTGAATACAATTTGAACCCACAACCTTTGATAGGGTTACACCACCAGATGTCCCATTAATTAAAAATATCATGAAAGTAGCTCATCATTTTGCTTAGTTAGCTATACAAAATTGAAGTTTCACAGTTTAAACTTGCTTCAACTTCAGCTACAATTAATTCAAATGGAATTTAGAAAGAACTTCTGATCACAACCCTAAACCCTAAACCTCTATAGGCCTAAAACCCTAAAAAAACAGCATAAACCCCAAACTTACCTTACTAAGAAATCCATCATAAGCAAGCTTATAATTCGAATCTGGATGATCAAGAGGAACAACACGTTCATCCAGGAAGAAAATCAACCATTTCGACCAATCAACAGAGCTAACATACGGAGGCTCCACCAATTTCCTATCAAAATTGAGCTTAAATTCATTCAAACGAGACATAACATCAACAACGATCATAGATGAATTTGAATGGTAGGGTTTTGTGTTACCTTAGAGTGTCGATTAAGGTACCGCCGGAGAGTACGACGGAAAAGGAACCTTTAGCGGCGATGAATTTAGCAGAAAGATCGGCGATATAGGTTGCAAGAGCATCGGCGACGTGTGATTCCGACTGTAGCTTCTGAATAATAATAGGTTGTGACATTTTTCATCACCGGACAGATCATAGATGCTGAGGTGACAAATGGTATATATATGCTCGTAAGACATAAAAGAGCGATGTTTTCAGGATAGGATCGGACGTTAAATTTGACGTTTTATTGGTTTGATGGTCAGACCGGTTGGACCGGATTTAAAAACCGCATGACGTCGTTATTATATATATAGTGTATTATATATATAGTTGTATATATAATTATTAATAAACAATTTATATATGTATTTTATAGTTATATATAAAACTTAACTATATGTTTACATCCAACACACTAATTTATGGTTTAACACCATGTTTTTACCCATTAAAATCAAAAAACATTCAAAATTCAGTTCGAACCGGTCCGCTTTCTCGGTTCGACCACCGATTCGGGACGAACCAGCCCAAAACGATTCGATGCGAACCGGACCGACCACCTAGCTGATCCTCGGTCGGACCGGTTGGACCGGCCGGTCCGATCCGATCCCAACAACAATGCATAAGAGTTACCACTTCATGGGTTTAGTAATTAGTGTAGTGGTAAATGGCAATCTTTGAAGACCGGATCGGACCAGTCGATCCAACCGGTCCGACCGAGAATCGAATAGTTGGCCGAACCGGTTCATATCAGTTCTTTTGGAGGGGTTTGACCAGTCGGTTGTCCCGAATCGGTGGTCGGACCAGATTTTGAATTTTTATTTTTTTATGTTTTTTGGATTTTAATGTGTTAAAACGGTGGGTTGAACAATAAATTAGTATATTTAACATAAGATTATTGTTAAGCTTTATATAAATATAAAATACACACATAAATTACTTATATTGAATTATATATATAACTATATATATAATATCCTATATATATAATTATGATGTCATCTGTTCTTAAATCTGGTATGACTGGTCCGACCACTGAACCAGTAAGGTGGCTGGTTTAACGTCACTTTAAAAAATGAGTTACCTAATTAAAACACTACTAAAACCTGGGTTACTATTTCGTTAAGTTTTCCCAATTTATAAGTCAAAAATATGTTGTTTAGTTTAGGATATTATCTTATTAGATTATTAATGCATTACATTATTAATAATTAATATGTGATTTCATTGGCGGAGCTTGAACATAAGTATAGGAGCATGAAAGTCACAGGACCTATATCATGGGGTCGGATTCGATACGTATAAACTTTTCAAATAAAAAAACATACATTTTCACTTCTGAAAAAAAAACAAGAACATTTGACTTGTATCTTTATTGTTGATTGGCTATTATACAAGATTAATGGTTAAATATACAATGATAAAACACAAGATAAATTATTTGTAAGATATTGATATAGAATTATGGTTATAAATATATAAATTTACATCTACTTTATGTTCAGATATTAACTTACATACATTAAAATTTTATAAAATTGATCAACTTTTTAACTACTATAGGAACTTTTTCTTGTGTCTTACCTTTTTAATTATCAACTAGCATTTTTACCCGTCGCGTGTTGCCACGACACCGTACGTTGCGTGATAATGTATAAACTACAATCGACCTGATTCTTTTTCGAACTATATTTACACTAATATGTAGAGTGACTCGAATTTATACCGTTGAATGAAAACGTATTATATTAGACCCGATTTTTTTCCAGACAAAACATACGTTGAAACATTTATATTTGACTCGTATCCGAATTAAGTTTACGTCGAAACGTAGATTAAACAAAAATATATTATATTTGATCCGACGCGTTCCAAACAAAACTTACATCGAAACGTTTAAATTTGACTCAACTAATATTTGAACAAAATTTACATCAAAACGTAGGCGTTTGTTAAAAAATAGTTAAGTCGAGTCACATCTGATTAGGTCCTAACGATGATGGACTCGAATTTATATTTTACAGGAAGAAATTCTGAACTTTTAAAAACTTAAGGGGGTGAAAGTGATATTTCTCAAAGTTTTACAAAAAGTTTAAGGGTAAAAAGTGTTAAATAAAGAAAGTTGAGGGGTTTTTTGGCCAAAACGTAGGCGTTTGTCGAAAAATAGTTAAGTCGAGTCACATCTGATTAGGTCCTAACGGTGATGGACTCGAATTTAAATTTTACAGGAGTAAATCCTGAACTTTAAAAACTTAAGGGGGTGAAAGTGATATTTCTCAAAGTTTTATAAAAAGTTTAAGGGTAAAGAGTGTCAAATAAAGAAAGTTGAGGGGGGTTTTTTGGCCGGTGGCATATGCCACCGACCTTTGTAAATAAGTATATATACAATGTTTAATATATTGACTTATGGTTCCGTATGCTTTGCTAAAGGTATTCTGATACGAATAAAGGTATTCTGATACGGAGTATACACCGTGTTCGATGTTCCCGTATGACTCAAATCATATCCAAGCCCCTAGTCGCATAGGGTTTCGTGGTTGATCAACCCATGCTTAGCCTTACATATCCATTTCAAATACCGATATTTGTCTAAACTTTAGCTTTACTGCATTCAAAGTCTTCAATGTAATCAGTATGATGAAAAATTGAATCACAATCTTATGTTTAATGCTTGTTATTAATTTAATTTGAAGATTGTGGATCTCGAAATCCTGCATTTATCATATTCATATACATGATTTTTGTCATTCACGTAGAATTAGATTATATATATGAAGTTTCCTAATTATTATTTGAATCGAACATATAGTCAGTTACAATCAAGAAAACAACTAAGAAGGTTAAAAAAACAAACTACTAATGAGTATTAATATATTATCCTTTTAACCTTTGGGACTTTTTAGTAATATATAACCCTTTTTGTTATAGTTTTGTTCTTTTTAAAATAAAAGATCCCACCAGAATACAATGATAGCCCACCTAGCACCACAAAGCTATTCCTATGAGTACCACCTTTGAAAGGTTTTTTAGGTTATAATCATCTTTATACTTCATTGGGTCCCCCATGTTTGTAAGAAAGTTTGCAATAATTTCACCTAACAGTAAGTATGCAAATCATATTTTTTATAGCAAAAGATTCAACATGACGGTCATAAATTCCTTAAAAGTTACGTATATTATAAAGATTATAAAAACAACGAGTTTGTAGTTCCTAAATTACAAGAAAAAAGTAAGCGTATTAGTTTTTTATATATTTGTGATTGTGTTTCATATATTATATGATATGCTTATGGGTGATTGTGAGAGAAAATATTATCGTTTATCTATATATTTCATAAAACGTTGTTCAACCCTAAATTTTTTTCATATTTTTAAAGTGCTTGTTAGTGGTAAAGAGTAAAAAAATAATGATAAAGATATAAAAAAAGTATTATTTAATTAAAAATAAAAGAAATTTTTTATGCAATTATAAAGTAAGAATAAAGAACTCAGTGCGAATGTGTAATAGAGAAAAGTTAAAAACGGGGTGGCAGGGGAACATCAGGTGTATCTAAGTACATTTGTTAACATTTTTAGGTATTTTATATATTCAAGCCTTGTTTTTCAACGATTAGTAAAAAATACAAAAGCATATACAATAACTCTTTGTTATTCTATAATAATCTATACTTCAACTTTTGTTTAGTATGTTGTTTAGTGTCAGCAATGACATACATTCTAATCACGAAGTCACTATGGAACTTAAATTATTTGATCAGTGTGTATGTTATCTTTTTATATATTGCAAATGATAACATTACTTAAAAAAGAGAGTTTGATATAGGATTTTAATGAGTGAGTCCGAGTAAATTCAATATTAATTCAAACTTGAGCCAATAACAGTATACGTCAAACGTCAAGCTAGTTTGACTAGTAATGTCTATAATGAGCCAAAAGCTCAACTCCTATTCAATTGGAATCAGCTCATTGAACAATATGTTAGAACAAGAATTTTTACCCGCCGCCGTAATCGTGTCGCGACAAAGTATAAACTACAATCAACTTAACTCATTTCCAAGCTAAATTTTGCATCAAAACATAGAGAACTCGAATTTATGCCATTGAATGGACACGTTTTATATGAGATACGACATATTTTCAAATAAGATATATGTCGAAACGTACACAAAGCAATTGCAATGATACCGTATGTGGTATGATAAAGTATAGATTACAATCGTTTTGTTAGTTTCCAAACTAAATTATTAATGTTGAAACATAAAGTAACTTTTTTTTAAATTAAGCTCGTGTGATGTCACACCCCCACTAAAAGCGGAAACACGGGGATGTAACGAGACCGGGATCGTCATAACACATGGTAAGCGATAGAGATGCAATATAATAAATGATGACAAGCGTGTCATGACGACACCCGACAACAGGGACTTGTGTCGTGTTTAGTCAATGTTCACGACAACATAGCCATAAGCATAAACATGATAATGATTCACATAACCAAATAAGATGAAATTGTATTGTAAATTCCCACAACCCGGGAACAAGTTTCAAAAGATTGTAATTGTTTACACATATCAACATTGTTCATAAAGATTGTTTGTCAAATATGTTAAGTCCCAAAAATGCATCCTAGGGTCTCCACTAAGACAGCACACCTATATTCCTGGACTTGCATGATCACTTGAAAAGATATGCTCAAAACGGTCAACATAATTGTTGGTGAGCTCGCAGGTTTAAGTAATAAAATGTAAGTGATGCTGTATAAAGTAAGCGTAATGGAATACCGTGAATACAGTTATATACACAAGTAAAATCACATGACATGAGCTTTGCAACCAAACCTAGCGACGTACACAAAGAAATTGTCGGCATATATTCGCCCAAGGGCCCGTTCCTGGCCACTGATGGTACCAACTAGTATATCATCGAACAAGGGTGGGGGTGTCAACCCAGTAGTACTACCAATACCTAACCGTCGGTTCCCACACTGGAATTAAATAGTTGCAAAGATAGAACCACACAGCAGACCCAAGCATGTATCAGATAAGTACTTGTAACACAGTAACACGTTGATTCCTTGTATGTAAAATGTAAGTAAGTTGTACAGCATTGAAAATGGTTAAGCACACTTTTCCCCCAAGTTGTAAATGATTGAAATATTGTATAAGCGTAAAAAGGGGCCACGAAACTCACTTGTTAAGTGGCAAGTATGTAAGATCAATGTTCCCAAATGTTGAATGCAAATGAACAGTCAAACACCTATTGACAGTTATTGATAAGCATTAATGATATGTAAATAGCGCATAATAATGATCGGTCAGTTCGGGTTGTATCGGCTGGGTCGCGTTTAACTCACACAAACAGACACACGTACTAGACCTTATGTAGATCAAAGTACAAGACATTGTCGCCACTGCTGATGATATTTGAGTAAAAGTTTCATTGTTATTGAAGAAGTATTGAATAAGTGTCAATAGTTATAAGTCGGTTGATAATTGTAAAGCGTTAGTTTAATTTGTTTTGAATAGTATTTGTGCCCTTTTTAGCGTTGACTTTAATATTTGTGGCCGAACAATGGCTACTGTGTTAATGTTACCTCAACATCACACGACCTACACATACCACGCACAAGAAGGAAATCACACACAACAATTACAATCGCACGACAGGACCAGACGCACGACTCAACCTCCATACGTATGAATCAACCTTCAATCATGCGAATCAGCTTCATTCGTACGATTGAGCCTTCATTCGTATGACTGGCATTCAGTCGTACCACACAACACCCAATCGCACGACTCAACCTCCATACGCACGAATCAACCTTCAATCGTGCGAATTAGCTACTTTCGTACGATTGAACCTTCATTCGTGCGATTGGACTCCAGTCGTGCGAATCACGCACAATCGCATACACTCAGTCGGTCATCTGACTCAAGCGCACACAATCATTCATACGCATGACTCAATCGCATACATACACACAATCGCACGACTCAGTCGCACGACATGCCCAGTCGCACAACTCAGTCGCACGATTGACTCAGACGTATGGTTCAGTCGCACGACTCACCCAGTCGCACGACTCAATCGCATGACAGACCCAGTCGCCTGGACAGCAGAATCGCGACTGTGGTCGGGCTGAGCAGCCCCCCGGCTGCTCTAAACGCGAGTTTTACACCACAAGGATTCCAGAAACACTCTACAAACATACACAAACATGAAACACAAGCAGAAAGACCTCACACGCACCCATACGACCTCATGTGTTCGGGTTGAACCCGAACACCAGAAACCCTTGTTTGGACAGCCGTGAAAAGGCAAGAAAAGGGACAACCAAAGTCGTCTACCTGCTAGAAAGGAGAAGACTAGGCTGTAGATGAAGTCTAGACGACGAAAACGAGCCTAAGCGGGTCGGATTTGGTGCTAAGATGAAGAAATGGTGTAGAGAGAAAGTGAAGAAGATGAAGATGATGAAAATGAGAAATTAGGGCTGGTAATGGGTTTATATACCCTGCCCAAGTTTGCAAAATTACAAGTTTAGTCCCTGCACTTAACCCCCGAATTTCCCAAATTTGATTCGGTTGAAAAATGACTTTATTAGGTTGATTATATTAATTATAAAAATGTATTTAATGATATCTATGACTTAAAAATGGTTTTATTAATGACGTTTAATATATATAAAAATGATATATTGGGCGGTTACGATGATGAAAGTTTTAAAAGTTTTTAAGGTTAACACATGATTACAAGGAATACACAAGCACAACGATGATAAGGCACACATGATATCCACATAAAGAGTTAATAAAGATGAGGAACGATCGATCAAAGAATAGTTAACGGAAAATCACGTTAATTGACGGACCTTAAGGTGACGGATGTCACACGTGATGCGAAGCTTTTTCAAACCTTGTTATACTTGTTAATACGGTGACATTAACGTGGTTAAGTACGTGAAAGAAACATGTGAATTTCCGATGATTTGACATAGATAAAAGAGAACACTATGTCTAGTACGTTGTGGCATAAATAAAACCTAACGTTGACGCGACAATCACTCAAGAAAAATAGAAGTGATTAGAAAAAAAAATATCAAAAGAGTAGAAGAAAAAAAAGAAAAGAAAACCATAAATAAAAAGTACAACTCATTAGGTTTGAACCCAGGATGGTAGATTAAAAGTCTTAGTCCTTAACCACATTACAACCGCGAAACACTATCTAAATATTTTTGAAACATAAAATATAAGATGAGTTTAGAAGGAATAAAAAAACCACCGACCTTTACTTTTAAGTATAATATAGTTTTCAACCCCGCGGGTTGCAGCGTACTTTTCTTCTCTAACTAAGATTTAAGGCGAAACGTAAGAAACAAAACTTGAAAAGAAAACCAAAATTGCTAAAGAAAAACAGAATGTCACCCTCCAAACACGAACTCAGGTAGGGCGCTAGCTTAAATGCATAGTTAAGGTTTAAAATAAGTTATACCCAAAGTGAAGAAAATAAATAATAACACAAAAAGGTGCAAAAAGAATAACACATGTACAATAATAACATATTAAAAAGATAGACAGCCCAAGTCTTAACATTTTAAAAAGAAAGACGGCCCAAGTCTCGAACTTGAGCCGGTGATAGGAGTAATTGAGTTATTTACCGTCAAGCCAATGTCCACTTTTGTATTTAGATTGAGACACGTATATTATATATCAAATTGAATCGTGTGGAACATTCTATTCCACCGACCTTTATAAATAAGATATAGTAATTGGCTCAAACGCATGATTCAGTCGCACGACCCACTCAGTCGCACGGCTCAATCGCATGGCTGACCCAGTCGCCTGATCTGCAGAATCGCGACTGTGGTCGGGCTGAGCAGCCCCTGAGCTGCTCTAAACACGGGTTTTACACCACAAGGACCTCCAGAAACACTCAACAATCATACACAAACATGAAACACAAGCAAAAAGACCTCACACGCACCCATACGACCTTGTGTGTTCGGGTTGAACCCGAACACCCGAAACCCTAGTTTTGGACAGCCGTGAAAAGGCTAGAAAATGGACAACCAAAGACGACTACCTGCTAGAAATGAGTAGTCTAAGCTGTAGAGGAAGTCTAGACGAAGAAAACAAGACCACACGGGTAGGATTCGGTGCTAAAACGAAGATTTTGTGTGTGTAGAGAGGATGAAGATGAAGAAGATTGTGAAAATGGGTTTCTAGGGCTGGTAAGGGGTATTTATACCCAGCCCAAGTTTACAAAATTACAAGTTTAGTCCCTGCACTTAACCCCGAGTTTTCCCAAATTAGGTTCGGTTGAAAAACAACTTTATTAGATGTTTTATTTTAATTGCAAAAGTACATTTAATGTTGTTATGACTTAAGAAATGGTTATGTTAATAACATTTAATATATATATATATATATATATAAATGATATATTTGATGGTTTCGAAAATAGAAGTTTTGAAAGTCTTTTAAGGTTTACATAGGATTGTAACGAATACACACACAACGATAAATGCACACATGATATCCACATAAAGAGTCAAATAAGGATGAGGAATGATCGATCAAAGAGTGTTTAACGGATAATCACGTTAATTGACGAACCTTAAGGTGACGGATGTCACAGTATCCCCCAGTTGAGAGAATTTCGTCCCGAAATTCAGCTGGAGTTAGGTCCAAGAGTGTCATCCTCGAAAAGATGTGGATATTTGAGTTTCATCTGATCTTCACGTTCCCATGTAAACTCTGGCCCTCGTTTTGAATTCCACCTTACGCGAACAATAGGTATCCTACTGCGCTTCAGTTGCTTGACCTTTCGATCCATGATCTCAATGGGTTCCTCAACAAAATGAAGCTTTTCGTCAATTTTGATTTCCTCGATTGGCACGTGAAGGGATTCGTCGGCCAAACACTTCTTGAGGTTGGACACGTGAAAAGTATCATGCATGCCGCTAAGCTCTTGTGGCAACCTCAATCGGTAAGCCACAGGACCAATTCTTTCAGTGATCTCGAATGGTCCAACGTATCTTGGGGCTAACTTCCCTTTCTTTCCGAATCGAACGACTCCTTTCCAAGGGGAAACTTTGAGTAACACACGATCCCCAACATTGAATTCTAGAGGCTTCCGACGATTGTCGGCATAGCTCTTTTGGCGATCTCGCGCGACTTTTAGTCGATCTTTGATTTGGAAAATCTTGTCTGTTGTTTCTTGAATGATCTCTGGGCCTGTTAGCTGACTTTCACCAATCTCGGCCCAACAAACGGGAGATCTGCATTTCCTTCCATACAACGCTTCAAATGGAGCACATCCAATGCTTGTATGGTAGCTGTTGTTGTAGGAGTACTCAATCAACGGTAGATGAGCATCCCAACTACCACCAAAATCGATTACACACGCTCTCAACATGTCTTCTAATAAGATAGTTTTCAACCCCGCGGGTTGCAGCGTACTTTTCTTCTCTAACTAAGATTTAAGGCGAAACGTAAGAAACAAAACTTGAAAAGAAAACCAAAATTGCTAAAGAAAAACAGAATGTCACCCTCCAAACAGAATGTCACCCACCAAAAATCTTTAGACAATGCACAAACCGAACCATGTAACAACAAAGGTCGTAGCAAACAACATCAGAGTCGTGAAGTAGCACCATTGTCCAAAAACCATGTGAGATTACCTTCAGGTGAAACCTTCTGCACAGGCAACGGATAACCAAAAGAAGCATGTTCACCCAATGCCACCTTTACAGCATCTGCTTTCTCTTCACCAATCACCACCAAAGCGATCTCCGATGCTGAATTGATCAAAGGGAAAGTGAAAGTGATTCTTGGAGGTGGTGGTTTGGGTGAATCTGTTATAAAAGTCACCCATCTTTTCTTCTCGAAACGTTGAAAATGCCAGCAGAAAAGAGATGCAACGTGCCCGTCTGGACCCATTCCGACTAACATCAAATCGAATTTGGCAAACCCTGTTGTTGGTGATGTTTTTAGGGTCTTGTTTGCTACCAGTTGTTTTAGTCGCTGCTCGTATTCATCTGCTGCTTCCTCGGGTGACAAGTTTTCTTTGATGGGATAGATGCTAGATTCAGGTATTGGCACCTAACATCATATTTGAGAATAATGAGCAACAATATTGCATACCTATTGTGTAAAGATTACAAGGGTGTTAGAGCGTGATTTCAAAATGATTATTGCAACCTGAAGAATCACAATTACAATCATTTCATAAAACTAATAGTTAATGTGGTCATTTCACATTTATCTTGATAAAGCAACTCCTTACTAGGGTCTGCACTCAGCATGAAACAAAGTAAGGGCTTTGGGAATTCTTAATGCGTTAGGGAGCCTCTTTCAACGACGTTTTCTTTAACATCACTTTCTTCTCTCGTCACTAAAGAATACACCATTTTTTATTTTAATTCTTTCAAGTTTACATTTTTTTCTATTTGTCTACCTATGTGGAATGAAATTTTTTGATATATTAGTAAAATTGATTACAAGAAAGCTAGAAGAATAAATATCACCTAAAAATATGGATATGCATACAAACTAATATGTATTGTTGTTTAACTCCATCGATTATAAACTAATTATTTTATTATTTTCGCTTATAAACCTAGACAAAAGGGATGGTTTTTATGCTAAGTGTCTTTAGAACAACCCCCAGATTTAAAATGCTTGAGGCCACGAAGTAGTTTGAGTCACCCCTGCACCTTACCTATTAGAAACTAATATTACTTTTTATACAAATCTAAACACCTGTTAACTCAAGATGAATATGCATATGAACTAATATATATAGTTTTTGTATATAATGACCTCAAAGTAAGGCGGTGTAGAGGAGATCCTCGTGCTGATATATGTCCTGATGCACCCTTTTACACCTCATTTTGAAACAAAACGGTGGCATCAAAGGTGCATCTAGACCCATATTAACACGAGAATCACCCCTACACATTGTAACCTTTAAAGCACTTTTTTTTCTCCTAAACCATCCCCAATTTCAACATTTTTCACTTCATCTTATCACAAACCAACAATCAACAGATCATACCCCTAATCCATGCTCAAAAGTTCAAACCCTAAGCTAAAATCACCTTACTGAGCAATCCATCATAAGCAAGCTTATAATTCGAATCCGGATGATCAAGAGGAACCACACGTTCATCCAGAAAGAATATCAACCATTTCGACCAATCAATAGAGCTCACATACGGAGGCTCCAGTAACTTCCTGTAGAAATGAATATTCAAAATTCATAATCAGAACATCTCAACATAACAATCGATGAATGGATGAAGTAGAGCCTCTGATTTGTTAGATGGTTGAAGCATGGTGGTTACCTGGTGGTGTCGAAGAGAGTGCCGCCGGAGAGGACGACGGAGAAGGAGCCGTGGGCGGCGATGGAGGTGGCGGAGAGATCGGAGATGTAGTTAGCAAGAGCAACGGCGGTGGCTTCTTCCGATTGGAATCGGAGGATTTTAGGCGCCATTGTTGTTCATCAGAGATCAGTTGTGAGGTGTGTGTGATGAACACTTTAACAGTACAAAAATGAAGAAGAAAGTGGTTAGGTAGGATTCTTTCACATAGATATATTATTATTGTTAAATTAATTACATAAAAAGGTTGATGTGTTTATGAATGTGTCATTTTAAGTGATTGCTAGTGCAAGTAAAATAAAATGTTATTGTTTATTTATAAATTTAAATATTTATTATTTAATTTTTTTAATATTTATGAAAGTGATTATAAATAGAGTAGGAAGAAAATGTAATGATAAAAGTTTTAAAAATATTATTTAATTAAATAAAGAGAAAAATAGTGATTTTAATGTAAATCACTATTTTTAGATATGAGAAAAATAGTGATATATTATTTAAAAGTTAAGAGAAAAACTAGTCTTTATGTTTAGATATGATTTCAATTTTGGTCAAGTTTGAAAAATTATGATAACGGTTTAAAGGTTTGTAAAAGACATAAAAAAGTCGTCTTTAACATGGATGTGGTTAATTTTTTTCAGTTAACTTTTAAAAAATAATTATACACTTATATAAAGAAAAAATAAAATAAATATATCTATATGAATATATAATATAACCAGGAGTAAATTATAGATTTTATTGTTTAATTATAGTTAATGTCCTTAATCTTTACTAATTCATCCTTTTGATAATTTATAATATTTATGTCCTTACTTTAACTCATGTTAGATGTTTAGTTAACTTAACAATAAAATGATTAAACCCTATCCTTACATTTAAAAAAAATAAAAGAATGTAACCTGCTTTCTCAATGTCTTCTTCCCCACACCTACAATCTAAAAAACCACCCTATTATAAAAACCTAAGCATCTTGAAACCTTAACATCCATCTTTCATGCCTTTTAGATCACATGCACCATTGCAAAACATATCTTTATCAATTGTTCATACTTTGTTGATGTCGTTGCATTAACTACCTCCACCTTCGCTCAAGATCGAGTTTTTTTAGTTTCATCATTGGACCCACCAAGTTTCAAGGAAATTTTCTTCGAAAAGCCGAATTGGAGCTTTATAACCTGTGTGGACTCTCTACAGATTGGAATAACCACCAAAGACTCCTATTATTTCACACTATACTCCCATTTTTCAAAATTAGTTTTGAGGTTTTACAACAATTTAAAATGTTTGGTGTTGCTAATAAATTTAAGGAGAACACTATATCTATAAACTCATTACAATCGCATTCGTTACAAATCTTAGAGAAGAAATTGTAAAGGTAAAACAAATGGAGTGATTTGATAAATTTTTCATTGTAATGTTAAAACAAACAACTCCATTTTTTGAATTACAGTGCTTTTGAAGTTGCACCCTTGTGCTTTCTAGTGAGACAATGATGATACAATTTGTTCCTTCATTTTTTTCTTAGAATTATTAAAATAAAGAATGAGTCGATGATGATTATAAGATGGCGGTGGGTTTGGTTGCAATGCATCCGGCAAGAAAAGAAGGTTTAATTTTCTATAATATTAAAGAAATGGTTATTTAGTCATTCATAAATTAACTTACAAGAAAAGTTAACATTCGTCAGAGTAAAGGATGTAAATGTTACAAAGTATCAAACTTAAAAACCTCCTATGTACTTAGAAAAGATTAAAGATCTAATCCGAAACTACTATAATACATAAATGATGAAATATGTAATTTACTTTATAATAAGTGGCCGCACCCCACACCATTTTCCCCTAAATGTAACTACACTTTAGCTCACCACTGCCCCCTCGCCATCGCAAAGCACCACAACCTCCCCATCCCCTCCCTCTCATCTTCTTCTACCCTTCCCCTCACCAACGCTCACGTTTGCATCCCATAACAGTAGACCAGACAACCACCACCAGTCCACCACATCAGTTAGCAACCACCCTTCTTCCTCACCCATCACAAGCCAGCACCACCACTCATCTACTCTAACACCACAACCTAACACATCACTCCTCTCCTCCAACACCACAACCCACCACCACACTCGTCATCTTCAACACCAAATCCACCGCCATCACTCGACGCCTCCAACACCACACTACCACCACCATGGGTCATCTCCGATACTACAACTCACTATTGCCTCAATCTCAATCACATTAGTCACCTTTCTAGGGGAATCAATCTTAGGAATCAAGGAGAAATAAGGTTATAAGTTTCTATGGTGGGAGGGAGGTGGTGGCCAGTAAGGTTCTATGATGGTAAAAGGTAAAAGAAAAAGATTAAATGGTGGAGAGCGATCTACGATAACGGGTTGTGAGCGATAATGGTGGTCTCGGTGGGTTGATGGTGATGGTTATAGAATGGTAGTGTTGGTGCAATAGTTGTAGGTTAGAGAAAAAAGGAGAATAAGATGTTAGGATGGATCCCACTCTTATTATATATTTATTTATATATTTATTTTTTAATTACATAATACAATTATCAACATTAGACACAATGAGTAACACAATGACAAACAATAGACTCAATAATTAACAATAGACACAATGAACTACTTGACGAGGATTACACAATGACATGATAAAGATTACATAATGAATTGAAAAACATAAAAAAAATACATTTTTATCATTGTGTTATTTGGGATTTTATAATGTCGGTCCAAAGATTTATCAAAACATAACACAAAAGGTCCTGTCATGAATGGAGGGTTAAAATATTATGTGAAAACATGTGTATTCATGCATAACCAATTCAAGTATTCACGCGTTTAACCCAAATCAACCATGTATTGCACATAGTGAATCCTAAACTCTAATAGGATTATTATGCTAGCATAAACTATCATACAATACATATAAATCCAAACAAATAACCAACATGTACATTTCATTCATAAATTACCCAACCACTTCAGATATCTCAAGTGATAACTACTTATGTTGCTATCATGCAACCTAATTAACATAGGGTTTTAGGCACTCACTACATACTATGTAAAGTAGCTTGTTATTTCACAGCCCAAATCTTACCAATCCTACTAAGTAGGGCGTAGATTCACATACGTGTATGATGTTAACCATTACTTTTCAAACATGACTTATACTCCCAAATCTTACCAATCCTACTAAGTAGGGCTTAGATTCACATGTGTGTATGATGTTAACCATTACATTTCAAACATGACTTATACTAGCCAAACAATCCAATCATACCGTATTAATCAAACATCATCATTATATCATGTAACTCTAGTTACTAGTACTCATCCAACTCAATACATTATTACAACAATAATTTTACATGTGTACTTGAATATTTAATTTTTCATAATAGCATCAAAATGATATAGCTTTTACATTATTGACCATTTAAGATTTCCAACAATCAATCTAACATGATTCTAGTATCACATGCATGCTCAAAATATTGGAATTCACCAAACATATTTATAAAATTTCCTCTTCAGGAAAGTAAATCCTATAACCCAAGTTTCATTAAAACTAATAGTCAAATCATATTTTACATGGTTATTCTAGTTCATATAAATCATTTGAATACAACAAAATCATTAATCACAAGATCCAAAGTTCCTGAAAACTAAAGTTTCCACTTTGAGTAAGTTAAGAACCGAATGTTATAAAGACTAGATTCTTGCATAATACACATAAAACGTCATTAATACAATCAAACTAACACAAATACATCATCTAATTGCATCAATTTCAAGTTATATCGCAAGATTGAATTAGGGTTTGTCCATGAATCAATTTTTATGAAAAAGATGATAAACTTGTTGAAAATCTTACCTTATACGGGTTGCATATCAATAATTAAACTTGCCAACACATTGCAATGATCAAATCAAGCCAAAATCGAGTGTGTTTGTGTGTGTTTTAGTATGAAATCGCAAGGAGAGAGTGGGGAGGTGGTTCGGTCGCAAGGGGGAGGGAATGGGGGGATTAGGGTTTTCTGTGATTTATATATGGTGATAATTTTTCTAATTCACCCCTTGTTTTAACAATTTTAAATTATTTTCTTTTCTTAAATTTTAAGTTAAATAAACCAATTACTAACATGTTAATAAAATGATAATTATCTCTCATGAATATTATATAATTCACATAACCACGTGTTAAGACGTAATTATAAAATAACACGTAAAACTTTAACTCACATAATAATAATCAAAATTATTAATCAATTTAATATTAGTTAAACCAATATTAATTATTTGTTAAGTTACTGACGTGACGTTTTTGCAAGACTTAACGAAACTAACGAAGTTTTGGTAATGGAAAATTACCGGACGTCACATTTCATTTGCTACTAGTTTTATAATCTTGGTAGTCATAGGTTGAGGCATACATAATGAGCATTTAGGAGTAAGACCAACTTATGGTGGTCGATTTGATCTTGAATATTCTTTCAGAGTTTGAAAGGGTTTTTCACAATGTGGTAATTTTACTCTAGATCTTTATATATAGATGTGATAACTTATGAATATCAAGGCTTCTGCTATGTATTGTAGAAAAGTCACGTTCCTGTTGCATATTATCTTTCCCATGCTGTTATTTATAAGTGAAGTTTGCTATTAGAGTCAAAAGGAAGTGTTTGTAGTAGAAGAAGTTGAGGACAACAAACTTGAGTTTAAATAGATTTTACTATGGTAGAACTTCAGATTCTTGATAAAAAAAATTTAATTGTAGATAAAAGTTATGGATCTTATAACATATAGTTTCATGAATATATCATATGGCTATTATGCATTCTCTTAAGAGTACTTTGTGTTCCTTGAACGGCTCATACATTTGACATGCTTGTATATTTTCAAATTCAAATTTTTTTTCGTCTATTCAGCCACTTTTAATTATAAGAAAGATGGATGTGTAGACTTTGTCTAACTTTAAATAACCCAAACATTAAATTCTAATTAAAATGATTTT
The DNA here is from genome assembly GCA_025215565.1 of Flaveria ramosissima. NCBI lineage: Eukaryota > Viridiplantae > Streptophyta > Magnoliopsida > Asterales > Asteraceae > Flaveria > Flaveria ramosissima. The sequence goes on from CM046036.1 coordinate 77,407,855, forward strand.
AAGTTGCGAGGACATAATGCACGAAGCCACAATTTATTTGATTCTAAACTTCTTGGGAAATACAATTAGGCCTCAAGCCATTAAAGGAGTACGTAGGCTAAAATAGAGAAGTAAAATAAGTGATATGGTTTAGCAAGTGGACTACTTATTGCTAGTTCAAGACTTGAGTCTAAACCGTGTGAAAGTAAAATTATTAGATCTGTTAAAAGTTGTTTTGACCAAGTTAAATGCTTATCTTAACACACCAAAATTGTTATCGAGAGGAGAGTATGTGACGCGAAAGGAACAGAGACACCTGCCGCTATCTCATATTTCTGTTTGTTTATGTTTGTGGTGTTCTATGGTGTTGTAATGGCCATTGTTGTATACATTACAAGAAATATTTTGAATTTCATGTGTGTGTTGACGTTGTTGTGTTTGCACAAAAAGCTAGTAGTATGTTCTCAAACAAAATTAAAAATTAAAAAATTTAGAGGCTTGAAAATAGTGGTCCTTAGTGCTTAGTTTGTGGAGAGATGGGAACAAAACAAAACACAAACTTGAGTGATAGAACAAGATGTTGATAACATATAGTGATTCAAAGAAAACAAGAGAAAACAGAGAAGGATGATAAACTGATTCTGTTTATTGATCTCACATATATTATATTAAGACAACACTAAAACCCATAAACATTATACTCTACCTATAAAATAGTCTTTATATATAACATTATTTTGTTTTTTTTTCACCGCTCTCCTTAGAAAAAAATCAGTAAACAAAGTGTAAACATTATTCACATCCCATCTCGTCCTTATATTACATAAAATATTACTAACTTTTCTTTTTTTTTTAATTAAATAATAATTTTTATATCTTTATCATTACATTTTATCACCCCTTCACTCACAACTAATCTAAAAAATAATAAAAATTTTATAGAAATGAATAATGCTTCCCAAATTAGGACTAGAATGGACATGTGGCAACATCACATTCACACTAACCAAAATTTCTGCTTCTCTCCTATATTAAATAACTAGGTTAGTGACCCGTGTGTTACACGGGTTGAAAAAGAGAACAAATGAGATTTGTAAACTTAGATTTATATTTATAATATTATATATATGATAGGTTGAACAAATAAACTACAATGTGAAGGTTATGATAGTTTAATACTAATATACTATCATTTCAATAGTTATGATAAAATGAAAAATAGCATATAGACAATTTTGAATAAAAAAGATCACATATTACATTAATAAATAAGTCAAATTAAAATATAAAATTTGGAAAAAAAGATATGACATTAAGACAAAGATTAATTAAAAGTAAAACAAGTGTTCATTTATATTAAATACTTCTTTGTAGATAGTATTGGAAGTTTTATTTGTGACTTGTTTGTTTTTATTTAAAACTAATAGTTTTAAGTCATCTCTTCTTTTGTTGATTGTAATCCCAAAACACACTATAAGTGAAAATTGTCTTCATTTAATTTCAAAATAACTCTTCTTATCAAAGGGTGTGATTATATGCACCTTAATATTGGTTCCTAGATTAATTTAGATTAATTTGGCTTTGATAACTCTATTTTCAAGCCTTATTACTTGTAGTCTTCTTCCGGTATATATTCTACTTTTTTATTAATATTTGTAAGCAACATGTCCGAGACTCCAACTTTTAATACTAATTTTCAATTTCACAATCATTTATTTAAAACCAATAGTTTAAAGCATATTTTTGTATATAATAATGATCATATAAAGAAATATTATAATAATAGTCAGTTTGTATAAATTTAAAGATAAGTGTTAATATTATAATAAGTAAAATAAACTATAATTTATAGATGCGTTAAAAGATGTTATTATGTGTCTTTGAAAATAATTAGTCACAAAAATATAACATAAGTAGATAGTTAACATAATTTTTAAAACATTGTGATAAATCTAGTTTAATTAACTAAGAAAATATAAATACATCTATAATTTTAAAATTTTAAAAGTTTTTGTTATCAAAGTAAATATAATTCATGTGCAATTGAAAAGATGTTATTAAGAAATCAGTTAATAAAACAATAATAATAGTTGATTACACGAATTTATAATGATTAAAACTTTCTATATACATGTATGAAGTTATTATTGGAAAGAATATGTTTGTTATAAATTAAAAAAATCTAAATTGAAGGAGGCGAAGACATGTGTCATTGTCTATGTGTCGCCTACGTGTATAGCCTATTTAGAAGCCATGTGGACAAAAAGTTATTCTTTTATTATATGTTATAGATATAGATATGTTATAGATAATTACATTAGTTACTAATAATATTTTGAGTTAATTACACAGGTCGTCCCTAAGGTTTGCTCAAATTTTCATTTCGTCACTGGGATTGAAAAATTACAGGTTTACTCTTAAGGTTTGAAAAAATGTAACATTTTTCGTCCCTAGCCCTAACCACCATTAAAATATTCTGCTAAGTGAGTGTGAAATTACCTTTCTACCCCTCATTTTAAAAATATAAATAACTCAAAAAAACAATCCAAAAAATTTAAGTGAGTGAAAAAGTTACCTTTCTATCTCTCTTTTCAGAAAATAAATTTAAAAAATTTATAAGCTGGGGTGGATCTTCATTGTTGTCGTTGTCGACGTACGATTATTTAATCCATTAAAGGATGCTTATACATGTAAATAAACATAGTGAAAGATTATATAAATGGATGAAATTCACTTTCTTCCATGTTTTTTTTCTTGTGGACTTTTGGATCTTTTTAAATTTCTTTTCTTTGTATTCAACTGAATATGAATATGATTTCACAAAAGTTGATCATGAATGATATATACTGTCAGCTAGATAGTAACCGCATATATATCGATGCCCGTTAATATGAAACATGCATATCAGGGCGGTTCCATTCAATTTTGGAATGAAGATTGGAGATTGATTGAAAATATTAATGTCATTGTTAGAACCGGCTACATCAAAATAAGCATGTCAAATCCACAAATCTTGTGAGCCAACACCTTCGAGAATCAACGTTGAATTATCGTAATCGTCTTGATGATATTGTCCTTGTAAAAATAAGTGCTCCCAACCCCCTAATCATCTCAAAGATACCAGAATTATTTCCAACGAAAAAAAATTGCAATCCGTTTGTTTTTAAAATTTAATTAGATTTTAGAGCATCTACATCAAGGGGGCTTTCTTTCGTCCAGTCTGAGGTGGAAAAAGCAAACGAACATCACACCATTGGAGATGAGGTTTGCTTTTGTAATTTGCTTTTCATGTCCAGAATTCCAAACCCAAGCAAACATGGGAGTGTGGAACCCACCACTATAAAACATATATAATTTAATGTTTTAGAATTAAAAATAGGTGATGATTTGGAAATGGAGGCGTGTTTGAAACTGAACATATTATTGGAGGAAATACAAGAGTTTTTAGTGTTTGAAAGTGAACGAGTGAAAAGTTGATGTGCCAGCTAATGTGTCACGTTTGGTTTTAAAATAAAGGTTTGTTGTTGTTGAATCTCTCTTATAAGAAAGTAAAATTACTTAGAACCACCACACCCCCACCAAATTCTCCCCAAACATTCTCATCTTCGTCTTCTTTCTGTAATAATCATCTTATCTTCATCTTCATCTCTCGTCTTCATTTGAACCAGAAATCCAACATTAACACACAAATCCACTACTTCACTTTCATGAACCAAAGTTCCTCACGACATCGATATGATACGGTTGTTGATCGAGTAGAACAATCAACCATGAGCATGTAAGGCTATATAATATCCACGTGTCACGCATCTTTCATCTTCCGTCAATCGGGGTTTAATGGCTCCGGTACCTCTGATCGTCACGGCGACGAAGCTCGCCGGAGTGTTGGTCACCATCACTGTAGCAGCTAACGCCGTCTCCTTCTCCCGTTACCGCAAGAGAAATCTCGCTCCCTTTCAATCTCCTATCGATGAAACTTCCGACACTCTCGCCGTTTTCAACGTCAATTGCTCCGATTCCGATGACGGTACATCGTTCTCTTATCCTCCTTAAACTCTAATTTATGATTTGTTTAGTTTCGATTCGTGCTTTATTTGATTGAGATTGCGTTGAATTTAAGCTTTTGAGTAGTGGTTGTTTTGAAATTGGAAGTGATTGTTTGTTACTGAATGTTATTACAATCAGTCGTTAAGCATGGGGATTAGAGTTGGAACTAATTTGTGTTGATTGAGGGAGTAATTAACATGACAAGTGTATGATATAAGTAATTTACGTCTACTTTTGATACATTTTTTGTTCCATTTTGCAATTGTATGATTCCTAAATTATGTTTGACTTCCAAATATAAATGTGTTTCTTCTTTAGCATATTGATTTCCTCATTTAACATATTCCAAATATGAATGGTATAAATGCCAGAACTTAGATTCTATCATACTGCAATCAGAAGCTTCACATGCCTATTTTGGGGCTGTTTGGAAAGCTTAGCCATTAAGAGGTTTGACTAAATAAGAGGTAGCCTCTGAATCGGTCAGCAGTTTTCTAAATCTTACACATTAAGATGCTACATGAACCATTAAAAGGTTTCTTTAAAGTGAATCAAACATAATATTACTGGTTTCCGTTAGTTATATTGTTGGCTTAGTTAACTGAATTAAACTACCATATTCGTTCACTAATTCATTCACAATTTGATGACTAGACGCAATTTTTGTGTTGGTAACTGGCTCATGTCTAATAGCATTTACTATAATTATTTACAGAAGAGGAGGAGGATTTCTTTTTCGGGTTGGCAACAGCACCAGCACACGTCGAAGACAGGCTCAATGATGCTTGGCTTCAGTTTGCAAAAGATGATGTTATCAATAAACAAGATTCTACAGCAGAGAATAAAACACAAGATGCAGTAATGGCTTCTGCAGCTGGTGATGGTGGATCTCAGCAAGCTCCTATGCTGCTCAAGAAAAAGAAGCCTCTTAGGGTAGCAATGGAAGCCAAAATTAGAGGGCTTGTGAAATATATTGAAGTCGATGAATCTACACCTAGTGAACAAGAGCCGCATAGTGTAGCTGCATGGCACAATGTTCCAAACCCGTAAGCCTGAGGATAATTTGTGTCAGTGAGCTTTCGTTATACAAGTAGGTAAGTCATCACATTATATTGTTCTAATGCTTTTAGGGAGGAAAGATTAAGGTTTTGGTCTGATCCTGATACTGAGTTAAAGTTGGCTAAAGATACTGGTGTAAAGGTCTTCAGAATGGGAATAGATTGGACCAGAGTTATGCCAAAGGAACCGGTCAATGGCGTTAAAGAATCAGTAAGCAGTATAATATGTGTACAATGCACCTTTTATTTTCTTAAGATGATTGTTGCCACAGTGTACAGATGGCAGGTTGGTTTTTGTCCAAGGGAAAAAATTAGCTTAAAAGGAAAATAGGTTGAAAGTCTCCCAAAGTGTATTATTAATGCATAAAACCTCATAAATCATAGAACTTAGATTAGTTTTATTTTATTTTTATTTTTGTAATCAATCAACGCTTTATTTACTCTAAAAATGAACAAAAGTGTTTGCGGGTCATCCTATCTTGAACTGTATATCAACTCAAACTTGTTTCAATCCATTACCCAACCTGCCGGACCCTTTCATCATACCACCTTTCGTACAAAGTCATGAATGCTTATAATGGGGATCACCTGAAGTTGTCCAAAACTTTTCGTTTTTTGTCTTCTCTTTTCTCCTTATTTCTGGAACTGAATTGGTCCATGTAAGATTAATTATGCAGCACTGGAGCGATATAGATGGATCATCAGTAGAGTTCAACATTATAATATGAAGGTTATGCTGACTTTGTTCCACCACTCACTTCCTCCATGGGCTGGGGATTATGGGGGATGGAAATCAGAGAAAACAGTAAACTATTTTATGGACTTTACTAGGTTAGTCCACTTCACACAATCTAACTTAAATCAGGATTTGAGGTGACATGTTATTGACAAATGTGTTGCAGGGTGGTTGTTGACAATTTATTTGAGCTTGTGGACTATTGGGTCACATTTAACGAGCCTCATGTTTTCTGTATGTTGACTTATTGTGCTGGTGCTTGGCCTGGTGGTCATCCTGACATGTTGGAGGTTGCTACTTCTGCTCTACCAACCGGTGTTTTTAGCCAGTCTATGCATTGGATTGCTGTTGCTCACTCTCAGGCCTATGATTACATCCATGAACAAAGGTTATTGTTAAAACTATCATCATATAGTTTATATAGTTTGTTCTATATCATCATAAGTTCATCTATATACAACCATAAGAATATAAACACAACTATGTGTTTAATTTTGGTACAACAATGTTGTAGTGTATTGCTACACCCAATAGTGGGAGTTTGCCACCATGTTTCCTTCATGCGCCCATACGGCCTCTTCGATGTTGCTGCTGTTTCACTAGCTAACTCTTTGAGTCTTTTCCCATTTATGGATGATATATCCGATAAAATGGACTTCATAGGAATAAATTACTATGGTCAGGTACACTTGCTATATTCATACTCTTATTCATTTGTATTTTCTTTACTCTTTTCAATAAAATGAAGAGTTACAACTTTTGTTTTTCTGATGTTTTTGTTCTTAGTTTCTCAGGAAGTAATATGTGGTGCTGGACTAAAATTAGTTGAGAACGATGAGTATAGTGAATCAGGACGTGGAGTATATCCAGATGGCTTGTTTCGAGTTCTGTTGCATTACCATGAAAGATACAAGCATCTTAAAATTCCTTTTATTATCACTGAAAATGGTGTCTCTGACGAGACAGATTTGATACGGAAACCATACATCATAGAACATCTACTTGCAATTTATGGAGCCATGATGATGGTATGTATGTTATAACTTTAGTCCATTAATTAGAGATGGAAGTTTTGACTCATTTATTTATGAACGTGTCAAGTGGGATTATGTTTTAATCTTTTCACGGATCAAATTAAAGGATTAGCTTGAAAAGGAAACGGATCAAATGTTTCAAGTCTCCAAGAGTGTATTTTGAATGAATAAACCCTCTTAAATCATTAATAATATTAAACTAAAACTTTCATTATTTTCGACACTAGTCGTTTATATTTTTTCTTAGAATGACAACTCGCACGTCTATCTATTCATGCTTTTAAACTATACCTCTACCTCATGTCAAGATTTGAAACTGTCTTCAAAGAGTCTTTGACTCTTACCACCGGCTACTAACCAAATGGCACTAGGTCATTTATAAATAAATTAAAACTTTTGGACAAAACCAGTTTCAAGCCAGCTCAATCCCTTTCGAGCAATTAAAAGCTTTAAATTGTTTTTTCCCTTTACACAACCTGACCTATACCGTCCTGACCCGTCTGTTTTGCCACATCTACATATTCAAAGTGAAATTTTGATATTTTAGGAAATGTGGATGTTGAATTCTAACAATGCAGGGTGTTAGAGTGCTTGGGTACTTATTTTGGACCATTTCTGACAACTGGGAGTGGGCTGATGGTTATGGCCCCAAGTTTGGGCTAGTCGCAGTCGATCGTTTCAATGACCTTGCACGGGTTCCACGTCCCTCATATCATCTGTTTACAAAGGCAAAATCTAATCATAACATATCTTACCTGTTTTTACCCGTATTTCTTTTTTCATTTTGATGACTCGGCTGTCATCTTGAATAAATACCAGATAGTTACTTCCGGTAAAATTACACGCGAAGACAGAAAGCAAGCATGGTACGAACTTCAGAAAGCTGCTCGAGAGAAGAAAACAAGACCTTTTTACCGTGCAGTAAACAAACACGGGTTAATGTATGCAGGTAACTGACGCCGATAACAAAAAGAGCATTACTTTCCCACCTAATACTTTATGTTACTTGCATTATCGATTCATATTGAACTCGAATGTGTGCATCTACAGGAGGCCTTGATGAACCAATTTGGCGTCCATATATCGAACGTGATTGGCGGTTTGGCCATTATGAGATGGAAGGATTACAAGACCCATTTAGCAGATTTTCAAGATTCGTCACTCGACTTCTGTCCCGCAGGAAGAAGAAATGTGAAGAGCTGGAGGAATACAATGAACTAGTGATGCAGAGAGTCTGAAGAAAACAGATTTTGACCTCTACTCATACAAACTGAAAAAGATATATTAAAGAACAAAATATGGTATTTTTAAGTGAAGAGAGCATTGAGTCTGGTACATGCAATGCGTCTCTAGCTTTTGATTCTTCACTGAGAAGATTTGCTAGTTTCTCATAGGTCTATGAAGATGTGTATAAAGGGTTGCTTTTAAATTTTTTAATTCGTATAATAAAATTGCCCTGGGGATCGAACTCACATCACTTTTATTTATCAAAATAGGTGTTTAAGTAAGTGTTTATTTTTCTCACTATAATACTATTGGTTAAAAATCATTTCACTTTAAAATAGTATTATTTAAAAAGACTAAGTACAGCTAATAATAACATTGTAAAACCATTGGATTCATATGTCGTAATTACAAACAGAAAGTTTTTCTAAAACTAAGTTTTGTTTTTTTATTTACTCATACTTAATTTTAAATCGTTTTTTCATATAGAAAAGTTAAACTTTTCACAATAGTTTTATTTTAATTTCACATAAAAGTAGGCACATTGGTTTTTTTATTATTTTTAAAAATATGTATTTTTGAAAATATTTTTAAGTAGCTTAAAAATGTAATAAGAAAAATTATTTTTAACAAAAAATGCTTTCTTTAAAAATGTTTTATATAAATATCATGACGAAACAAAAAAAAATTAATGGTTTATTTTTAATTTATTTTACAAACTATAAATGCAATCTTTAATTACCGAGGGCATATATGTTGCTAACAGACTCCCAACAACAATTAGGGGAGAAACGGGTCACGAGAGTTACTCGGGATCTACTCGCTAAAAACTCTAACTCCTTTTACGACTCACTTAATAAATGGTTTTGAGCCAGAGCTTCACATGTCGAGATCGAGCCGGCTTGCAAGACGAAACTAGCGTTGTATGTATATAATTTTTATTTTATCTTTTATGTATATACTTATTAAATGATTATTACTATATATAAAGTTATGTTTAAAACAATTATATAATATACTAGCTTTAGTAAATCTATGTATTACACGGTTTGAATAAATAAAATATTAATATAATAAAATTCATTAATTATAAAATGATATTTTAAGATATGATATAACTGAAATTATATATGAGAAATGACTATAAGTAATAAAACAGTGATATCAACTTTTTAAATTTTTTTTTTAATTTTTTTCAAAATAAATAAACATTTTGTTCTAAAATAAACTGTATAAAAATGTCATTTTAAAAATTTTCTTATTATAACTCTCATTAATTAATTTTGGTTTTACAAAATTGACTTTTTAAAAATACTAATTTTAAAATATTTTGTATTTTTAAAAAAGTTTTATGCTTTAGAAAAAGTTATTATTTTATAAAAAAATTATTTATTTAGAAATAACATTAATAAATAGATCTCTTTTTTAATTTATTAAATTTAAAAAATATTAAATAATATTATTAGTAATTAAGGTAATTATTTAATAGGAGAGAGGGACGGAAAATTTTTGGTGAGGATGATTGTGGTGTTGACACGGGTCATCCCAATATACATTTTTATTATAGTAGGAACATATATCGTTATTTGAAAAAAACTACATAAACTATTTAATTTGTAATAAGATCTTTTTTATATGAGAACATGTATTCTATAAACAGACGTTAAAAATATACTAACGAAAGAGTATTAATTTTTTTGTATGAAAAAACGTTACTGAAAAGGTTTTAAGAACACCTACATAGAAAAAACTATAAAATATTTTTTAAAATCATGACAGATACTAAATTGGTTTTTATTTTATTGAAACTTTATCCTTTTAACTTTACTAAAATAATATTATTAAAAACAAAAATACTTTTATCCAATCATATTATAAATAAGAAAAAATAACTTTCCACTATAAAATCATTTTGGTAAATATTTTTAAAAATACTCATTTTGTTAAATTACTTTTTCACCAACCCTACTTTGAAAGAAACTCATTACAAAGAGTATTTGTGATTGTTACAAAATCAAACAATTAAATAGATTGCAAGTTATAATTGACTATTTTTTCGCACCCTCACTACCAAGAGGTAATATAATGAGTTTTTATAGGTTATATTACATTAAAATTGTGAATTGAAACGTGTTAGATTCGTGCTTATTCAAACAACCAATTAAAGGTTTCCTAATTCACTCGTCCAATGCAAATGAGAAGAAACCTCATACGCGTCTTCTATTTCAAAACGATTTTAGATATTTCATCAAATCAAGGGTCTCAAATAATCAATTTAGGGTTTCGATTTCCCCAAATCATGATATCGATTTTCAAATGAAACAATGAACCATTTTATATTATTTTCAATTTACAAGCATATCATGGTTTCGATTTACCCCAAATCACATTATGTTCCAAGTTCAACTCATCGAACCCTTTACGCCTTAATTGATCTATTTAATATCATTCACACCCCAAGTTTTAGATCACAACAACTCTTCTGCAAAGTCTCAGTTCAATGCTCATATATACAAATCTCAATGATCAGTACGATTCAAGTATTTCGATTTTGATTTCAAGATAAACTTTAGTATTTTGGTGTTTTACATCAATTTGAATTATTTATGTTTTTGGTTATGAAATCATGAAACTGTGATTTAGTTTAATTAATGTAAGCATGAAATTGATTTATGTTTTTGGTCAACAAAAAGAGAAAATAACATAAATGATTCATGTTGTTTAATCAAACTGCATGTTATGTCCTCAAACTTTAAAAATTACAAAGATGGTCCAAACGTTTATGTCATTACATGTTTGGTCCTTAGAACCAATTCAAGCTCTATGTTATATTATCTCCAGTTACAAGTAGTCATGAATTAAAATTATTAATATTAGACGATGATGGTAAAATTACAAACAGATAATCAAAATTTGTATACATAATTTGTTTTCGGATGTTTATGGATGTTCTCGTGTTCAATATAATTTTTTAATTACTTAAAGTCTTATTTATAAGCTTATTTTATTTCAAATTATACACTATTTAGACTTATTAGCTTTGATAAAAAAACTACTAATATTAGATATAGATGATTATAAAAAATTAAACATAAAACTCTGCAGGATCGATATTGGTCACTCAACACAAAGATTATCTCTCAAACTCACTAAGTCACACTCGAATGATAATGCAGAATCCTTTAAGAGTTGATAATAATATACTAAGTAAGCAATACACAAGAAATGATTTTCAAGATACTTGTATATATTACTTCTCAACTCAAAGTGTACAAGACTCTTACAAGCATACTAAATGAGTTGCAATAAGAAACTATATATACTACTATCTACAGCCGGTTATACTTTGATACCAGCTGGAGACTTACTACTAAACAAATACTACATTGTTAAGAGTAAGATATCTAAGATAAATAATATCCTAGATAAGGTAGTTATTACAAGTCCATGCCTTACCTTTTGTCACCAACTAAAGTTGGTAACTGTACTAACTAATAAGGGATGAATAGTGGAATAAAATATGGCCAACTACATGGGCATGGGAAAGCACCATGAAGTATCTTAGAGGTTGCAGCGGCTTGTTAGAAGGGCCATACTTATATCCACTGGTTCATAGTAGGTTCTTCCGATGGTAAACTGGCTTCAGAAGAACAAGTTCTTCCGAAGCCACTTATACTTCAGAAGAGTCTACTTCTTCCGAGACTTATGCTGATTTTCAAGACTTTATGCTTTGGAAGTCATTGTCTTGAAATCTTCAAAGTGTTGATCTTCGGAAGAGGGATGATAATGTCTTCGGAATACATGATTCCTCTTCGGAAGTTCTTTTAACTTTAATCTTTGGAAGTGCAGCTTTTGCCTTCAGAAGTCTTTCTCAATTGCACCAAAAATATTCTAAGTGTTGCTTTGGTTGCACCATCATTACTTGACCCAACAAACTTCCCCTAGGCTGATGCTACCAAAACCTCACTTGTTCTGCTTCTCAAAACTTTCAGCACCAATGAAAGAAGATACTTATCTATTTCTCTATTCTTTCCAGAGGTGGTGCTGAGAAGTTTGTACAAATCATTGGTAGACAACAGATCAAGTCTATTGCTTTGAATGATATGCACCCTTTGTTGTGTCCCTCTGTAAAGACTTAGTTGATGGGAGTTATATTCATACTCCCATCTAACTATGGGCTCCAAGGCTGGGCCTTCAACCATTTGTAAGAAAGCTTCTCCCTTGGTGGTTGACCCTTCTTTTTATGCTCTTGCTCTCAGCTTCAACTCTTCTTCAATCCTTGCTTTTGCATTCAACTCAGTAAGGTGAAGACTGCTAAGATGATTACGAACGTGAGCAGCAGTCTGACAGTTGGAGGGGTTGGAGAATGGCTTCTTTGCTAACTCAACAATGTCAAATCTGCTGGAGTGTAGCAGAGATAGAATGTTGATGTTGTTTATCTCACCATTCTCTCTTTCCACAACAAAGTTGTGAGAAGAGTCTTCGAACCTCCATTGGACAATCTTCTTTCTAGGAGTGAGGGGTTGAGATGACAGCTTGTTCCCCTTTCTTATGTCTAAGAGAGTCGCCAGTCTTCTCCTCAGCTCCTTCTCTTCTTCATTGAGTGAATCAGATTTGAGGCCAAGCAGTTGAAAAGCCTGGTTCAAAGTACCTCTAGAAAGATCAAGAAATTCATCTCTTGCGAGGGAACTTGAGTGTCCATTGACATAGGACAGTTTGATGGACTCCTCATCACAAGAGATCTCACTCAGTGTGGTGCAGTTTATGAGCTTTCTCTTGATCTCTTTGAATTCTTCTAAGGTTAGACCTGCCACACCCTAACCTTAACGCCGAAATCGTCAAGATGTGAAGGTTAAGATTGTTCACAGCCACATAACGCTACCATTAAATGTAAATATTACTATCATAAGTTTTAAAATGAAAATTACAATCCATAAGTCTCAAACAAAAATAAACCATAACATATGATAAACATCCAAGATAAATTATTCATTTTTCCTAGGTCCAAATCCTAGGTATTAGCATGCTTCAAAGAGATCATCAAACTTGAGCATTTACTGAAACATGTTAAAAATAAAAGGGTCAACTATGAAAGTTGGTGAGTTTTCATGGGTTAAACATACATATATATAAAAGGATTTACAAGTAGCAATTTATGTCAATGGTTACGAATTATGCAAGTTTATAGAATACATATAGCTACAATCAAAGCTTGACCAAGAATAAGTTTACAAGTACATAACGATTAGCTAAGTGTACTTGGTTCCCATGATGAACAAGCATACGTCATCAGGAGCCGGCAATAACCTCGGTTTTAGCACCAAATAGGCTTGTCAGGCCCATAGATCTATGATGTTGCCAGGCTAGCAATAGTTAATGATTGTCAACATATAATTTATCTCGTATAAAACTCACAATAATACAAATAACCATGACAAAAAGTAAAAATAAATTGCATGTGCGTTTACAAGTATAAAAAAGTTTACAAGTGTAATTTTATAAGTTAACATGTTTCACCCCAAAAGTGTGAAATAATATAAAGAGGAGCATGGAAAACTCACATGACGTATATGTGTATAAGATGATAATAAGAATAATAGACGATGTTTCAATGAATTCCTTTACAAGGTACCTAAACATATATATTTACAAGATTTAAGTTTAATTAAAAGATTAACGATTTAACGTGAACTAGGGTTTCAAGAAGAGTTTGGGGCTTTGTCAAATAATTAAATTTAACAAATAGAATCACTTATATATTTTTGGAATAAATAAAAAAAAAGTATACTATTTGAGTATTATATAAAGAAATAAAAAGGAAAACATTTGTAATAATTTGTAAAGTTTAAATATAAAGTATAAATAAACTTTTATAATTATTTGAAGTAATCATGATTCAAATAATAATTTAAAGGCAACGTTTGAACCAATAATAATTTAGCGGTTTAAACTATTATTTAAAGTCTAATTTTTATAAAAATAAACTAATTATAACATTTGTTTAAAACATTTAATACAGATATTAAAGTATTTTAAGTAATTAATTTACAGAAAATAATTAGGTGACTTTAAAAATAAACAAAGTTTATAAAACTTTTTTTTATAATGTTTAGAAATCTTTATATATTTTTTTAAAGTCCAAAAAACTTTTAAAAAAAAGTTTGAGGTTGCCGGGTATGAACCCAGTACCTCGGGTATAGAATGTGTGTGGGTAACCAGTGAACCAGGGTCGTGGCCGTGGCCGTGGTATATCACGATTCCTAAATTATAAGAATACAGTGGTAAAAAATCCCCCAAATTCGTATGAACCCTAATTCGAAATCAACCAAATTGAACACTGAATTGATTATGATTACAGAAATAAACGTGGGGCTTTGATTCCCCATGTAATTTCGAGTATGTACATAAGTTTAACTACCCGAATTGAAGATTAGATTGGTAAGAACAGGTTATGAACAAGCCGCGACCAACGTAGAGCTTGATTGATGTTCAAATGATGATTATAATCAAATTAACTTCGTGTGGAGCTTTTCAGAGGATGTTCACGACCCTAAGCCCTCTATCAATTTCAGTTTAATTTGCTTGGAAGATGGATTTGATTGAGGTGCAGGTTACGGTAATGGAGAGAATCGAAGATGATGCTCGTGTGTGTTTCAGGTAAAATTGGAAGCAGTATTTGTTTAGGAATAGTTAGATGATTGTTTAGGTTCGTTTAATTAGATTATTATTAGAGTTTAATGCTCGAATGGCTATGAGATTAAAGGTCTTCGGTTATGTATTCGTTTGGGTTTGTAACCGGTGTTTTAACACAATTAAAGTGTGTAATCAAGTTCGGAACATGTTCTAGAATGATTTGAAACGGTTTGGGATTAAGGAAACGATTGATTTTGGGTGTTTTGGGGATTAAAGTGGGCGGGGGTTGGAGTGTAATTTAAATTTTACACTTTGGCCCCTTGTAGTTTGATTTGTTATTATTTTATGCACATAACTTTCGTATAGAGTTTATAAATGACAAAAACACCCCTTTAATTAACTTTAAGCTTAACATTAATCTAACTTGTTATATTTTATAACTTATTATTAATATAATTATTATTATTATTATTATTATTATTATTATTATTGTTATTATCATTATAATTATTATGGTTATTGTGATTATAATTTTATTATTATTATTATTATTATTATTATTATTATTATTATTATTATTATTATTATTATTATTATTATTATTATCATTATTATTATTATTATTATTTTCAATTTAATAGTTAAATTATTAACTTTCAAATTAAAGAATTAAAGTCACACAAAGAATTAAGCATAAATAACCCACAAGTTTTATAATTGACAACATTGGTCCTTACAAGAATATAACGGGGTTAACTTTTATTTAACGAAAATTACGAGATGTTTCAGTCTCCCCAACTTATAAGAATTTCGTCCCGAAATTAAGAATGAAACTAGACGAACAAATACGGGTATTTCTTCTTCATATGCTCCTTACGCTCCCAAGTAAACTCACGTCACGCTTATTCTTCCAACGAACCTTGACGATTGGGGTAGTAGTGGTTCTAGTCTTCTTCATAATGCGATCCATAACTTCAACGGGTTTCTCAACAAAATGTAATGACTCGTCGATCTGGATGTCATCCAACGGGACATGCAGACTTTCGTCAGCCAAACACTTCCTCAAATTTGAGACATGGAAAACAGGATGAACTCCACTAAGGTCGGAAGGTAGTTCTAGTTTGTAAGCCACTTTCCCGATCCTTTTCAGAATCTTGAAAGGTCCTACAAATCTTGGAGCTAGTTTACCCTTCTTTCCAAAGCGAACAACGCCCTTCCATGGTGAGACCTTAAGAAGAACCATATCCCCAACTTGAAATTCCAATGGCTTGCGTCGCTTATCAGCATAGCTCTTTTGTCGACTTCTCGCCACTTCAAGGTTCTTGCGAATTATGGAGACTTTATCGGTCGTTTCTTGTATAAGCTCAGGACCAGTGATGATATTTTCACCAATGTCGGTCCAGCAGATTGGGGAACGACATTTACGACCATAAAGCGCTTCGAAAGGTGCCATCTTGATACTCGAGTGGTAACTATTATTATACGAAAATTCCGTGAGCGGTAAATGCGTATCCCAGTCACCACCAAAGTCAAGGACACAAAGACGTAGCAAATCCTCCAAGGTTTGGATGGTTCGCTCGGTTTGACCGTCCGTTTGAGGATGGTAAGCCGTGCGTAGATCCAGTTGAGTAACCAAGAGTTCTTGCCTAGACGACCAAAAGTGCGAAGTGAAACGAGCGTCTCGATCGGATATGATATGCAAAAGTACACCATGACGAATCACAATTTCATCAATGTATATACGAGCCAACCTTGATGTTTTGTAAGTGTCACGTATGGGTATGAAATGTGCCGACTTGGTCAATCGGTCAACGATCACCCATATGCTATCATGACCACGAGAGGTACGAGGTATTTTGGTTATGAAGTCCATGGACATGTGTTCCCATTTCCACATAGGAATCTCGGGTTGTTCAAGTAATCCACTTGGACGTTGATGTTCAGCTTTAACCATCGTACCTGCAAGACACTTAGCTATGTAAGTCGCTATGTCCTTCTTCATTCCAGGCCACCAATATTTACCACGCAGATCCATATACATCTTATCGGAGCCGGGATAAATAGAATAACGAGTTTGATGAACTTCATTCATGATAAAGGTACGAAGATTATCACGATTTGGAACACAAATTCGATTCACGAAATGCATCAACCCATTAGGTTTCGTTTCTAGTTGAACTCGAAGATTATGCTCCAATTCCTCTCCCATTCTTCCTTCTTGTTGAACCGCTTGTTGAGCCTCTAAGATACAGGTCTCGATGTCGCTTTCAATCCTCAAATTTTGTAGCAGCACAGTAGTCTCGTTAGCATCTAGATGGATCTCAGTATCAAATTCTCCCAAAGTATCAAACCATTGTCGTCAATCGCGAATTTCTTGAAACGAGATCATCTTGTTATGGACCTTACGACTTAGTGCATCGGCTACGACATTTGCCTTTCCTGGGTGGTAACGAATGTCACAGTCATAATCATTAATCAACTCAACCCAACGACGTTGTATCATATTGAGATCTTTTTGATTGAAAACGTGTTGAAGTTTTTTGTGATCGGTGTAGACTATACATTGCGTACCATAAAGATAATGTCTCCAAATCTTTAGGGAAAAAACCATAACACCAAGTTCAAGATCGTGTGTCGTGTAATTCACCTCATGAACCTTCAATTGTCTCGTTGCATATGCTATGACCTTTTCTCGTTGCATGAGAACACATATAAGGCCTTGTTTTATTGCATCACAATACATGGTGAAATCGTCGTTTCCATCGCGAAAGGTCAAGATAGGTGCATTGCACGACTTGTTCTTTAATGCTTCAAAGGCTTCCTCTTGTTTGGACCCCCACTCGAATGGTTTATTCTTTTGAGTCAAAGAAGTAGGCGGCTTCGCGATTCTAGAAAAGTTGGCAATGAAACGCCGGTAATAACCAACAAGACCAAAGAAAGAACGAACTTTGGTTGGAGTTGTAGGAACACACCAATTTTTCACAGCTTCCACCTTTGCAAGGTCAACATGAATTCCTTGGCTATTCACCACGTGTCCTAGAAATTGGACCTCCTCAAGCCACTATTCGCACTTTGAGAACTTCGTGTACAGTTGTTCTTTCTTCAATAGTTCAAGAACTTGGCGCAAGTGAAGTTCATGATCGGTTTTGGACTTGGAATAAAGTATGTCGTCAATGAAGACAATCACAAACTTGTTTAGATATGGCTTGCATAATCGATTCATGAGATCCATGAAAACAGAAGGAGCATTGGTTAAACCAAAAGGCATAACCATGAACACATAGTGTCCATATCGAGTACGGAACGCAGTCTATGGGATATCGTCATCATGAACTCGTAGTTGATGATAACCAGAACGTAAGTCAATCTTTGAGAAAATGACAGCTCCTTGAAGTTGGTCAAAAAGATCATCGACGCAAGGAAGAGGGTAGCGGTTCTTGATGGTAAGTTTGTTAAGCTCACGATAATCGATGCACATACGAAATGATCCATCTTTCTTCTTCACGAACAGAACAGTTGCAACCCAAGGCGAAGAGCTAGGACGGATAAAACCCTTGTCAGACAGTTCTTGAAGTTGACTAGCTAGCTCTTGCATTTCCGATGGTGCAAGTCGATATGGTGACTTAGCTACGGGGTTTGCTCTGGAATCAAATGGATCTTAAACTCGACTTCACATACGGGAGGTAAGCCACTAAGGTCATCGGGACATACTTCAGGAAAATCTCGTACAATCGTGACATCCTTAAGGTATTTCCTTTTGATTTTTGTGTTGACCACGTAGGCCAAGAAAGCCATATAATTCTTGCTTAGGCACTTTCGGGCTTGAGTACACGACATGAGTTTGAGTCCTTTGGAGAATGTTTCACCGAATACTTTCAATGTATCCCCCAAAGGCAAAGGAATACAAATGCATTTCTCGAAGAAAATAATCTCGGCATGATGTTTGGCTAACCAATCCATGCCAATGATAACGTCAAAGCTTCCAAGTTTCATAGGAATGAGGTCGATAAAGAAATCATGCGCGTCTAGACTC
This sequence comes from Flaveria ramosissima, assembly GCA_025215565.1. Lineage (NCBI taxonomy): Eukaryota > Viridiplantae > Streptophyta > Magnoliopsida > Asterales > Asteraceae > Flaveria > Flaveria ramosissima. Next base: position 77,426,599 of record CM046036.1, read on the forward strand.
AAAATGCAGTCGTGAATAACGACATCAACGGTGATAGATTCTCCATCGGCGACTTCAACGGTAATGGGTCTTCTAGTTTCATATATGGCTTAGAATGTATAGACTCAAAGTCTAACGAAACGAAAATCTTTTCGGCTCCAGAATCAAATAGAACGTAGGCAATGAATTATTAATAAGGAACATACCTGGTCAGTTTTAAAGATATTTAACGATATAGGTAATGCATCAAAAAGTTTTAGATCATAAAAGTTGGGGTTGGATTTGACATACCATTCACCACATCGTTGTTTGCTTGTGCTTGGTTTGAATTGATATTGAAAGCACGTCCTCGGGCTTGTGGAACGTTACCCGCAAGACGAGGGCATTGTGGGCGAAAGTGACCAGGTTCCCCACAATTGTAGCAAACACGATTAGCAACCATCGCGACATTGTTTGGTGCACGGTGACAAGTAGCCACCAAGTGTCCATACTTACCACACAATGTAGAGATGCGGCAGGGAGCGTTCCCCGGATGATGGTACCTACAGACATTGCACATGGGTAGAGGACTAGCATAGGCCCTAGATACAAGTGCTTGTGCCACAAGAACAAGTTGTCTTTGAGGTACCTTGGGTGCAGCCACAACAAAGTTACGAGCCGGTGTGAACTTGCGTTTCTTGTTGTTGTTGTAAGACGGTTCAGTCTTAGTCTCCTTAGAATCTTTAAGGACCGTCTTCTCAACCTTCTTGTTGTTTGTTGTGTAGCACCCTTCACAGACATGGTGCCCGCTCGAATATGATTTTCGATAAGTTGAGCGGTGATAGTAATGGCTTCCTCCAAGGTTGTGGGTCGACTACCCACCACAGCATCTTGAATTTGGGATGGCACCCCCTTGATGAACTTTTCTATGTTACAAGGAACAGTGTCAACCATATGGGACAACAGAATGCTCAACTCGTGATGCCTATTTGAGTAGGCCAAGTTATCACCATCTTGCTTGAGGTTCCAAAACTCCTCCTCCAGCTTTTGTAATTCACTTCTCGGGCAAAACTTTGAGATAGCAATATTCTTGAACTCGTCCAAAGTTAGTGCTAACACAGCATCAGCACCACGGTTCCTTTTCTTGCTATTCCACCATGTAAGTGCCCTTTGTTAGAGCATACTAGTGGCATAACGAACTTTGAGCGCTTCGGGACACTCACAGTTGATGAACGTGTTTTCCATGCTTTCGAACCACTCGAGAAGTCCAGTGGCTCTTTCCTTTCCACTATAGCTAGTGGGTTTGCATGAGCTAAAGTGTTTGAACGTGCAGGTTTGGTTGTTGCGCCCTTGGTTCGCGTTATTCTCTCCTTGACCATTGCCATTGTTGTTGTTGCTAGCGTTGGTCATCAAAGTGCAATTCAGTTCAACAACCATGATCGGTATGACGGCAGCCATTTGACGGGCGATCATGGCGGTTAATTTGCGGTCGGAACTTCCACGCTTTCCATGGTGACGAGACATGCTGGATACAAAGTAAGTTAGTCACAGGAATTTGGAGGTAAAAGATATTAAATCAAACAAAGATTATTCAAGACTTGTAAAACACACATGGAATGATCCCATTTGGAAATGTTGACACGTCAAGGTAAGCTAACCCAATTGCCTTAGAAACTTGTGTATATTGACCATAGTTTATCACTCATCCCAGAAATCTCCAGGTAAGCATAACTAGTCCCGTAGGATTTATGCGAAATGCTTACCTTAGCCCGAAGGCTTTTTGCCTGGAAATCCAGAATACAGGTGTCTATGTGTCATACAATATTTCTTTAGGCTCATGGAATTAAAACCTTGATGAAATTTTTATAGATTAGACATAAAGTCTAAAGATTTAAACCTTTGATATAAAGCGTACGATTCCACATGTCATCGAGAATAAGTTTAAAAGATTTCATTTGTCGGGGAGATAAAGGATTAAGAATAAGTTTAGGGGAGACAAGGCAACCAAGTTTCTTAATTACAAGGCAAACCTAACTAAGGCATCAAGTGGCACGTTAAGAGACATTCCTAAATAGGTAGCATCATGTAGCATGCAACAATATATATTTACAAGATCATAAAGATTTATCTTATGAGGTTCATGCATAAACTATAGTCTAGGTCATCATTTCTAATAACCTAAATCCCTATAGTTATGGGCTCTGATACCAATCAGTCACACCCCAATCTTAACGGCAGAATCGTCGAGATGTTAGGGTTAAGATTGTTCACAGCCACATAACGCTATCATTAATTGTAAATATTATTATCATAAGTTTTAAAACGAAAATTACAATTCATAAGTCTCAAACAAAAACAAAACATTACATATGATAAACATCCAAGATAAATTATTCATTTTTCCTAGGTTCAAATCCTAGGTGTGAGCATGCTTTAAAGAGATCATCAAACTTGAGCATTCCTGAAACATGTTAAAAATAACAGGGTCAACTATGAAAGTAGGTGAGTTTCCATAGGTTATACATACATATATATATAAAAGGATTTACAAGTAGCAATTCATGTCATTGGTTACGAATTATGCAAGTTTACAGTATACATATAGCTACAATCAAACCTTGACCAAGAATAAGTTTACAAGTATATAAAAATTAGCAAAGTGTACTTGTTACCCATGATGAGCAAGCATACGTCATTAGGAGCCAACAATAAACTCGGCTTTAGCACCAAATAGGCTTGTCAGGCCCATAGATCTATGACGTCGCCAGGCTAGCAGTAGTTAATGATTGCCAACATATAATGTATCTCATATATAACTCACAATAATACAAATAACCACGACAAAAAGTAAAGATGAATTGCATGTGCGTTTACAAATATAAAAAGGTTTACAAGTGTAAGTTTATAAGTTAACATGTTTCACCCCAAAAGTGTGAAATAATATAAAAAGGGGCATGAAAAACTCACATGACGTATATGTGTATAAGATGATAATAAGAATAATAGACGATGTTCCAACGAATTCTTTTACAAGGTACCTACACGTATATATTTACAAGATTTAAGTTTAATAATGAGATTAACGATTTAACATGTGTAACATCTCGTATTTTCGTTAAGTTTAAAAGTTAACTTTGTTAAATTATTATAAGGACTATTTATGCCTTTGATAAGAATCTATGGGATTACTTATGCTTATTTCTTTAACTTGAAAGTTGATAATATAAATTATTTCATATTAATTAAGTAAAAATATCTTAATAATGATTGTAATAATAATAATATTAATATAAAAAGTAAAATAAGAAGAATACCAATAATAATAACAATATTAATAAAATTAATAATATTAACAACAATAAATAAATGAAAGTAATGTTGGTAAATTAAAGATGATAGCAATGATTTATAAAAGGCTAATAGTTGATAAGTTATTAAAATTAACTAATCTTAAAGTTTAAAAAGGTTAAGGGGGAAATTTGTCATTTTAGAAACTTAACTTAGATGTTTGGGCATAAAATAATAAGATAAAAACCACAGGGACTGAAATTGTAAATAATCAAATCCCAAACCACCCGCCCCCTTTTAACCCCGATTTTCCGGCCACCGCTGGCAAGGCCACCGGCGGCTCCGGCCACCTATTAAACCCTCAGTTTCTGTCGAGTCTTGTTCCCGAAACCATCCCCAACTGTTCTAGAACACGATTCGAACCTTAATTACCCTTTAATTTGAGTTTAAAGGCGATTATGTGGGTCGTTCGGGCTATGTAACCGTCGGCCATCGAGCTCACAACCGTTTGACAATTAAACCTCAATAATAATCTAATTAATCGAACATGAACGATCATATACCTATTCCTAATCGAACTCAATCCTCAATTTCACCTGGAATCCACACAAACATCCCATTTGATTACCCACTTTTAACGCGACCTGCAACTTGATCGAAATCCACCTTCTGAGCATTTTTAACTTCAATTGATCGAGGGCAATACATCAAGAACCATATCCGAAGCTATTCTGAAGTTTAATTCGATTGTAATCAACGTTTGATCATCGATTGCACACCGGTCATCCGCGGCTTGTTCTTCGTTGGTTTCTCCTTCAATCCAAACGTATACGGGTAATTTAATACATCAATGAGTTCGGTTTGTTGAGGGAAACAAAAGCCCCATGTTTACCATAAGAATCGCATTCGAATTCATGTTCAATTGGGTTGAAATCAAACCTAGGGTTTATGTGGATTTGGGGGTTTTGTTTTAAGTTATGATTTAAGAATTAAATGCTGAGATCTTGCAGGCTTAGGCGCCCGCGCCTACTGGTTAAGACATTATACACTCACCCTTGAGGTCCCTGGTTCGAACCCGGGCCCCCTCAACAATTTTTTTTAGGCTTTTTCAGCCTTAAAAAAATATAGAAAAATCTTTAAAAATTATAAAAAGTACTTATAAATTTAGTTCATTTTTTTAATTACTTAAATTTCTTCTGCAAATTTATTTTTAAAAATATATTAATATAAATTAATTGTTTTCTTTAAAAAATAGTACATTTTTGTAAATATAAACTTTAGATAATAGTTTTAAACTATTAAAATTATTAATATAGCAAAAGTCACTTCTAAACTAATAAGCAAGGGTATTTCAAATAATTACAAAAGTTTAGTTTGTTTTTAGTTTATTACTTCTTTAAATTAGTTACCCAAATATTACATATATTATTCTTTTAAAAATATATGGTTGCTACAATTAAAATGCGTAATATATCTATAAGAACCCCAAATCTTATCAAAACCCTAATTCACGTTTAAACGTTAATCTTATCGCTAAACTTAATCTTGAAATATATATGTTTAGGTATCTTGTAAAGGAACTCGTTGGAACGTCATTTAATTCTTATTATCATCTTATACACTTATACATCATGTGAGTTTTCCTTGTCCCTTTTTTATAATTTCACACTTATTTGGGGTGAAACATGATGCTTATATTACATACACGTTTAGACATTTGAGACTTGTAATGCACATGCAATTCTACTTATTATTTGGTCATGGTTATTTGTGTATTGTAAGTGTTTATATGAGATACATAGTTTGTTTACAATCATTAACTATTGCTAGCCTGGCGACGTCTTAGATCTTTGGGCCTGACAAGCCTATTTGGTGCTAAAGTAGAGGTATTGCCGACTCCTAGGGGCCGTACGCTTGTGCACTAGGGAACCAAATACACTTAGCCAATCTTTTATACTTGTAATCAAGTCGAGGTTTGGTTGTAACGATATGTGTTCTATAACCTTACTAGCTTATAATCCATGACATGAATTGCTACTTGTAATCTTATTATGTATGAAAACCTGGAAACTCACCAACTATTTTTAGTTGACTCTTTATTTTCATCGTGTTTCAGGAAATCCCCAAGTTTAAAGTGGACATTTGAAGCTTGCAATAAAACTAGGACTTGGACCTAGTTAAATAAACAAAACGTTATGTTATGTTTGAGTTATGTTGAACTTATTTCTTCTTGTGACTTAAGGTTGTATTTCATTTTAATACTTATGATAATAATATTTGCAAATTTAAATATAGCGTTATGTGGCTGTGAACAATTTTAACCCTCACATCTCGACGTTTCCGCCGTCAAGGTTGGGGTGTGACAACATGAACTAGGGTTTCAAGTGGAGTTTGAATCATTATTAAATAATTAAATTAACAAATGGAATCACTTATATTTTTTTGGAATAAATAAAAAAGAAGTATACTATTTGAGTATTTTATATAAAGAAATGAAAAGGAAAATATATGTAATAATTTGTAAAGTTTAAATATAAAATTTAAATGAACTTTTATAATTATTTGAAATAATCATAATTCAAACAATAATTTAAAGGCAACGTTTGAACCAATAATAATTTAGTGGTTTAATCTATTATCTAAAGTCTATTTTTTATAAAAATAAACTAATTATAACATTTGTTTAAAACATTTAATAAAAATATTAAAGTATTTTAAGTAATAAATTTACAAAAAATAATTAGGTGACTTTAAAAATAAACAAAGTTTATAAAACTGTTTTTTAATGATTTTTAGAAATTTTTGTATATTTTTTTAAAATCCAAAAAGCTTTTTAAAAAAAGTTTGAGGTTGCCGGGTTCGAACCTGGAACCTCGGGTATAGAATGTGTGTGGGTAATCAGTGAACCAGGGCTGTGGCCGTGGTATATCGCGGTTCCTAAATTATAAGAACATAGTGGTAAATAATCCCCCAAATCCGTATGAACCCTAATTCGAAATCAACCAAATTGAACATTGAATTGATTACGATTATAGAAATAAACATGGGGCTTTGATTCCCCATGTAATTTCGTGTATGTACATAAGTTTAATTACCCGAATTAAAGATTAGATTGGTAAGAACAGGTTATGAACAAGCCGCGACCAACGTAGAGCTTGATTGATGTTCAAATGATGATTGTAATCAAATTAACTTCGTGTGGAGCTTCGGAGGATGTTAACGACCCTAATCCCTCTATCAATTTCAGTTTGATTTGCTTGGAAGATGGATTTCGATTGAGGTGCAGGTTGCGGCAATGGAGAGAATCGAAGATGATGCTCGTGTTTGTTTCAGGTGAAATTGGAAGCAATATTTGTTTAGGAATAGTTAGATGATTGTTTAGGTTCGTTTAATTAGATTATTATTAGAGTTTAGTGCTCGAACGGCTATGAGATTAAAGGTCTTTGGTTATGTATTCGTTTGGGTTTGTAACAGGTGTTTTAACACAATTAAAGTGTGTAATCAAGTTCGAAACGTGTTCTAGAATGATTTGGAATGGTTTGGGATTAAGGAAACGATTGATTTCGGGTGTTTTGGGGTTGCCGGAGCTCGGCCGGAGTATGGTCGGCTCCTTGGCCGGAAATACGGGGATTAAAGTGGGCGGGGGTTGGGTTGTAATTTAAATTTTACACATTGGCCCCTTGTAGTTTGATTTGTTATTATTTTATGCACATAACTTTCTTTTAGAGTTTATAAAATGACAAAAACACCCTCTTAATTAACTTTAAGCTTAACATTAATCTAACTTGTTAACTTTTATAACTTATTATTAATGTAATTATTATTATTGTTATTATTGTTATTATTATTATTATTATTATTATTTTTATTATCATTATAATTATTATGGTTATTATGATTATAATTTTATTATTATTATTATTATTAGTATTATTATTATTATTATTATTGTTATGTTCAATTAATAGTTAAATTATTAACTTTCAAATTTAAAAATTAAAGTCACACAAAGAATCAAGCATAAATAACCGACAAGTTTCATAACTGACAACATTGGTCCTTATAAGAATATAGGGTTAACTTTTATTTATTACGAGATGTTACTGGTTAGAGGTCTTGAAGTGGTAGAGGATGACTTGGGTGGTCGTTGAGTGGTTGATGGTTGGATGGAAGATGGTTGAGTTCTGGGAAGAGTTTTGGGTTTTAGGATGGGTGGTGGAGGTGGTTGTTGTGAAGCAATTGGTGAGGATGTGGGTAAGGTTGATGGTGTAGGTTCAGGTGTGCAGGGTTCAGTTTTAATTGGGAAAGGAGAGGGTGTGGGTTTTGGCTTGGGTTGAGGTTGTTTGGTGGTCATCCTCTATACACTTTGGTACACCTCCTTCCTTCTTCCTGAGCGGATGTCAGCCTTGATGTCACTGACATGACGCTGCAGGGTCTTTTCTAACATAGGCCCAACTTTCCTACCAGAGAATCCGTGGGCTCTGAGATATGCCTTCATCTAGGCTTTGTCTCCCACCTTTCTGGTAGCCGCAAGTTAAGCTTCTTCTTCCTCATTTTTCTTCTTTTTCTCCCTTAACTTCTCCCGGGTAGCCTTCTTCTTTTCTTTGTCCATTTAATCTTGTTCTTTAAATAAAAACCACAAGATCATATCATTATAGTGGGGAGTCAGTTCTTCAAGAGAGTATCCCCTGGAGCATAAGAAGGCAACCCTTTCATCTCTTAATTGTTGCACTTCTTCTTCTTTCTTTATCTTTTTCTCCTCCTCTAAGGCCAAGCTTGCTGCTTCTTCTGTTCTTTTTGCAGCTCCTCAAGTGATAAGAGGAGTACATCTTCATTTACGGCTTTGAGATTGACAAGTTTGTTAATAATTCCATCCTTTTTTTATTGTTGATAGCCTCCTGAGTTGCTACAGCTGCTTTGCTTGCAGCTAGGGGTGTTCAAAAATATTCGAATCCGAGAATCCGATCCGAAAATCCGAAATCCGATCCGAAATATCCGAATTTTCGGATATCCAAAAATTCGAATATCCGAAAATTCGGATTCGGATTCAAATAGTGATTTTCAAAAGTTTTGGATATTCGGATATCCGATTATCCGAAAACTAAAAAATTCTTTTTTTTATTTTTTTGAATTTTAGATATATTTTTACTTCAGGTTGAAATTTTTTAGCGTATATTGTGACTTTTATGATATGAGTTGGTTTTTCATGTTATTTTTATAAAATTATATGTTTAATTATTGTAAAAAAGTAGAAAATAAAAAAATAAAAAAAATAAAAAATGAATTTTGGATATCCGAATCACTATCCAAATCCGTATCCGAAATTTCGGATATCCGAATTTTGGATATCCAAAATTTCGGATACGGATTCGGATAGTGATTTCCACTATCCGAAATTTTCGGATATCCGAAATTTCGGATATCCAACTTTGAACACCCCTACTTGCAGCTAATACCTTCTCAGTGGGGATTCTTCCTTTTCTTTTAAGCTTCTTCAACCTTTCCTCCTCTACCAGTTCTTCCGCAGTCATCTTCCTCTTGCCTTTGATGACTTCGGAAGCTTGATCTTTTGGAGACTCGGGTTTGGAGGATTCAGGTTGATGGGTGGAGATTTGAGCTTGTGGTGATGATGGTGTGTAAGTGAGTGGGGCTTTGAGAAAGCCTTCACTATTTATATCAGAGGCTAATTCAAGAATAGCCTCTGTGATAACAAGATCAACAGACAGTGAAGATAACCCAATGATTCCTTCTGCAGCTTGAATCTCTGCTTCGAAAGATTGGATCATTGCTTCGGAAGATAGTGGTAATGCACTACCTGTCCTAACTGATTCAGTTGCTGGGCCATCAGTCTCCATATTCCCTTCGAAATTAATCTCAGGTTCAATGAAAACCTTAGGATGACCAACTTCTTTCTCAGTGGTAGGTGATGCATTCAACCTCTGAAGTTCTTCATCTCCAAATATGCCACAACAACATTTGGGTGAGGTTGTTTAAGAGAGGAGCTAATTAGGAACTTGGTTAAGAACTTGTTTAGATCAATCAACATCCTTGGGTCCACTTGAAAAGTGATTAGGGGAGGCTCAAAGAAAATAGTTGTTGGTTGAATGGGGGTAAGAAGAGGACAAGGTTGAGAGGATCAAGCTTTGTTCCTCATGGGTTTCTTTCTACATACTCTCCTCCTGTTTGGTAGCATCATCTTGAGAGGTAGATGAGATTGAGGAAGAGGTCAGAGAGACCTGAATTGGTACATACCTGACAGGTCTCTCAGTTTGTTTCTCAGCTAGTTTGGCCTTGAGATTTTTAATCTCAAGTTGCTGAGTGGCAGACCTATCCTCTAAAGTCTTAACCTTAGATTCAAGGTTTGAGACTTTAGAAAGTAGGTCTCTTATGATGAGTTGCATGCTTCCATCACCGTCTTTAGAAGAATCACAGGGAGATGAGACAACATACCTTGTATGTTCGTCTTCACTACCAGATGTGGTTTCTTGGCACCCTGGTTTCCTCTGTGAGGTGATGTCTCTTTTAGAGTCATCAATAGGAAAAGTTGCCGTAGATTCAGTCTGAGAAATGTTACCACTTTCCTAAGAGCCCAATAAGACACTCTCAGTAGTGGCAGCTGAATCTACATGAGTCCCCTCCACATCAGTGGGACTCACGATTAATGTTGTGATCAACATCATGGCCTTGAAGAAACATGACATCTTCATCAGAACGTTAAAAGGTCTGTAAAAGATATGGAGGTTTTGCCTAATGACCTGGGACCTTGATCAATATCTAGAGGCTTTGAGCCTGTGATATGGTTGTCCTTTTTGGCTGCTCAAGGGAGTATAGTGACTCACCCTGATGACTGAATGTTTGGGTTTAGGGCTCATAGGATTGAGACTGAGGAGACTCAGTACCCATATTGAGGTCAATTGTGAGGGAAGGTTGGACCTCAGACTGAGTGGGAGCCCATCTTTGCACTCTAGTCTTTTTGGATTGAACAGGGGAAACTTGTTCAATCAGAGTAGATTGAACAAGGGTTCGCTTAGAGCATCTCTGATATGTATATTTGATAGAAAGGGAAGGAAGAGTTAGTATTGAAGTGGTTAGGTCTGGTGTTGGTTCATCACCTGTAGGGCTTACAGGGATGTCACCATGAGCCATTGGCTCAAACATACCTGGAAGAAGAGCAGTATGTCTTCCAGAAAAGTTGGTAGATACTGATGCGGGCCCAAGTGTGGATGAGCAAGCTTTAACCTTTTTGGAGGCCCAAGATCGCTTATCCAAGGGGGCTTCACTAAAATGGCCATAACTTGGGCTAGAAGTCTCCGTTTTGGACCCACGACCAGTCAAAACGACCGTTGGACCGAGGAGCACATTTTCACAAACAGTCGTAGGCGGTTTGGGTCATCGTTTCGGCCCAAAAACGGCTTATTTTAGGAGTTATTTTAGTTTTTGTCTTATTTTTACATTTTGTTGGACTTTGCTTTAGGCCCAGTTTTCGGCCCGTTTATGTTTTGTGGCCCATTCGAATTTGGTTTTGTTTCTTTATATGATTGTAAGAAATGGGAGAAATATTATTCAAGTTATATAAAAATCTGTTTTTTCTCTCTATCACTGTGTGTGTTAGTGATCTACCCTGATTATCGGTATTCTTTGTGAATCAACGATAGTTAGAAGGATTGTTCCTGGTATTCTTGTTGAATTAACAGGTTCAATTATCTATCTCTCTGTTTCCGACTGCATCAGATACTCTTTTGAGGATCTTGAAGATGGTCTGCCTCATTTGAGGGACAAGAAGAATGTCTTCATAGACAAGCTTGTCCTGATCCAGTTCACAATTAATGTTTCGCTGAATAAACCTGTGGTGCATATAGAATGTGTCCCTTTGAAGGTTTCCTCTGAGATTGTTCAGCTCAAATCTGGAGTAACTGAAGCGAAGGCCCTTCACCAACCCATGAACCAGACATTCTAAATCATAAGGAATTTGATCCTAACCCTCTGACTTGTTGGATAGACAATGGAGAACTATGTGAAGCATGAAACTTCCAGTTGTAGGAGAAGTTGAACTTGTAGACTATGGACCTGCTCACATCTCCACTATATTCCATTTGGGAATAAGTGTCCTCCAAATCAGTTTTGGAGAATTCAGTAGGAGATCCCTCATCATGAAGCTCTAAGTGCTCCCGGATGGTCTGTTCAGATATGATTAAGTCCTGGCCACAAACCCTTGACCTGAGAACCCTAACTCCATTTACAATGTCGGCTTGATCATTTGCCCAGAATTCGGACATTTGGTTGGAGTAGAAAGTAGGGTTTACAGTTAGGGCTGTATAGTAAGTGGATTGAATCAAAAACTGGATGATTTCTGAGAAGTCAGCATCCTTCAAAGAGTCAAGGAGCGCGACTTGGTTGTGCCGGGGATTCAAGGCCATTGTTGGAAATTACAGAGAAAGTGAAGTGAATTTGGGAGTAAAAGTGAAGACGAAGGAAACTTAGGGCTTGTAACTGGGTAAAAAGATTAAGGAAAGAGGTAGAAAGTATTTAAATAGGGTGAAATGACCAATGGATAAGGTGAAATGACAGTTTGGGGTATGATTTGACAGGGGCGGTAAGGATAAGTCATTTAAATATCCCGACATTAAGAATCTTTACCTTTTTACTGAGTGGGGCCCAAAATATTTCCTTTACATAGTAAAGCTTTCTTCCGAGAGTACATGCCTTTCGAGAGTATTCTTCTTTCGAAGCCAAACTTACTTTATCAGAGAAATTTACTTCCAAGAGTAAATTGGTCTTCCAAGTGAAGAAGTCTTAAAGCTTCGGAAATAGATTTGATATGACATCAAATGTTCTTCCGAAGCTTAAAACTCTTCGGAAGATAATACTAAGTTAGAGAAAGTTTCCTTCCGAATATAGATAACATATCTTCCGAGGGAAGAGTTCTCTTCAGAAGAACTCATACTTAGCAGATTTTGAAGAAATACTTTTCGTAACAATGCTTAATTTTATGACATAGATAAATTACATATTAAAATTTTTTCAAAGGAGATAAGCTAGTCAATATTTATCATCCCTATAGCTATGATTAGATATTTAAAACTTTGTTCATCAACAGCTTTAGTGAATAAATCAACATATTGTTCATTTGTATTAACTTTGACTAGTTTGGTCAAGTTTTTATCATGAACATCTCTAATAAAAAGATATTTGATGTCAGTGTGCTTTATCTTGGAGTGCTTGACAGGATTTTCTGTAATGGAAACGAAACACAATTATCTTTATAGAAAAATTCTTTTTTAGGCACACCATGTACCAGGTTATTTTTAACCAACTTATTCATTGTTTTAAAATTAACATGACATATTCGTTTATGCAACAGAGTTGACTCATCACCATTAGCTTTGGAAAGAAAGCGTGATACTTCACCCAATGGGGAAGCATTGTTCATATCTAGCTTGTACATATCCCCTTTCCTGGGAGAACAAAGAAGCACCAATTCCTGAGGAATTTTCATCCTAGCTTGAGGATAATGCACTCATGTTCTGTGAAAAGCATTTGGTGCTTTTGATCAAAGAATTAAGAAACACTCAAGAGATTGTGTTCAAGCTGTTTGACAAAGTTTACTTGATCAAGTTTTAACTTACTATTGGATACAATACCTTTGCCTGAAATGTATCCTTCGGTTTCACCTCCAAAATGAACAGGTCCTCCATCAAAATGTTAAAATTATTGAAGAAGAGATTTGTTCCCTGTCATGTTCCTGGAGCATCCACTATCTACAATCCACACATTGTTATGTTGTCATGTGAATGTCCCTGCACATAAGGTGAAAAAGTTAGTTACTATTGGAAACCCAAGCCTTGTTGGTATTGGGCTCTTCCAATGTAGATGATATAATTGAAAAAAAATTATGTATGGGGGTTCAATTGAGGTTTGTGAAGAAGAAGGTTGGGTTGCAACATCTTCTCTAAATATTCCATTCCACCCTTTGGTTGATCAGTGTAGATGAGCTTGATGAAGCTTGAGCAGCGTAGGCTACTTCCGAGGCTTCTTTCTTCTCGGAAGAGGCTTTCACCACCTTTTCTTCCGAAGAAGTCTTCTTCTCGGAAGGTTTCAAAGGAGTCCTTTTGTTTCTTTGAATTTTCTTTGGCTTATCTTCCGAAGCCATTTTTCTTTCGGAAGAATGAGTTTCTTCTGAAAGCAACTTAGCTTCGGAAACAAGCTGTTCATTTCTTAACATTTGACCCATGTGATAAGGTCCAAATGTGAAACCATCATTGACTCCTTCTTTCTTAACATTGTTTGCATAGTGTGTGATTGCAGGATTGTATTAACAATCTTTAGCTATGTGGTTGTGCAGACCATACATTATGCACTCAATGTTACCTTTCATGGGGTGTAAGGACTGCTGTTTCTTGCACTTCTTCTCATCATCAACAGTCTTTCCTTCAGCTTTTGATCCTTCAGCTGGATATGAGTGCTGGTATTACACTGTTTTCCTGGATCAGAGCTTCCAACCACTTAGAATCTAGCAGAAATGAATACACCCTTTGGCTTTGGGTCTATCTTCAGCTTGGACTCAAACACTTTCTTGGCAGTTTTTCTGGCTGCCTTAGCTTTGTTTCTTCTGGCTTTGGTGGTCAGAGGTTGATCATCACTGGTGGGAATGAGGTTTTCTACCTGGTTCTTCCTTGTGATGGTCTCCATAGTTGCATCATTCTTCTTCTCAAGAGGTAATGGGTCAGCAGTTGGAACTTCTTGCTCATCAGTACCACATCTTGGCTATCTTATTGACATATAAGAGTGTGGTGGAGAAATTTCATTGGTTCCCAACCCACCTTTATTTTGATAATAGACCTTTGAGTGGGAGGATGATGCAAAAATGGTTTTGAAGTTATGCTCTTCAATACCATACTTCTTTGCTTGGGCCTCAGCTTTTACTAGTTGGGCTTGAGCCTCAGTTAAGTTGAAAATTAAATCTTTGATTTGAGTCCTATAATTTGAATGTTCATGTTTTAAAGAGGAAACAATTTTCTCTAACTCTTTAATTTTCATTTTATAGTTAGATTCTGCCATTTTAAAATCAGATTTTAAAACATTTAAGGACTCAACATCATATTTGACTTCAATCTTATAGTCCTGATACATTTTGACTTTAGCAATACAAGCTGGAGTATAGAGGTGCTCATATACCTTGTTGTTATCAGTTCCAGCCATGAGTGCTTGAGCAGGAGTCACATCTTGCACCATGAAGCTCCAGTCAACTTCTTGAGCAACAGCAGCAGTGTGTTGTTTAGTTGACTTTGTAGCAGCTTTGGGTGTGGCAGGATGTGTGGAGGCTTGAATGGCTCCTGGATTAGATTTAAGAGCTTTGCTTTCCCTGGTAAAATGACCAAGCTAGTTACAGTTGTAACACTTTGCCTTGGTTCAATCAAACCCGAATTGTTGTTTGTTGGGTTTTGAGGGAACTGCCTTCCAATTCTTTTAAAGAACTTCTTTGCTTTATAAGTCAACAGAGCCATTTGTTAGACAATGTCCATGTATTCAACATCGTCTGGGCTAAAGAATTTAGATCATCAAAGCAGAACTGAAAGTCAGTAGAATGACCATTTCCTGAAACAAAGGCACAATTGTCCTGGAAGGGACTTGATTGAGCCTGTTGAGACCTTGGTGTCTCAGGAAAGGTGATGTATGGCCCAGAAGAACAAGATGGCTGCTGAGAGAAAGTCAGGTTCTATAAAGGCTGGGGGGGTTCTTGAGCCTTCAGCAACCATCAAAGCGTTGCCAGTATGAAGGCTGGTGGGTCTGCTCATCTGGGGGCCTTTCTAAGTCTCCATCTCTACATGGTATCCATCAAGGATGCCATATAGTTCAGTCATGGTGAGAGTGTTTCTCTGTCCTCTTGATAGAAACAAAATAGAAAGTCCATTCATTTGGAAGTGCACTCATAAATTTTCTTGAAATATCTATCTTCTCAAGAGTCATTCCTACAAACTGAAGTGATGAGATAAGATCCATGTACCTGAAGTATTGCTGGCTGAGGGTCTCTCCAGTAATGTTAGTGAAGTTTTCAAATTGTTGCTTCAGGGAATCTTTCTTTGACTCGTTTGAACTAGAGTACATTAATAACAAAGCATAAAAGAGTTCTTTGGCTGATTGACAATGCTCAAAGCCTACCATGATGGAGTTTGATATGACTGTCATTAGCACAGTCATAGCTTTGCTATCAATGTCCAACCGTTTGAAATCTTCATCTGAGTAGTCTTCAACGTCCTTCTCTATCATGGCGCCATTACCAGCCGGTACTGCCACCTTTGGCTTGTAGGGACCGTGGGTGATAGATCTCCACATCTTGCCATCTTGGTACCTGATGAAGCCTTCAATACGTTTGCACCAGGATCTGAAGTTATCAGGGGTGATGATAGGTCTTTTAGTCATCATTCCCATTTCAGATTCAGATGATTTCTGGTTGAGGGCCATTTTGAGTGAAGTGAGTATATGAGTAAAGAAACAGGTTGATTTGGGATGGTAAGATCTCACAATCAAGAGCCTAAGAAGCTCTGATACCAATTGCAGGATCGATATTGGTCACTCAACACAAAGATTATCTCCTAAACTCACTAAGCCACACTCAAATGATGATGCAGAATCCTTTAAGAGTTGACAATAACATACTAAGTAAGCAATACACAAGAAATGATTTTCAAGATACTTGTATATATTACTTCTCAACTCAAAGTGTACAAGACTCTTACAAGAATACTAAATGAGTTACAATGAGAAACGATATATACTACTATCTACAGCCGGTTATACTTTGATACCAGTTGGAAACTGATGCTGGCCCAAGTGTGGATGAGTAAGCTTTAGCCTTTTTGGAGGCCCAAGATCGCTTATCCAAAGGGGCTTCACTGAAACGACCATAAGTTGGGCTATAAGTCTCCGTTTTGGGCCTGCGACCAGTCAAACGACCGTCGGACCGTAGGCGGTTTGGGTCATCGCTTCGGCCCAAAAACGGCTTATTTTATGAGTTATTTACATTTTTGTCTTATTTTTATATTTTGTTGAACTTTACATTTGACCCAGTTTTCGGCCCGTTTATGTTTTGTGGCCCATACGACTTTTGCTTTGTTTCTTTATATGTTTGTAAGAGATGGTTGAAAGAAGGATTGAAGTTTATAAAAAAATATGTTTTTCTCTCTATCACTGTGTGTGTGAGTGTAAACCCTGATTATCGGTATTCTTTGTGAATCAACGATAGTTAGAAGAATTGTTTCTGGTATTCTCGTTGAATCAACAGGTCAATTATCTATCTCTCTGTTTCCGACTGCATCAGAAACTTACTACTAACAAATATTACAGTGTTAAGAATAAGGTATCTAAGATAAAATAATATCCTAGATAAGGTAGTCATGACAAGTCCATGACTTACCTTTGTCACCAACTAAAGTTAGTAACTATACTAACTGATAAGGGATGAACAATGGAATAAAGTATGGTCAACTACATGGGCGTGGGAAAGCAACATGCAGTATCCCAGAGGTTGCAGCGGCTTGTAAGAAGGGCCATACTTATATCCACTGGTTCATAGTAGGTTCTTCCGAAGGTAAACTGGCTTCGAAAGAACAAGTTCTTTCGAAGCCACTTATTCCGAGACTTGTGTTGATCTTCAAGACTTTATGCTTCGGAAGTCATTGTCTTGAAATCTTCTAAGTGTTGATCTTCAGAAGAGGGATGATAATGTCTTCGGAAGACATAATTCCTCTTCGGAAGTTCATTTAACTTTAATTTTTGGAAGTGCAACTTTTGCCTTTGGAAATTTTTTCTCAATTGTACCAAAAATGTTCTAAATGTTGTTTTGGTTGCAACGGACTTACTTGACCCAACAAATCGATATACAAAGTATTAACAATATTATTATGACTTACGAACCTTTTTAATCAAAACCAATTTTTAATGATTGAATACACAATCTGTGTATTAAACGAATTTTTAGTCTTGCTAAACTATATAAAAGTCTATATATGATATCTACTTTCCCCAAATACCTTTTTAAAAAATGATTAGTGACTAACTTGTAGATGTCCTCTTGTGTGACATGTCTTGTTGAGTTCTAAACTTAAAATAATAAAACAAACAATAAGTGCACTTAATTATATATATATATATATATATATATATATATATATATATATATATATATATATATAATATATATATATATATATATATATATATATATATATATATATATATATAGGGTATGGTTATCTTGAGAACCACCCTTTTTAGTGAGAACTCTAGGAACCAATATCAACCACACATTTTAGTCACATGCAAGTCACATGCCACTTCCACCTTTTTTTTAAAATGTTCATAACTTTTTTTCATGACATTATTTTTTCATAAAAATTTCACCATTAATTTCATTATTTTTTTATCTTTCCAACGCCTACCATATTGATATATTTTTTTTTAAAAATTCGTCCACCCGTTATTTACACATGTGTAAATTAGTCATTACATATGTGTAAATTCTGTTTTACACATGTGTAATTCCAAGAATTACATATATATAAAATGACGTTCGTAAAAAAACGAGATTTTTTTTTTATTTTTTATAATTTTTTTTATTTTTTTTAATGGTAGAGGGAAACGAGAGAAACACTTCTGTGTTTTTACTTTTTTTATTTTTTATTTTATGATTTTTTTGATTATGTTGTTGTTAATTACAATTTTGCCATTGAAAACTAGTGGTTCACATTGGTTCCTAGAGTTCTCACAAAAAAAGGGAGTTCTCATTTGATCCCTCCCATAAATATATATATATATATATATATATATATATATATATATATATATATATATATATATATATATATATATATATATATATATATATATATATATATATATATATATATATATATATATATATATAGGGGAGGGTTCAAATGAGAAGCACCTTTTTTTGTGAGAACTCTAGGAACCAATCTCAGTCACTCATTTTCTATCACATGCAAATCACATGCCATTTCCCCCTTTTTTTTAAAACGTTCATAACTTTTTTCACGACATTTTTTTTCAAAAAAAATTCACCATAAAATTCAGTATTTTTTTATCTTTCCAACGCCTACCATATTGATATACTTTTTTTAAAAAAATCGTACATCCGTTGTTTACATATGTGTAAATCTCGTTATACACATGTGTAGTACTGGATTTACACATGTGTAAATCCGATATTACACATGTGTAAAATGAATTTCGTTAAAAAAACGGGAATTTTTTTATTTTTTATAAATTTTTTTATTTTTTTATGAAAGAGGAAAAGTAGGGGAACATTTTTTGTGTTTTTATTTTTGTTATTTTTATGTTATTTTTTGATTTATAAATTTTTTAATTATGTTTTTGTTAATTACAATTTTGCCATTGAGAACTAGTGGTTGAGATTGGTTTCTAGAGTTCTCACAGAAAAAGCTAGTTCTCATTTGATCCCTCCCCTATATATATATATATATATATATATATATATATATATATATATATATATATATATATATATATATATGGTTAGGAACATTATAGAACCACTTTTTATTTTCAGAACCACAGAACCATTGATTTACATAAACGTAAATTAAGTTTGATGTTACTTGCACTGTTTTACATATGTGTATATCAGACATGAGCATATGTAAAAAAACTAAATATCAACAACTTTAACTTACATATATGTAAATCAGTGGTTCGTAATTTACATATATGTAAACCAATGATTCTTTTGGTTCTGAAAATAAAAAGTGGTTCTATAATGATCCTGATCCTATATATATATATATATATATATATATATATATATATAGATATATATATATATATATATATATATATATATATTTATATATATATATATATATATATATATATATATATATATATATATATATATTATATATACAATGCGGAGCTTGAACAATCCCGTAGGGGGGCGGGGACGAAATTAATATTTTTTAGGGGGGGCGAACTCGAGTTTTATATAAAATTTTACACTACCGGGCCAAAAAGTTACACTACCGGACTAAAGTTTAACACTACCGAAGGAAAATAAAAGGGGGCGCCCCCCCCCCCCCCCCCCGGTCCCAACTATGCATGCCACTGTATATATATACATATATATACATACATATATATATATATATATATATATATATATATATATATATATATATATATTCTTTCGTTTCCCTCTATCATTAAAAAAATAAAAAATCCCATTTTTTACAAACTTCATTTTACATATATGTAATAATGGATTTACACATGTGTAAATCCGGTATTACACATGTGTATAACCAGATTCACACATGTGTAAATAATGGCTGGATAATTTTTTTAAAAAATGTATATCAATATGGTAGGCGTTGGAAAAATAAAAAAATACTAAAATTAATGGTGAAATGTTTTTGAAAAAAAAATGTAATGAAAAAAAGTTATGAACGTTTCAAAAAAAATAAGATTAGCATGTGATTTGTATGTGACTAATAAATTAATATAGACTAAAAGCCAATTATTTTATATCGTTAAAATATGATACAAGAAAATAAGCCCCATGTTAAGTTGGTAAACCGAGAGAAGTGTTCTCTAACATTTAATATATTATTGTTACACTTTCCCAATTTTTGTGATGCAAAAGAACGTGGATTAAGAAGGTATACTAAGAGTCATATTATACCAATATCTATATACTATCAAAAAACTTAAGATTACACTATATTAAAAAAAACTATTTTTGTAAGTGATACTAAAAATTGAGTTATAAGATTACAATATCAACTTTTCCTTTTTCAAAACACCTAATTCATATATCCTCTAATCCTACTACTAAATCTACATTTTTATTTACCATAAAATTTAAACCCTCAATCATTTATGGCTATGTTTTGTGAAGGCTATATCTATCATCAAGTTATCCTATAATATTGTGACATGTGGTGCTTACTGCGCCGAATCAAGTAGTTTGATTTTGTTGGGATCAGGTGATCAGGGGCTCTATCGAATTTTTTAATATATTTTAATGTTTTTTAAATGTAAAACATCAATATAAAATTAAACATTATAATCAAATAAAATTCATTAAAACATAAAACAAATAAAAAACAATTTACTAATTTAAAAAATACAATACAAATAATAGTCTTATACGAGATCATCGGGCCGTCTAGACCACATGTGCTCGACCAATTCATGATGAAGGTTTTTGTATCTGACGGTTCTTGATTAATGCTATGTTTTCGGGGTTTTGGTTGATCAATAATTGTCGATTTTAGTGAGGGAATGTCTCCTTAGTAGTTTTGACAAATAGCCTTACTTTTATCTTCTTAAATCATGTTATGTAAAATAAGACAAATATAGACTATGCTCATTATCCTGTCCCTTGTCCAAAACCGTATCGGGTTTGCCTTCAAATGAAAGCGTTTTTTTAACTTCAAATGCTCTTTCAATGTCTTTTCTTGCGGATTCTTGCTTTTTCGTGAAATATTTTTCGTTTGTCTTCAAGTGGGGACGTAGAAGCGTGAACTAGTGTCGCACATTCATTGTAAATTTCAACAAAAAAGTAGTATCCATATTTAAAATGTTCTCCATGGGAAAAAAATATTAAGGGGTTCGATTTTGTCGATTAGGTTGTCGAACAAAAGAGATTGATCGATAACATTAAGGTCGTTATTTGACCCAGCAACACCAAAAAACACATGCCAGAACCAAAGATCACACAAGGCCGTCACTTCAAGTATGATAGTAGGGCTTGGTTGATCACCACGGTGAAACTGACCTCTCCAAACAGTAGGAAACATAGCCCACCCAATATGTGTACAATCAAGGCTACCGAGCTGTTAGGTAAACCATGTCATTCACCATACATCTTGTATATGCGCTGAATATTATACATGGTGGGTCTACGCAATATCTTCGAGAGTAAGTCGCACGATTCCTACAAAAGATTTCAAGTTAATAAAGTGCAATTTTAAAAAAATTATATAAAGTAAGGAAATATTTATATAACTTGACAAATATTCATGTGAATCATGTGTAATTTTATTGGACATTTGTAAATACTCGTCAAACACGTCCGAAGTAACACCGAACGCTAATGGTCAAAGAGCCACCATAACCTTTTGAAAAGTGGTAAATCCGGCTATACCTCTAGTGTCCTCTATCGCTTTGATAGATCATTTGATATACACAAATTGTCTACTTAAACGTAAACGTGTTCTAAAGACAATCGGGGAAAATTTTTTTCTACCAAAGTGTTGTTAGCACCCACTCGGCCATGATTTAGAGGTGAAGATCTCGTTAACGATCGTTGGCATTAAAACTGCTTGATCAAATGCTCAACCATCTTTTTCTCCATTTCAAAAATGAGATCGTCTTCTTTGGAAGATTCAACTAAAGAGTAACTTCATTCCATGGTTGAGACATAGTATTTTTTTTTTTTTGTAAAATGTAAAGAGAAAGTGAGTGAATTTGGAGATGGGTATATATAGATAAAAAATTAAAGCCTTTAATGACTATTTTTTTGGAAACCATAAACCCAATGGTCATATTCGAGCTAGCGCTCGCTTGCGCTACCTTGTTGTGGTGTTCGTGACTAGAGTGGACAGCCACGTGGGTCAAGTCCCACTCTTCACGCCCCTATAACATCTAGTCTTAGGAATGACATCTATTAATTAATGTACCTTGATACTAATATGCAACATGTCTTTTGGTAATTTTATCATTTTTAAAAGTTGTAATTTGTAAGTAGCTATAAAACTGTTTAATTATTAATCCAAGTCTAAATTACCTTTCAACAATATACAACAAATGAATCATGTGATCTAAATCCATATCCTCCCTTTCTCAAAATGAAATAGTTAATAGTCTTATAGTTTATGTATTTTAAATGAATCTTATTCTTAACTGTGTTTGAGGAATTATATCAGTAATGATGTTAATGTGTCTGTCATTTGAGATATTGAAATGCTTGTATTTAGGCGTATTAAACATGTTTCGTGTTATGCATTATTGAACCAGTTACATTTAATCGTGCTAGTCATGTCATGGTTCACTAGTTGTGTTAAAATTGTTGTCATAGAGCCACAAGTGCTGGCTCAAGCGGCAGCATCCCTGGTAGGGTCCATGGCAAGGTTTTGCCGACCTATTTATAAGTAGGAATTGCATTAAAGATGGTTTCTGATCTACTCGATTAGTTAAAAGTATCAATCACTGGAAATTGAGATCTCAACTAATATGAAAGTAATAACATGATTCTTAAAGATCATCTACTATATTACCTACAATATAACCTACACTAGATAGTTTTGTTGAGGCTAAATGAGTTTATAACTTCCGTTTATAAATTATGATTATGAAAAACAAAGTTAAACCAAAACACAAAGAATAGATTATAAAATGCATCAAAATAATATGTTGCTTAACTCTAAAGATAATCCTTCTCATTCCCACCATGACTTTGATCTCTCATTCATATTTACACCACAAATACACTCATTCACAATACCGTCTTACCTCAAATGCATCACAAAAGCACACACCCACCTTTTGAAAAGTAAATATTTCTAATTGGTATATCTATCTATTTTATGTCATAAATTGAAAGAATATGTCATTTGTTTATCCGAAAAGCAATTTAGTAATGGAATTCTGATAAATAATGTATATAAACTTGGAAAATAAAATGGTTTACGTTACTGCTTATTAAGTGGCATTTCAAGATTCTTTTCTTCATGGGCTATCATTATCTTGATCAATGGTAAAGCACCTTTAGTTGATCCTTTCCCAAACCTCAGTATATATTATTAAAATACATTCTTTTTGCTCTTAAATTACCAATTAATAAAATCTAAATTAATCTTATATATTTAAGTTGATACCGTCGATTTTGGAGATGAATGCATCGACCAATACATTGAACAAGTAACTTTTTTATACTCATATCAACTAATGAAATGGAATAAAGGAAATAGTTTAAAAGAAGCTAGTCAAAGAGGTAGACTAGGTTTCCAACTTATAGTCACGTTGGTCTCAAATATAGAGGATATGATAAAGTGATTCAGGTCTAATCTTTAATCATAATGAATAAAAATTTGATTGATTCATTTTCTTGATGTGCTTTCAATCAGTTTGTTAACCTAAATCCATCTTAACCACTGAAGTAGCCATTCGGTTGACAAGCCATGTGTTACTTTTACGCTATGTGTTATGACGGTTTTGGTTGGGGACTTGGTTGAGAAAAAAAGTGTTGCCACGTAGACACACTTTTAACTCACACAGAGGCCAGAAACACTCAAAATGAATGTATTGAGAGGGGTTTGATTGGGGACTTGGTTGGTGATTAGGTAATCATTATTGAGTTATTATCATTATTATTTATTTATGTTAGTTTACAAATGCAATTAAATATTATTAACTTAAAATTTAAAAAAAGTTAAGAGTTTCATAGATTTTTAATTAACAAATGCCAATTATACCAAGCACCAACGGTCATATTTGAACCCTCTTAGGCCTTGAACCGCCCTCCGGCTTATACTACCCCACACCCCAACTTGAGAGGTGTGGCGGTGTGCTGAGCACGGTGGCCTACATGGCTGCTGATGACGCAACGGTAACACATAGTACTAGAAAGGTCATATTTAAATCTTTTAGACAAAAAGAAAGGGAACTTAAATCTTAAAAAAAGTTTGGTGCTAGTTTTTTCAACAATATGAACTTCTTTGTAACTTCTTTTTTATCATGGCCTTTTAGCTTTTATTCCTTCTTGAATAAGACTTTATAGGGTACATCTTTGACTCTTCATCTAAGGTAATGCCACTACCAAATAACTATAATATAACTTTAAATGCATTGTGGATAATACTTTTAAGAGTGACGAAACCCGTAGACTCACATAAGTATTTATATTTGTTTTAATTCTATCGGAATTGATTTAAACTATAAGAAAACGTCAATCTTGAATAAAAATATTATGAAAAAAAGTTGATTAGGGTTTACGTCGCCCGCTCGTATGTCCACTGTTTGTAGCAATACTAACTCACTTAGTTAATTGAGAAGTTACTATACTTTTGTCAAAGCATCCAACATTAACCATTAATGTCAATAGATTCAGTCATAGTCAAATTACTATAATAATGTGATTAGATGACTACAAGAAGGAATTAAGTGCATGCCTTTAAAGAACAAATAATTGAAAAGGATAAAAGTTATACGAACACTTTTATTTATGAGCGGGTCACGTGGGGTTATGCTTTAATCTTTTCACGGATCAATTTGAAGGATTAGCTTAAAAAGAAAATGGGTCAACTGGTTCAAGTCTCCAATTTGAATGAATAAAAAAATCATTGTCTAATATTAAACTAGAATTTCATTATTTTTGTTATAATTACTTACAACATAAGCACTTATTAACACCAGTAGGAGGAACATAAAGAAAAATAATATGGATGAAAGTTGTGGAGCTAGTTTGGTTTTAGTTTTATAAAAGATATCAGGGTGAAATTTTTTTGTTTTGAATGGTTTTATGACCGCGCAAACAAACATATCCACAAAAGATATGGTGTTTTTTGGACGGTTTCAAAACCTTCTAAAATATTTGATCCAAAAATACAATTTCCGTTAATTGCAATGCATTTAGAAACCACACCAAACAAAAATCACCCACCCAAACCAAACCATAAAAAAAACTATTAAATTAAGAAAAAAAAATTACAAATATAAATCCATGATCTTATATAAATAGAGCCAAAGCCAAAAACACCTAGATTGCCAATTTTATGTTAACATTACCTCTAACTAGATATCTGCATGTAAAATGTAGTCAAAATCATACCTATCTTGTTTTTTCTAATAAATCTATACATCTAATAAACAAAAGTTTTGTTCGTAAACATATCACAAGATTTAAGCATCAAACTCTTGCATTCCCGCCTACAATCAAGAGTCTTGAAATCACAACACGCATATGTAGATAACCCAACTTGAACCGGGTTATGATTCGACACATGATTTTCTTCTTTACACTTAAACAAGCATAAACCCTAATTCCATCTTGATGTCATGCTCATTTACTCCGAAGGGATTTACACATCTTACTAAATCTACTCATCACTACGATGGATCACAAGTGCAGGGGCGAAGGATAGTGAGGGCCGGGGCGGGGGGGGGGGGGGGTGGGGCGCCGCCCCCCCTCTTTTTTTCGCCGGTAGTGTTAATTTTTAGCCCGTTAGTGTAAATTTTTGGCATGATAGTGTAAATTTTTATATAAATATCGAGTTCGCCCCCCCATAAAAAAAAATTTAATTTCGCCCCCGCCCCCCTACGGAGATGTTCAAGCTCCGTCACTACACAAGTGTAACCGTCTTTTCTTTTAACTATGCTAATCATTATACAACATGTTTTGTTGGTTTATCTCCCTATTGTTTTTCATATCTTAGTATTTGATTATTCTTTCAATTTTGATATTCCCCTGTGTTTGTTGTTAACGTATATGTCGTTACGGTGTTCGATTTGTGTATATTTAGTTATGTAAGTCTCAAACCCTATAATTTTGAATCTTTTACTTCGTTGCACTTGTCGACCTAAACTTTTGTTTTTCTGACTTTTTTTGAACCTACGTAAATGGTTATAAATACTGTGATAAAATACTTATCCATGTATATTTGTTTCTTAGAACTTTTTATTCATGACATATTCGCAATACGAATCTGCGATGTTAGTTGATGGTTAGGATCTCAATGGTTCATCTTCAATTCCATTCTCTTTTTGAATGAGTATTTAATTTAATAAAATATTTACTTCACATCAATCTAGATCAAGAAATTCGTTTCAAGCACGTGAGTTTTTTTAATTTGCATATGCATCTTTCACATAGGTATATCTCTGTGACAACTCACTTGATTTTGTTTTGCCAATGCAATAAACCAAGGATGTAACACAACCATGTAACGCACTCGATTTCAACATGGAGATAAAGTGATATCCGGTAATTTTCCGTTACCAAACTTCGTTAATTCTGTTAAGTGTTGCATACACGTGTCGTGAGTACACACTAGTTATCGTTGAATGTTGATGACTTAATAACAATGATCTATGATAAACAAATAATAATTTAATTAATAATGTTTATTATTATTATTTCATGATTATGTTATTTATGAATTTTAAGTATTATTTGTGAATTTTACGTGATAACGTGACTACGTGTAATATTTATTTCATGTGTTTTGTGATTAATTGAAAATGTATATGATTATTATTATTGATTAATAATGTTTGTATTTTGTAGTTAAAACTTTTTAAAAAGTATTAAAAAGATTAGTTTTTATAAAATATAAACAATAAGGTTTATTTTGTAATTACCTATAAACTAAATATTAGCAAAATTAAAACCCTAATCCCCCCTCCCCAAACCCCTTCATTATGGCCGAACCCTCCCTCCCTCTCATCCTTGCGATTTTTTATCAAGAACAAGCACAAATCATTGATTTTTATTAGTTCAAAGTGGTTCCAAGGTGTTAGCAAGTCTAATTCTTGATTTTTACACGTTTAAAGGTAGGTTTTATCAAGTTTTTCATAGTTTTTAATTCTTGAAAAACCCTAATTCAAATTATGCATGAAAAGTTGGAATTGATGATTGTTAGATGATAATATGTTGTTAATTATGATGTATGAATATTGGACTATGATGATTATGCAAGAAATTCATGATTTGATCATGTAATTCATACATTGCCTAAAGAGGAAAATTTTTCTTCTTGAAATTCATGATTTGATGATTGTACGATGTTAAATACATTGCTTGGATGTTAGTTTACATGGATTATGCAAGAAAATTCATGGAATTGATGTGTTAATCATACCTTACTATAAGTAGTAACTTTTATGTTTGAGATTTAATGATTATGATGAATGGATGATGTTTGTCATGTTTAGATGAATGCTATGAACTTGATTATGTATAATTGATAAATTCATGAATGAATTGGATGTTAGATTGAGTTTGGACATTACTTCCCCAAAGAAAAACTTTATTTTTAAAGAACATTGGATATGGTGATTTGAGCATGTTTATGACGCTAGGATCATGTTAGAGTGCTTATGGATAATGCTTAATGTGGTGGAAAATATTACTTGGGTTGTACGGATGTTTGATTGATCATTTAAGGAATTTGGGTTCTTGATGACCATTCAAGATGATGGATTATAGTGAGTGATTAGTAAATCATGTTTGGGATTGAAATTGATCATTGTTGTGTATGTCGGTTGGTATGAATTTTGTTGATTAATGTGATTATGATTGTCATACACGCATGCGAATCTGAGAACTCTACTTAGTAGGATTGGCAGTGTTTAGGATGTGAAGTCGTGACCGGCTTCACATGCCATGTAGTGCACGATTAGACTCCATGTATGATTTATTAGTTATGATGTGATTATAATTGCATTGAACATGTTGATTCTTTGAGATTCTCATTTGTTGTATGATAATCTAAGATGGTATGATGATCTTGATAAAACAAGAGGTTGATGAGGTGATATACGTGAATAACTTGTGTGAATCCAAGGATCGCAATCAGGAATTATCAGTGTTGGTTGAGATCAAGTCAACGTTTGCGGAATCAACGTTGGTTTAATTGTTTGTATAAGAATTCAATATCAATAAAGATTCAAGAACACAATTAATGCATGAACAAACATTAAATTCAATTCAAACGTATTTCATTAAGTCGTGTTAATGATTACAAATAAACAATCAACGAATGATATTGAATTTTGTGTTTTGATGATGAGACGGCTGCTAGGGTTTGGTTGTGTGATTTGATGTGATGTTTTTCTGTTGTGGAACTGTCGTATTACCATCATTTGGTTCGAAACCTAGGGTCCATATTTATAGACAATAGTGTTTCTGTTAAGAAAACACCGGATCTCTTGGGATTTGAATTGTTTCTGTTAAGGAATCATCGGATTTCTTGGGATTCGCATAACTTCCTTGTTGACTTGTTGACTTGTAACACTTGTGTTATTTGAATACAAGTGTTTGGATTCCGCAGGAATGTTGTCTTCCGTAGGTAATTATTCTTCCGCAGGTAACTTGTTGTTCAGCAGGAACTTGTTCTTCCGCAGGAGTCTTCACTTTGGAACTCACACTTCACTCCAGTTGATTGTTCATCCGCAGATGATCTTCGGATGTTTGTTACTTGTGAGAAACATATCTATGGATGAACAAAATGTTCATCAGAAATTCACCATTTATAATGTTTTACCTGCAAACATACATAAATCAACACACATATATATGGGTTAACCTATACACTTAATGCATACACAATAATGAATTTACAAACATTCATTAAAGATATTAATTCAAGTTCTAAGCCTATACAAAATGAACTAGATCTACTGATCCTAGACCTAACAACTTATATGATAATCATGTATGATGAGTTATTATGCTTGATTAAACGAGGTTTCAATTAACATGTCACCAACAGGTCAATGTTTTTATTGAGCACCTAGGTCAACGTCTTTATTGAGCACCTAGGGTTGTTAAGCTTTCTATGTACACTTACTTATGTACTTGCGTGTTCTAGGTAACATTTAAAGGGTTGTCTTTCCATCCGTCGTTAGCTATTCTATCATTGTTCGTTTACGCATCAGGTGAGTTCATACCCCATACTTTTTATATACTCTCTTTTGGGGGAGATAACATATTTACAAACGCTTTATTATTATTATAAGTTGTGTATAGTGTAACATAGTGTGTTATACCTTGAAAGCCCTCACACTTTCGGATAGTTAATAATGGTAACTAGCGGGAAATCTTGGGTAGTACTACTCGGTTTGACAAGCCCCACCTATGCGACTCGATGTCAAACGGGTGCAGTATTATCCTAAACACAAACATCGTAACGACCTGGTAAGTCGTGACGGGAGGCAACAAACGCAACACAGTCAGCTTCGATCGCGAAATCACTATGGTTATTACTTATGAATATAGACTAGCTATCTATTTCAATGCACTTCTTATGTTTTACAATTATTACTATTTATGTTAAACACAAACTCTTGAAGTCACCAACCATTGTGTTGACCCATTTAGTATGTTATTTTCAAGTCGTTAACTCTGATTGCAAATAGGAGCACATCACGGTCCATCATGCATTACAAAGCTTCATTTTATGTCATGACATTTGTTTTTCTATTTATAATATTTTAAGCAATGGTTATGCATGTGTTTTTTCAATATTACATTTTAATACTTTGGGTTTGAATTACATACAAAACGCTTATGCACAGTTTTAAAGTTTTAAACTTTGGTTGGTTTTATTTTAAATGTTGCATATAGTGTCATTCTGAGTAACTAGTGATTGTGATCCTGGTTTGTTCATTTTCCTCGTGATAAAACCCCGCACGTGGAATATGAGGGTGTGACAGATTGGTATTAGAGCTATTGGTTATAGGGAACTAGGTTGCATACACACTAGTCTATAACAGCACACAGTTAGTTAGTTACTCGTCGCTTATTCTCTTACTGTATACTCACTGGCATACGCACGTGTACTGCAACATGGAATCATATTCACGGGCTTTGGGTAAAAGTCTTACGCGTTCTGAATCCCCCCTCCTCCTCCTCTTCCTGTACCTGATCGAGTACCCGACTGGCCGCGACATCTTACCCTCCTAGAGAGATAGACTGGGATCAACCATTTGTGATACCTGCACGCAATCCTTCAAGAGATTGGAGTTACTATCCTACCTGCGTAAACTGTATGGTCCACATGGAGCATGTTCTTGGCCCATCTATAGTTAGACGTAGGAATAGGTCGGCTACAGGCTCTACTGCACGCACTCTTCCCTCTCTTGATGTTCCTCTCGAACAAGATGTTGCAGCTTTGGTTGCGACATTGGACATCGAGCGTCAGCGAATTGGAGTAATCACTAACGAGAACTCCACTTTAACGTATGAGATGCACCAACTACACTTGCAAGTAGAGACACTTCAAGAGTGGTTGTCGATGTCTATTACTGGGCATTTCACCTTGACTGGTAATCTGATGGAGCTTTCTAAGCATATGGATGGGTAGGAGCTTCATAATGTGGGCACTGATGGTAGGTTGACTGGACTGGAGGCACAACTTGTAGCGCTTCAGATTGTGGACAATCCTGCACCAGAAGAAGACTATGACGAGGACCCCGAGAAAGAGCCAGAAGAAGCCCCAGACGGAGGAGACAATGATGGATATGATATATTGGATTGATTTTCACGTTTATATGACCTAGACTGCATGGTGTTTTCTTTTAAACCTATGTGGGAAAGGTTGTTTCTCACCAAACTGAAAACTTAAAATTTGATATTGATTGGATATTTTATGAGTTACTTACAATTTATTTATGATAAGTTATTATTTTAGTTATAAATATTGTGGTTGTGACAATACACAATTTGTTATTATTTACCATACCTCAATAAGATTAATATGTTGGATGTTACTCATTGTATTTGTGAATGTAAAGTGAAGTATGGATGGTCGTGGTAGAGGACGTGGACATGGTCGTGGACGTGACGGTGGACGTGATGCCGGTGCTGTAAACATGACTCCCATTATTTTATCATTAAATTATGATACAAGAAAGTAAGTCAATTAAATTTTATCATATAGACTAAAAGATAATAGATAATAATTTAATATAGACTAAAAGCCAATTAAATTTTATCATTAAATTATGATACAAGAAAACAAGTCCCATCAATGTAAAGTTAGTAAACCAAGAGTAAGTGTTCTCTTACATTTATAAAATTACTGTTGCACTCTTTCCCTATAATTTTAATGATACAAAATGCAGGATCGGGTTTTGTCACTTAACACTTGTAATTCTCTCAAACTCACTTATAATATCACTCAAACAAGATGAAGCAATGCCTTTAACAAGAGTTGATAATAATATAATAAGTAATCAAAGCAACAAGCAGGAGTATTTTCAAGGTACTTGTATATATTACTTCTCAACTCAAGATTACAAGACACTTACAAGCTTAGAACATGAGTTACAATGAGAAACTATATATACTAGATCCTACAGCCGGTTATACTTGATACCAGCTGGAAACCTACGACTAAAGCATATACTACAATGCTATAGTTAAGGTATCTTAGATAAAGTATTATCTAAGATATGGTAGTCATGACATGTCTATGACTTACCTTTTGTCACCAACTAAAGATGGCAACTGTACTTAACATAAAAAGGTAAACAGTAGATTAAAGTATGGTCAACTACATGGCTTTTGAGAAAACGCCATGCAGTATCTCAGAGATTTGCAGCGGACTGTCAGACAGACCATACTTATGTCTACTGGATAATAGAAGTGTCTTCCGAAGGTTAACTGGCTTCGGAAGAACAAGTTCTTCCGAAGCCACTTATACTTCGGAAGATGCTTCTATGCTTCCGAGGCTTTAATGACTTCTTTATACTTCGGAAGTTGACTTCAGAACTTTGTCTTCAAGTCTTGATTCTTCGGAAGTAGCTTCTTTATCTTCGGAAGTTGGAGTTCTCCTTCGGAAGTGTATTTTACACTTAGACTTCGGAAGAGCTCCTTCTTCCTTCGGAAGTCCACACTTGGCTTCGGAAGTCCTTTGTATGTTGTACTCAAAATCTTCTAAGTGATATGGTTTTGGTTGCAACAGCCTCTCTTGATCCAACAAACTCCCCCTAGGCTGATGCTACCAAAACTTCACTTATCTCTACTTCTCAAAGTTTTCAGCACCAGGGACAAAAGATATTTGTCTGTCTCTCTGTTCTTCCCGGAAGTGGTGCTGAGAAGCTTGTACAAGTCATTCGTGGATAGGAGATCCAGTCTATCACTTTGAATGACATGCACCCTTTGTTGTGACCCCCTGAAGAGAGTTAGTTGACGGGAGTTGTAGTCATACTCCCATCTAACTATGGACTCAAGTTCAGGACCTTCAACCATTTGAAGAAAGGCTTTGCCTTTGGTTGCTGATCCTTTCCTTTCCTCCTCCTCTCTCAGTTTTGACTCCTCTTCGACCTTGCTTCTGGCAGTGAGCTCGGCCATGTGAAGGCTGCCTAGATGATTTCTGATGTGGGCAGCTACATCGGAGTTTGAGGGGTTGGAGAATGGTTTCTCTGCTAACTCAGCAATATCAAATCTGCTTAAGTGTAGCAGAGATGAGGCATTCAGCCTGTTAATCTCACCATTCTCTCTCTCAACAACAAAGTTGTGAGAAGAGTCTTCGAACCTCCACTGGACTATCTTCTTTCTGGGTACAAGAGGTTGTCTTGGTACCCTATCTCCTTTCTTTGTGTCCAGCAGAGTCACCAGCCTTCTCCTCAGCTTCTTTTCTTCCTCATTCAATGTATCTGAATTGAGGCCAAGGAGTCTTGCGGCTTGGTCCAAAGTTCCTCTTGGCAGATCAAGAAACTCATCTCTTGTGAGGGAACTTGAGGATCCATCAACATAAGTCAGGTTGACTGTATCCTCCTCACATGAGATGTCGCTCAGAGTAGTGCAGTTGATGAGCTTGGTTTTGATCGCCTTGAATTCCTCCATAGAGAGATGTTTGGAAGGCTGAGGGGATGGTTTGATTGGTTGTTGGGTAGGTTTAGGAGTTTGGGTTCTGGGTAAGGTTTTAGGTTGGATGATGGGTAGTTTAGGTGGTTGAGGTGAGGGAGTTGGTAGTTGTGATGGTGTAGGTTCAGGGGTGAAAGGTTCAGGTTCAGTTTTGATTGGGAAGGGAAAGGGTATTGGTTCAGGTTGATGTTGGGTTTGGATATTGGGCTGAGGGGTGGCTTTGAAGGTCATCCCCTGTCCCCTTCTATACATCTCCTTTCTTCTCCCGCACGAATGTCAGCCTTGATGTCACTGACATGTCGTTGGAGAGTCTTCTCAGACATTGGACCCACTTGCCTGCCAGAGAAGCCATGAGCTTTAAGATAGTTCTTCATCCAAGCTTTCTCACCTATCTTCTTGGCGGCAGACAGTCCAGCCTCTTCTTCTTTCTTCTTCTTCTCTACCAGCTTCTCCCTTGCAGCTCTCTTTCTCTCCTTCTCCATTTGATCTTGCTCTTTGTTAAAGAGCCATAAGATCGTGTCACTATTGTGTGGAGACAACTCCTCTTGAGAGAATCCTCTGGAGAGTAGGAAAGTGATCCTTTCTCTCCTGAGCTGCAGATCAGCTTCTTTTCTTTTCTCAGCCTTTCTTCTTCCAAGGCCAACCTTGCAGCTTCTTCTTTTTGCTGTCTTTGCAGCAAGGTTGCCTTTTCAAGCTCTATCAGCTCCTCTAATGGTAGCAGGAGTACATCTTCCGAAGCAGCCCCTAGACTGACAAGTCTATCAATTACCTCCACCCTTCTTCTATTGTTGATTGCCTCTTGGTTGGCTGCAGCTGCTTTTGAACTTGCAGCTAACAGTTTCCCAGTTGGCAGTCTTCCTTTCCTTTTAAGTTTCTCCAACCTTTCTTCTTCCTGAAGCTCTTCCGAAGTCATCTTCCTTTTGCCTTTAATGTCTTCGGAAGTGCTAGACTTTGGTGGTTCTTGGGTAGAAGATTCAGGTTGGATGGTGGAGGTAGGAGCTGAGGTCAATGCAGATGTAATAGCTAGTGGTTGGCTGAGAAAGTCCTCCCTATTAACCTCAGATGCAAGTTCCAGAATTGCATCTGTGACTATTAGATCATCGGAAAGAGAAAACAGTCCTTCCGCAGCAGCAATTTCAGCTTCGGAAGTTTGAGTTGGTTCTTCCGAGGCTTCGAATTGTGCTTCGGAAGCCTGTGAAAACACACCTTCTGTCCCAACTGTTTCAGTTGCTGGGCCATCAGTCCTAGTTTCCCCTTCGAAATCAATCTCAGGTTCCACTTGGGCCTTAGGTTGACCAACTTCCTCAACAGTGGTAGGAGGTGCATTCAACCTCTGAAGCTCTTGAGCTCCAAAGTAAATCACAGACATATCTGGACTGGGTTGATCAATTAGGGACTCTAAAAGGAACTTGTTGAAGATCCTATTTAGATCCTGAAGCATCCTTTGATCCACTTGAAACACAACTGGAGGAGGCTCAGGGAAGATGGCAGCTTGTTGTCTTGAGCTCAAAGAAGTGAGAGCTTGACTGATGGAATCCTGTCTTTGGCTTTGTTCCTCAACATTCTCCCCCTTTTTGGTAGCATCATCTTGAGAGGTAGATGAGCTAGAGGAAGAGGTCAAGGAGACTTGAACTGGTACATGCCTAACAGATCTCTCAATCTGTTTCTCAGCTAGTTTGACCTTGAGACTTTCAATCTCAAGTTGCTGAGTGGCAGACCTATCCTCTAAAGTCTTAACCTTTGATTCAAGGTTTGAGACTTTAGAAAGTAGGTCTCTTATTGTGAGTTGCATTCTTCCCTCATCTTCTTTGAAGAATCACGGGGAGATGAGGTAACATACCTAGTATGTTCATCCTCACCACCAGATGTGGTTTCTTGGCACCCTGGTTTCCCTTGCACAATGATGTCTCTTTCAGAGGCATCATAGGGCATGGTTGCCGTAGATTCAGTCTGACTATCGTTACCACTGTCCTGAGGATCCAATGAGGCTCCTTCAGTAGTGGCAGCTGAATCTACATGAGTCCCCTCCACATCAGTGGGACTCACCTCAGTAGGGCTTTGCTGGTGTGGGCTAGAGACAAGAGGTTTCTCTAGGCTCTGTTGATCCTTAATAGGGTGTGTGGATCAACTTCATCGCCTTTGAGAGACATAGTCTCTTCACCAGCTCCGGTCAATAGGTCAGTAAAAGAAAAGGAATGAAGACCTAAGGACCCGGGACTTTGATCAATGTCAAAAGGCATTGAGCTGTCCCTTGGTGGCTGCTCAGGGGAGTATAGAGACTCACCCTGAGGGCTATCAGCTGGGATTATGGGCTCATGGGTCTGAGACTGAGGAGACTCAAGACCCATATTGAGGTCAATAGTGAAGGATTGGTGGACCTCTGGCTGAGTGGGAGCCCCTTGTTCCACTCTAGCCTTTTTGGTTTGAAGAGGAGGGGCTTGTTCAATCAGAGTAGATTGAACAAGGGTTCGTTTGGTACGTCTCTGGTAGGTGACAGTGATTGGAGGAGAAGGTAGATTTGGAATGGTGAGGGTAGTTGCTGGTGTGGGTTCATCACCTGTGGGGTTAACAGGGATGTCACCAGGAGCCATTGGCTCAATCATACCTGGAAGTAGTGCGGTATCCCTTCCAGTGTAGTTGGTAGACACTCTCTTCAAGACTTTGAAGATGGTCGGCCTCATTTGGGGAGCAGACAGAGCAGCTGCACAGACAAGCTTACCCTGATCTAGCTCGCAGTTGATTATGTGCTGTAGAAATCTGGGATACATAAAGAATGTGTCCCTTTGCAGATTTCCCATGAGGTTAGTCAGCACAAACCTGGAGTAGTTGAAGCGCAGGCCTTGTACCAACCCATGAACTAGACACCCGAGTTCATAGGGAATTTGATCCCATCCCCCGGATTTGTTAGATAGGCAGTGAAGAACCACATGTAGCAGGAACTTCCACTTGTAGGAGAAGTTGAATTTGTAGACTGTAGACCTGCTTACATCTCCACCGTATCCCATTTGGAGATAAGAGTTATCTAACTCAGACTTGGGGAATTCCGTCGGTGCGCCTTCATCATGGAGCTCAAGATGCTCCCTGATGATTTGTTCAGTAATGACCAACTCTTGGCCACAAACACTTGACCTGATAGCACGAACCCCATTTAGGGTTTCAATCCGACCATTTGCCCAAAATTCGGACATTTGGTTGGAGTAAATGGTAGGGTTTACGGTCAGTGCTGTGTAGTATGAAGATTGGGCTAAGAAAGAGATAATATCAGAGAAGTCAGCATCCCTTGAAGAGTCAAGGAGTGCGACCTGGTTGTGCTGAGGGTTTAGAGCCATTTGAGAAAGATAGCAGAGGAAAAGTTCTTGAGAGAGAGGTAAATTGGAGAAGAAGAAAGCTTTTAGGGCAGTGAATTTGGTAAAAAGAGTGTAAGTGATTAACCGGAAGTATTTAAATGGGTGAAATGGCGGTTTAAAGGGTGGTTTGGATAAGATGATGTGAGGGTTCAGAGGATGATGTGACAGGGGCGGTAAGGTTAAGCCATTTAAATAATCCGACATCATTAACAAAATCTTTACTTTTTACAGAGTGGGGCCCAAAAGATTTCCGTTACACAGTAAAATCCTTCTTCCGAGTATAAGGTATTTCCGAAGGTAAAGTTCTTCCGAAGGCAAATGTACTTCCGAAGGTAAATAAATTGCTTCCGAAGATACATGTTGCTTTCAAGTGGAGAGTATTAAGTGCTTCGGAAGTAGATCTGAGATAACCTCAATCGCTTCTTCCGAGACTTAGTACACTTCGAGAAGAAAATTATCCTATGAGAAATTTGCTTCGGAAGTTATACTAGATATCTTCCGAAGGCAAGTTTCTCTTCGGAAGAACTTATACTTAGTTAAATAAGAAAGGATCTTTTGTAACAGGGCTTAGATTGTATTGACATAAGACTTTACATATTGAAAAGGTTTTCAATTGAGATTAACTAGTCAATGTTTATCATCCCAATAGCTGTAATGAGATATTTAAATCTTTGTTCATCAAATGCTTTGGTGAACAAATCAGCATATTGTTCATTTGAATCAACTTTGATTAGTTTTATAAGATTTTTCTCATGAATATCTCTAATGAAATGATACCTGATGTCAATATGCTTTGTCTTTGAGTGCTTTACTGGATTTTCAGTGATGGATATAGCACTGTTGTTGTCAATGTGGATAGGAGTGCTCATGAAGTTGAATCCATAGTCAATCATCTGGTTTTGAATCCACAGCAGCTGAACACAGCAACTAGCAGCAGCAATGTATTCAGCTTCAGCAGTTGATGTAGAGACACAGGATTGCTTTTTGCATTGCCATGAGATGATCCTTCCACCAAGAAATTGACATCCACCTGATGTTGATTTCTTGTTGATGTTGCAGCCACCATAATCACTATCAGAGTAACCATAGAGATTAAAATCACTATTTCTTGGATACCAGAGACCTAACTTAGGTGCTCCTTTGAGGTATCTGAGGATTCTCTTGACAGCAATTAGGTGAGACACTTTTGGAGCAGCCTGATATCTTGCAAACATGATATCAGGTCTACTTGCTGTGAGATACATCAGAGAACCAATGATTGCTCTATACTGATGTTGATCAGTATCCTCCCCCTCAGAATCAGGGCATAAATCATGGTTTCTGGGTATGGGTGTCTTTGCTGCTTTACAATCCTTCATATCAAATCTCTCTAAGATATCATTGACATACTTAGATTGATTGATGAAAAACCCTTCCTTCAGTTGCTTTACCTGAATTCCAAGGAAAAAGTCCATTTTTCCCATAGAACTCATTTCGAACTTCTTCTTCATAATGCTCTCAAAGTCTTTGCACATTTGGTCATTTGAAGAACCAAATATGATGTCATCGACATAGACTTGAACTAGCAAAATGTCTTTCCCAGACTTTCTGATGAAGAGAGTCTTGTCAATGGTTCCTCTAGTATAACCATTCTTCAGAAGAAATTGAGACAATGTCTCATACCACAGCCTAGGTGCTTGGTGCAGCCCATATAGAGCTTTATCCAACTTGCACACATAGTTTGGATGCTGTGGGTCTTCAAATCCTGGAGGCTGGCATACATAGACTTCCCTATCTATATCCCCATATAGAAAGGCACACTTGACATCAAGCTGGTAGACAGTGAAATTCTTGGATGCAGCATAAGCAAGGAAGATCCTAACTGCCTCAAGTCTTGCAACAGGTGCAAAGACATCAGTATAATCAATTCCTTCCTCTTGAGTGTATCCTTGAACCACCAGTCTTGCCTTGTTCTTGATAATCAAGCCTCTGTCATCTCTTTTGTTTCTGAAAACCCACTTGGTGCCTATAGGTACTTGACCAGATGGTAGCGGACATAGGTTCCAAACCTTTTGTCTTTTGAATTGAAGCAGCTCCTCTTGCATTGATTCAACCCAGCTACTATCCTTCAAGGCATCTTCCACCTTCTTGGGTTCCATTTGGGATAAGAAGCATGAGTACAAGCAGACATTCCCATTGTGAGTTTGTCCCCTTGTTCTCACACCCTCAGAGACTTCCCCTATGATGTTTTCAGCTGGATGAGTATTGTGAATTCTGAGTCTTGGAATCACCTCCAGTTGCAAAGATAGGTCCAAGTTGGACATATTTTGCTCTGGAGCTTGAATACTTGGTCCAGCTGTTGTTTCAATCTCATTCAATGAGGACTGATTGAATGAAAGAGAAACATCATCATTTCTTTGCTGTGAAGCATCATTAACAGTTGCCTGTTCCTTCAAAATGCTGCTTCCATCAGCTTGGTGTTGTGTAGGATCACCTGAGGAGACTTGAAGATCATCAGGTGAATCCCTTGTTGAAGTTCCACTATTTCTTGAAATGGTTATACTGTCAGATCTTTCAATAGTGGGAACTTGATTTGTTGTTCTTGGAGAACTTGGAGCAGGTCTGGGAAGCTCAAACAGTTGATCTTCATCAGAATTGCCTTGAGCACCTGTTCCAGCTGAAACATTCTCACAAGATGGTTTAGAATAGTTTGGAAACAATTCTAAATCAAAAATATGATCAGGGCCATTCCCCCTAACACAAGGAGTGTGCTCATTAACTACAATGTTGGAGGATTCCTCAAATTGTTGGTTTTTAATATTATAAACCCTGTAAGCTTTAGAATGGGAGGAATATCCAACAAAGATAGCATCATCTGACTTTTCAGCAAATTTTGCCAAATTGTCTTTTGTGTTAAGTATGGTACACCTGCTGCCAAAGGACCTTAGAAAGCCAATGAACGGTGGCCTCTTGTTCCATAGCTCATAAGGGGTCTTTCCATGTGGCTTTACTACAAGAACTCTGTTCTGCACATAGCATGCAGTGCTGACTGCCTCTGCCCAGAATGTTAGAGGCAGCTTTGAATCAGCTAACATAGTCCGAGCAGCCTCAATAAGTGTCCTATTTCTCCTCTCAGCAACACCATTTTGTTGAGGAGTTCTAGGAGCACTGTATTGTCTGGCAATCCCTTTTGAGTTACAGAATGAGTCAAGAACAAAGTTCTTAAACTCAGTCCCTTGATCACTTCTAATTATTTTAACCTTGTGATCAACTTGATTTTCTATTTTAAGAATAAAAGATTTTAAAGTTTCAGCAGTTTCATCTTTAGTTCTTAAAAAGAATACCCATGTAAATCTAGTAAAATCATCAACTATCACAAGGCAATATGATTTCCTTCCAATGCTCATTATACTTGTGGGACCAAATAGATCCATGTGCAATAAGTGTAATGGAGTAGTGATAGAGTTAACAACTTTGGATTTATGAGAAGACCTGTGTTGTTTCCCTTTCAGGCAAGCAACACAGTTATCTTTGCAGAAAAATTCCTTTTTAGGCAAACCATGTACCAAGTTATTTTTAGCCAATTTATTCATTGTCTTAAAATTGACATGACACATTCGTTTATGCCATAGTGTTGACTCATCACTATCAGCTTTGGAAAGAAAGCATGATACTTCTCCCATTGGGGAAGCATTGTTCATATCAAGCTTGTACATATCCCCTCTCCTGGGAGATCTAAGAAGCACCAATTCCTGAGGAATTGTCATCCCAGGTTTGAGGATGATGCACTCATGTTCTGTGAAAAGCATTTGATGCTTTTGATCACAAAACTGAGAAACACTTAACAGGTTGTGTTCAAGCTGTTTGACAAAATTAACTTTGTCAACTTTTAACTTTCCGTTGGATATACTTCCTCTGCCAGAAATATATCCTCCGGCCTCACCTCCAAACTGGACAGGACCTCCATCATAATGTTGAAATTGTTGAAGGAGAGATCTGTTCCCTGTCATGTGCCTGGAGCATCCACTATCTACAATCCAAATGTTGTTATTCTTGTCATATGGATGTCCCTGCACATAAGGTGAGATTATTAGTTTTGATTGGAAACCCAAGCCTTATTGGTCTTGGGTTCTTCCAATGAGAGTGACATGATTGAACCAAAATTTATGCATGGGGGTTCAATGGATGTCTTTGAAGAAGAGGTTTGGGCTACAGCATCTTCCTTGATCTTCCATTCCATCCCTTGGTTGATCATAGAAGATGAGCTTGATGAAGCTTTTGTAGCTTGGCATTCTTCCGAAGCTTCTTTCTTTTCGGAAGAGACCTTCACCACCTTTTCTTCCGAAGCAGTCTTCTTCTGGGATGGTTTCAAGGGGACTCTTTTGTGAGTCTTTGCAGCTTTCACTTCCGAAGCCTTTTTCCTCTCGGAAGAAGAGTTTTCTTCCGAGACAAGCCTTGCTTCGGAAACAAGCCTTCCCTTTTTCATCACTTGAACCATTTGATATGGTCCAAATGTGAAACCTTCCCTGACTCCTTCTCTTTTAACATTATTTGCATAATGTGTGCTAGCAGGATTGTAGTAACAATCTTTAGCCATGTGGTTTTGCAGACCACACATTATGCATGCAATGTTAATTTTCTGGGAATTGGAGGGTTGCTGTTTCTTGTTCTTTTTCTCCTCATCAGCAACCTTTCCCTTTAACTTCTGATCCTTTGGTAGGATAGGAGTACTGGTACTATACTCCTTTCCTGAATCAGAAGGTCCAACCACCTGGAATCCTGCTGATATGAATACACCCTTTTGCTTTGGGTCTATCTTCAGCTTGGATTCAGCCACCTTCTTGGCAGTTTTTCTGGCTGCTTTAGCCCTGCTTCTTCTGGCTTTGGTGGTCAGGGGTTGATCATCATTGGTCTGGGAGGGCTCAATTACCTGTTCCTTCCCTGTGATGGTCATGGTCTCCACAGTTGCATCACTCTTTGACTCTTTACAAGGTGGGTCAACAGATGGAACCTCTTGCTCTTCAGTACCACATCTTGGTTGTCTTACAGACTCATAAGAGTGTGGTGGAGCAATTTCATTGGTTCCCAACCCACTTTTGTTTTGATAGCAAAGTTTGGAGTGAGAGGATGATGCAAGTATGGCTTGGAAGTTTTGCTCAGCAATAGCATACTTCCTGGCTTGAGCCTCAGCTGTGACAAGCTGGGCTTGAGCCTCAGTCAATTTGGATATTAAATCCTTGATTTGAGTCTTGTAGTTGGTGTATTCATGTTTTAAAAGAGATACAGTTTTCTCTAACTCCTAATTTTCTTTTGGTAGTCAGATTCAGCTCTTTTAAAGTCAGATTTTAGCACATTTAAAGACTCAATATCGGATTTAATCTCCATATTGTAGTCCTGGTACAACTTAACCTTAGCAATACAAGCAGGGGTACAGAGATGTTCATATACCTTGTTTTCATCTGTTCCTGCCATGAGTGCTTGAGCAGGAGTCACATCTTGAACCATAAAGCTCCAGTCAACTTCTTGAGCCATAGCTGCAGTTTCAGTTGACTTCCCATTGGGCTTTGGTGTAGAAGGATGTGTGGAGGCCTGTGAGGTTCCCGGGTTGGACTTGGGAGCCTTGCATTCCCTTGCAAAATGGCCAAGCTGGTTACAGTTGTAACACTTAGCCTTGCTCTTGTCAAACCCAAACTTGCTAGTGATTGGGTTTTGAGGGAATTGCCTTCCAGTTCTCTTAAAGAACTTCTTCGCTCTGTAGGTAAGGAGAGCCATTTGCTGGACAATGTCCACATACTCTATGTCATCTGGACTGAAGCACTCAAGATCATCAAAGCAAAACTGATGATCATTGGAGTGTCCACTCCCTGAGACAAACGCACAGCCCTCCTGAAAGGAGCTTTGCTGAGCTTGATGAGACCTTGGAGTCTCAGGGAATGTGATATAAGGCCCAGATGAACAAGATGGCTGCTGGGTGTATGACAGGTACTGCTGAGACTGGGAGATACCTGAGCCTTCAGCAACCATTAAAGCGTTGCTAGCAGGAAGGCTCAAGGGTCTGCTTGCTTGGTGACCCTTCTTACTTTCCATTTCCAAACGGTATCCATCAAGGATCCCATAAAGTTCGGTCATGGTGAGAGTGTTTAAATTCTCTGTTCTCTTAATGGAGACACAGTAGAAAGTCCACTCATTGGATAGAGCACTCATGAACTTTCTGGTAAGGTCTCTAAGTTCTTGAGTGATTCCCACAGATTGGAGGGAGGAGATAAGATCCATATACCTGAAATATTGCTGTCTAAAAGTTTCTCCAGCAACATAGGTGAAGTTCTCAAACTGCTGCTTCAGTGAGTCCTTCTTTGAATCATTAGAGCTCGAGTACATTTGAGCAAGTGCATCAAAGAGTTCTTTGGCTGACTTACAATGTTCAAACCCCACCATGATGGAGTTTGGGATTGCAGTCATGAGAACAGTCATAGCATTGCTGTCTATGTCAAGCTTCTTCCTGTCTTCATCGGAGTAGTCTTCAACAGCCTTCTCGATCATGGCACCGTTTCCACCAGCAACTTTTGGCTTGTATGGGCCATTAACGATGGACTGCCACATCTTGCTATCCCGGTATCTGATGAAGCCTTCCATTCTTCTGCTCCAAGACCTGAAGTTTTCAGGATCGATGATGGGAGCTTTGGTCATCGTTCCCATTTCAACTTCAGATTTGATGAGGGCCATTTTTGAGTGAGGTATAAGGAGGAGTGAAAAACTGGTTGATTAGGATGGTAAGTTCTCACAATCAAGAGCCTAAAAAGCTCTGATACCAATTGCAGGATCGGGTTTTGTCACTTAACACTTGTAATTCTCTCAAACTCACTTATAATATCACTCAAACAAGATGAAGCAATGCCTTTAACAAGAGTTGATAATAATATAATAAGTAATCAAAGCAACAAGCAGGAGTATTTTCAAGGTACTTGTATATATTACTTCTCAACTCAAGATTACAAGACACTTACAAGCTTAGAACATGAGTTACAATGAGAAACTATATATACTAGATCCTACAGCCGGTTATACTTGATACCAGCTGGAAACCTACGACTAAAGCATATACTACAATGCTATAGTTAAGGTATCTTAGATAAAGTATTATCTAAGATATGGTAGTCATGACATGTCTATGACTTACCTTTTGTCACCAACTAAAGATGGCAACTGTACTTAACATAAAAAGGTAAACAATAGATTAAAGTATGGTCAACTACATGGCTTTTGAGAAAACGCCATGCAGTATCTCAGAGATTTGCAGCGGACTGTCAGACAGACCATACTTATGTCTACTGGATAATAGAAGTGTCTTCCGAAGGTTAACTGGCTTCAGAAGAACAAGTTCTTCCGAAGCCACTTATACTTCGGAAGATGCTTCTATGCTTCCGAGGCTTTAATGACTTCTTTATACTTCGGAAGTTGACTTCAGAACTTTGTCTTCAAGTCTTGATTCTTCGGAAGTAGCTTCTTTATATTCGGAAGTTGGAGTTCTCCTTCGGAAGTGTATTTTACACTTGAACTTCGGAAGAGCTCCTTCTTCCTTCGGAAGTCCACACTTAGCTTCGGAAGTTCTTTGTATGTTGTACTCAAAATCTTCTAAGTGATATGGTTTTGGTTGCAACAGCCTCTCTTGATCCAACACAAAAGAACGCGGATTAAGGACTACGAAGAGTCATATATATAAATACCTATATAATATCAAAAAAATTAATATTATAAACCTACAAAAAGCCAATGAGTCCTAGATCAATTAGTTTAGGAGGAGACATCTATAACTTTTCAAAATGAAAGTCATGAATCACTAGGTGCAATTTGCTCCAAGTGGGTCAAGGTTTTACCACGGTGGATCTTTGGGTGGTGGGTTTCTCTGGTAATGGTGGGTGAGTCAGGTCACTAGCGTTGTCGGTGTTCGCGGGCGTAGGAAGCCTTTTGCCAATGGGTTTACCCCGGTGACTGAGCTTAAAAATTATTCGTTGGTCGTTCAAGAAAAAAGATTAAACCATATTATAAAGACTATTATTGTGTCAAAAAAATATGTATGTATTAAGTACGACCCGCCTTGATTTGTATTTCATAATTTTTGACGTCCCTCTATTTATATTCAAGCTCCAACATCAAATAAAAACAACAATATTAGTTACACTTAGACATCAATGTATAAAACATTTTTAAGCAACACGTTGACTTAATAAGACTCCCTCGTATTTGAGAAAGTCACATTGGATTAAAAAGTCTCTTGCGGGATACAACCCGGAAG
The DNA here is from genome assembly GCA_025215565.1 of Flaveria ramosissima. Lineage (NCBI taxonomy): Eukaryota > Viridiplantae > Streptophyta > Magnoliopsida > Asterales > Asteraceae > Flaveria > Flaveria ramosissima. Next base: position 77,471,093 of record CM046036.1, read on the forward strand.
GTGCATCAATAGTAATAATTTTCTAACTTTTGTTTTGCTTATGTGTACTTGTGGGTTCCAACTATCTTCAAAAATGAGTTACAAGATCACAATATCAACTTTTTTTCTTTTTAGGATTACTTAATTTATATATATACTGTAATCCTATAATTAAATTTATATTTTTATCTGTTATAATATTTGAACCCACAACTATTTATTATCTGTCATAATATTTAAACTCATAACTATTTATAACTATTTATGAATGACATTTTTTCCAATATACCTTGATACCAATATGTAATAGGACTTTTGATAACTTTATTATTTTTAAAAGTTGCAACTTGTAAATAGCTATAAAATTGTTTGATTATTAATCCTCAACTTTATCATAATATTTGAACCTCTAACTATTTATGAATGACATTTTTTCAATATACCTTGATACCAATATGCAATAGGTCTTTTGGTAACTTTATCATTTTTAAAAGATGCAACTTGTAAGTAGCTATAAAATTATTTGATTATTAATCCAAATCTAAAATACCTACAACAAATGAACCATGTGATCTAGATCCATATCCTCTGTCACTAAAATGACCTAGTTTTATAGTTTATATATTCTTAATTGTATCTTATTCTTATTCTTAATTGTGTTCGGTGAATCGTATCAATAACGATGTTAATGCGACTGCCATTTGAGATATTGAAATGCTTGTATTTAGGCGTATAAAACATGCTTCGTGTTATGCATTATTGAACCAGTTACATTTAATTGTGCTATTTATGTCATGGTTCACTAGTTGTGATAAAATTAGAATTGGGAGTTATAGTAAGAAAATTTTTTAAAATGATAACTTTTAAAACGGTTTGTTTTGAAACAAAATATTTAATTTATTTTTTAAAAAAACAAAAAAAGTTTAAGACATTGTTATCATTTTCATATTACTCATAGTTTTACTTATACGTCATTTCTATCGTATCTTATCTTAAAGTATAATTTTTACTTAATATATCTTTATTCTTTTTAATATCTATCAATACTAATAAAAGAAACTTTTATGTATCACTTATCATAATTCTAGATCTACTAATATCTATTTTTTCGCTTCTCTCTCTAAATCTCAGTTACATATGATTCAAAATACATTATTTAACTATTTAATTATTAATTAATAAAATCTAAATTAATCTTATATATTTATGTTGATACCATCGGTTAACGAGATGAAAGCATCAACCAATACATCTTTCTGAAGAGATCAACCCATACATTTAACAAGTAAGCTTTATATACTTATATCAACTGATGAAATGGAAAAAAAAGAAATAATTTAGAAAAAGCTAGTCAAAGAGGTAGACTACGTTTCAACATATAGTCATGTTGGTCTAAAAAATAGCGGATGTGACAAAGTGATTCAGGTTTAATCTCTAATTATAACAAACGGAAATTTGGTTGATTTATCTACTTAATAATATGTGTTCAAATCAACTTGTTAACCTAAATCCATCTTAACCACTTAAGTAGCCTTTCGGTTGACACCCCATCTGCTACTTTTACACTATGTGTTATGACAGTTTGGTTGGGGATTAGGGTGAGAAAAAAAAATTGTCACGTAGGCACACTTTTAACTCACCCGGAAACGCTTAAAATGGATGTAACGAGAGTGGCTTGGTTGGGGGCTTGATTGATAACTAGGTAATCATTATTAGCTTACTTGGTTAATGTTTTGCCTATTAAATGGAAGATTCTGAGTTCAAACCTAAATGTGATGTAATTTGAAATAATGTAGAAAGTAGTAGTAAAATAAGTTTGTCATTTTAGAAAAAAAGTAATTATTATTTAATTATTGTCATTATATTATACTATATGTTAAAAGAAAGTTATGAGCTACAATACACTTATGTAGTATAAGAAGTTGGCCACTAAACTTTTGATATTTATAAAAGACCCTTAAATAAATGGTTTTTGTAATTTGGTCCCACATTTTCTGTTGCCTATTTATTTGAATACTTCAACATGGCTTTAAAGCACTTTGGCAACCAAGTTTTTATTTTGCATTTTGGCCCCAAAATATTTACTACTTTGTTTTTTTTTGCGTGCTTTTTTACTTTTATTTCGATATTCAAAATTGAGCCTCCCCAACGCGCGGTTTATCTAACTAGTTATTATTTATTTATGTTAATTTATATTAGCAAATACAATTAAATACTTTTAAATTAAAATTAATAAAGTTATAGTTTCTTATAATTTTAAATATAAAAATAATATTTTTTTAATTTTTTTCCCAATGGTTAACCCCACACCTTCCCTCACCGACGGTCATATTTAAACCCTTCACATTGTGAACCGCCTTCCAGCCTATACCCCATGCCCCATTCTGCGTCGAGATGTGACGGTACACACAAGCACTGTTGGCCTATATGGCTACCCACAACGTGATGGTAACACATAACAAGAAATGCTATAATTATATCTTTTAGAAAAAAAAGGAAAGGAACTTACATCATAAATCAAGTTTAGTGCGAGTTTTTTCAAAAATTATGAACTTCTTTGTAACTTTTTCTTTAATTTTCTATTTGTTGATCACTTTAACTTATTCCTTCGTTATCTTCTTGAATAAGACTTTGAAGTGGACATCTTTGGCTCTTCATACAAGGTAATGCCACTACCAACTATAATATAACTTTAAATGCATGATGCACAATATTTTTAAGAGTGACAAAATAAAAAACCTCTGACCTTAATCTCACATAAGTATTTATGCATGATGCACAATTCTATGGATAATAAAATAAAACTATGAAAACGTCGATCTTAAATAAAAATATTACGAAAAAAATTGATTAGAGTTTAGGTCGTCTGTCCACTGTTTGCAACAATACTAAGGGGCTGTTTGATTACGCTGACTGAATAAGATCTGACTGAGTCAGAAGCTGACCCAGTAAAAAGTTCTGACTGAGTCTGCATCTGACTGAAACTTGACTGTTTGATTTAATATCTGACTGACTCTGCTGAATGATAAAAACAACCTTATTGTCCCGTTGTTCTAACGAGTTTGAATTTAACTGGTGTTGTGTAATCAATAAAAATAACCAATATACAAAAAACCAATATACAAAAAACCAATATTCAAATAACCAATTTACCCACAAGCAAAAGGGTTTTCTACATACACATATACATACACATCTACATACACATATACATACACATCTACATACACATATACATCTACATACACATCTACATACACATATACATACACATCTATATGCATATACATCTACATACATATACATCTACTGATAAATGGTAAAGAAAACGAAGATGATGACGACGATGAAGCTGATACGCTCAGGAGGTGCTCGGTCGGGAGGTGCTCGGTCGGGAGGTGCTCGGCCGGCTCGGGAGGTGCTCGGTCGGGAGGTGCTCGGTCGGCTCGCGCAGGGAGGTCGCGCAGGTCCGCTCGCGCAGGGAGGTCGCGCAGGTCCGCTCGCGCAAGGAGGTCGCGCAGGTCGGCTGCGCAGGTCGGCTCGTGCAGGGAGGTCGTTGGTCGCTGCTGGATTTGGGTGCTCCGGTCGGTGCTCTGCAAATGGGGGGTGGATTTGGGTGTTGGCGGTGTGCAAATGGGGGCTGCTGCACAAATGGTTTGGGTCAGCAATTGATTTTTTCAGGTTTGGGTCAGAAGCAATGACCCGGTCAGCTGGTACCACTTCCGTATCAAACGGGCTGACCCGCTGACCGAGTCAGCCGGGTCAACCCGGTCAGACATAAACAAACAGCCCCTAACTCACTCGGTCAATTGAGTAGTTACTATACTTTTACCGGAGCATCCCATATCGACCATTAATGTTAATAGATTCAATCACAATTGAATTACTATAATAATGGGATTAGATGACTTCAAGAAGGAAAGTGCATGCTTTTTAAAGGACAAAAATTAATATGAACGACTTTTATTTGTTTAGTATATTTTCAGAAAAAGTACATTTTCAAAATCATGTACTAGACATTGACTAACCTTAAGGGAACCAAAGTGAAGTTATATAATGAAATACATAAGTATATTAGTGGAATGGAAAAAAAATCACAAAATGTTGATTTGTTTTTTTTTTTTCAATGTCACCTTTTAAAAATGTTTCCACCCAATACACTCGCTTCCACCTTTTAAATATAGTCATCCAAACTTTTATTTAATGAACCATGTTCATCCGCATGTTCAAATATGGTCGCTCTGACCGTGTTAGTTTACATCAGGAAAAAAACTAACTGTTGTTCTATTTGAAACTTCTAGTCATCATAGTCGTTTAGACATAATCTATATAAATATACACACTAAATTGTGGTCAACCGAACCTATTTAAAGTTTGATTGAACTTGTAAGTTTGATCGAACTTGTAACTCGGTTAATTGAACCTATTTAAAGTTCGAACGACCTATTTAAAGTTCTAACGACCCTATTTACAGTCTGAACTTAGCTTTTTTTTAAGGTCAGAGGAGACTATATTGAGTGAAAAAGATATTTTTGAGAAAAAGTTAATTAAACAGACATTTCATGAGACAATATAAAATGATCAAAATATCATTATCTTTAAAAATAAAATTACTTAAAACAACATAAATAGTTGAATCCATGTTATTTATAATTAAAAAAACAAAAACAAAATAAAAATAAAACTCAATTGTTACCCCACCCACCGACCACCCCCATACAACCTTGTTTCGACAACCCTCCAACTCCTATTCCGGCAGCCTCCGCCATCACCACCACACGCACCATCATCTTTATCTCTCCACACCATCATCACCACCATCACACCCTAAGCTAAGCCATTTTTTTTCCTACAACCACCACCAACACCACCCCATCCTTTCTGCATGAAACGACCGAACCCCACCAGACCCCATCCTATCCCCCTGAAACCTTCAGATTTGATCAGAAACTATCACCATCATTGTAGAACTCGTGATCTAATTTGGAAACTATCAGATCTGAAACCAAAAGTCATCATTGTTATTGTAGATCTTGCTTTTTTTTGTTCCCAACGTTAAAAATAAGGGTGTTTGTTGAATTTGCGACTCGTGGTGATTATGAATGATATTGAAGAAGAAGAAGAAGAAGATGGAAGGTATAGGAGTGCTGCGAGATAGGCTAGATTTTATTCAATACTTAATATTAGTTTTTTTTTAAATTTAAAGGTATTTTGATAATTTTACATTTATTTAACAGACAAACTTAACATATGTCAACATGAGAAACTATTAATACGTTAAACTTGTAAAGTTCAAACCTGCACCTTTAATTTTTTTACAAAATAAAAACTAAACATGCAATACGCGCAAACCGTAGAGTGTAATTAACTCGAACAAATATTTTGAGAATATTCCAATTAAGCAATTAGCAATAAATGATTCTGATTCAGTAATCCACAATAAAATTAAAAAAATATCTACGCGGCTATAAAAACGCGTCTCCTCCAAACAACACAACCTCCAATACCACCCTTTGCTCCGCCTTACCGCCACCGCACTCCGTCGTCGGAACCCCACCGGAAACTTTACTTACAAACAGAAGCTCCATTATTACTACTACTTCAGAGAGTATAACTTTTGTATATATACATACAAACATAAATACATCTGTGTCTAGAGAGTGTGAGTGTGAGTGAGTGTGAATTTGGTCTGTTAATTCGCCTTATGGTATGTATGAGTTGGAGTGTTGAGAGCAACTGCGATGGAGTCTTTTGATTGACTACGAAATGAAGATTTCTCGATCGTTTGGGCGTTGCTTCCTTCTGCTTTTGGTCTTTTTTGTTCAAAAAGGTAACGATTCTGCGTTTTTAGTGATTGATTTGTACTTGACAGCTAGTTAACTGATGCTACTAGTGATTAATTGTAGTTTTTCGTTCAATTAGCGTGATGATCTCAGTGAATCATGAGTTTTGTTTATTGTTCTGTGTGTTTTTTCGTGATTGTAATCATGTTTGCAACACTCGTGGAATGCGTGTAATTGGATTCAAATTTTATGTAGAATCGAAACATGTAAAGCTTGAATTTCCCCTTTTTAAATGTTGTAGCAGTTATAGTGTTTGATTTCTTTATTTTCATTGTCAAAATTAGTCTTATGAGAGATTTAGGGTTAAGTTAGTAGTGACAATCAAAATTAAGTTTAGATCTGGTTTGAATTTCTACATGATGCTGCGTATCGGTATGACATTGGTCATTTTTTTCAGGGAATGTGACGGCTAAAGCTTTCACAGGGACTTATGGTATAAATTATGGAAGGCTTGCGAATAATATACCTTCTCCTAGGGAAGTTGTTAGGCTTCTTAAAGCTGCTAAGATAAAGAACGTGCGGATTTATGATGCTGATCATAGTGTTCTTGATGCGTTTAGTGGGAGTGGCCTTGATTTGGTGATTGGACTTAATAATGGATTGGTGAAAGAGATGAGTGAGAATGCTGATCGTGCGCTTAATTGGGTCAAAGAAAATGTGAAAGCATACGTTCCAAACACGCATATTGTTGGAGTTGCAGTTGGAAATGAAGTTCTTGGAGGTGGTGATTTGGATCTCCAGTCGGCATTATATGGTGCAGTTAAAAATATCTACAATGCCACACACAAACTTCAGTTGGATCGTGTAGTTCAGATCACAACTGCACATTCACAGGCTGTTTTTTCTAATTCGTACCCGCCATCTTCGTGTGTCTTTAAAGAAGAGGTTTTCCAAAACATGAAGAAGCTTCTGGATTTATTTACACAAATGGGGTCTCCTTTTTGTTTAAATGCTTATCCTTTTTTGGCTTACATGGGTAGTCCAGATCATATTGATATAAATTATGCTCTTTTTAATCCAACTGATGGTATATATGATGAAAAAACAAAACTTCATTATGATAACATGCTTGATGCTCAGATTGATGCAGCTTATGCTGCACTTGAAGATGCTGGGTTCAATAAAATGGAAGTTATAGTGACAGAAACAGGATGGGCTTCTCATGGAGATGCAAATGAAGGTGTTGCTACACCTGAAAATGCAAGAACATATAATTATAATTTGCGTAAAAGGCTTTCTAAAAGAAAGGGAACTCCAAGAAGGCCAAAATCTATGTTGAAGGCATATATTTTTGCTTTATTTAACGAAAACTCAAAGACAGGTGCTACTTCTGAAAGGAACTTTGGTCTGTATAAACCTGATGGGAAACTTGCATATGATATAGGGTTTCCGGCGCTGAAGTCTTCTTCAACTTCATCTCATCTTTCAATCAAGGTATGAAGCTATTTTGTTCTATTGCAGTATCTTGTAGTTGCTAAGTTAATGGTTTGTTATGAACTGTTTGTGTTTCTAGTTTTACCAAAAAATTATTCAATATAATGGTTGTCATAAGAGTATGGATTTTGTTTTATTATAAGTGATAAGTAAAGCCACAACATGGTTCTCCTTCCGATATTAAAAAGGATTTATTGTATAATAAAGTAACGTGTTTGGTCTAATTTTTGTTGTGAAAACCATCTTTAAATTCACCCATGAAACCTCAAAACTTTCGATTAAGGTAATTTGTTCTGGTTAAGAGTTCATAATGATGACATGTTGATTGGTTTGACCATGTTGACTTGTTTTTTACTTGGTCCTGACATGGAACCCAGAAAAACAGTTATCTGCTGACAAGATTGAAGATTAACCAAATTTGAAAATTGTGAAATGGTTAATTTTTAATAGGTGAAAGCAAAGATGGTTACCAAAAACAAAGGTTAGACCCAACTTGGTTACCTTTTTTTAAGCAATAACCTCTATTTACAATCAGAAAAAGTAGAGAGTTTTTATCAGGCTCCTCAAAATCAACCTACTGTTTTAAACAATACAACAAGATGATTTATGCGTCGAGGATCTTAAATAGCTGTTGGGGCTTTCTTTAAAATTTAGTTCATGTCCCAAATTATTCCTGACTATAATTGCCATGTTGGGGGCAGCTCTTAACTCGAGCTAGACTGTGAGGGGAAAATTAATAGCATGTAGGAGCTAGTATCAGATTTGTACTATCTGTTTGTTAATCTTGCATGGTTTTTAGGTGAAGCAGTTGAATCTCACAATTGAAACGTGACAACCATCCAATGATTAAATTGAAAATCTGAAAACGAGTTGAACTAGACTGAGGGAAAAACTTACAGAAGAAGTTGAATCTCACAATTAAAACATGACAATTGTCGAATAATTTAAATTTTAAATTTTAAATATGAAAACACTAAGGTTATGCGTCTATTAACTTCTTTTAAATTTAAACTGACGAGCATGCAATTATTCACAAGAAAGATACATATTTGTATTTTAAATAAGTTGTCAATATGTCTAGTGGCACTCTCTACAGTCTATACAACTTTTTTAAAAATAAAACTGATGTTGCACCTCATTTGTTTCTGTCTTGTTTTTTTCTTTTTCCTCCTTCCAATTTTCCTTTTTTCTTATCTGAATGATGGCACGGAATTTGAAGTTTCACATGATAAACTCATGACACAAATTAGAATAGATAAATGATTATTTTAACTTAAAAACCTTAGATAACTTTGGTATGGACTTATTTTCTTTCTTTTAAGTATATTTCATTCTTTTTGTTGTAGGCATTTATGTATCTACCTTTAAACATGCAAAATAGTATGTTTTCAGTGCATAATATATAATGCTTTTAAAGCATTACTCGGAGAAATTTGACATTTTGCAAGTTTAGAGGGGATACGTAATTGTCGGGTGTTGTAAATAGAAATTGGGTTATTTCAGAATTATGTGTAATGCATCGAAACGGGTTTACATTATATTGCCAAGTGATGTTGGGTTTGGTTGACCTGAAGACCACTATCTTGTCAATATTCATCTTTTTAAACAAAATAATCAATGCATAGACTATGATTAGCAAAAGAATATTGTTTCAACAATAACTTTTAGTCTTTGAATAAAGTGACGTAGGAGGTTATATGCATTAAAACACACCTGGGACGACTTTCAATCTGCTCTTCATTTTTTGCCCATCAGACTTATTCCATTTTTAGCTATTTTATTTTCATTCGATCCGTCTTAGATTCATGTATCTTATAATTTCAATTTTCAAATTTTTTCAGGTACTTGGACGTCAATCTTGGTCTTCGTCTTATATATCTGTCTTAATCGCATGCTCATCAGCTTTATTTATCTTTCTAAGATCATAAAATGGTTCACTCAACACCAGACTATACCTTTCAGACTAGGATTTGGTACCAAATGCTGCACAATTAAGTTCATTACTGAAGATTATATCCTCTGAGTGCCCACTTTGGTTTATTAATAATCTACTGACTACATAAAGAGACATACTTTTACAATTGAAGTAGGACAATGATATATACTGCAAAGGCCAAACTGCACGCTTATTTAATCATGGTTATATATTGTTTTTTACAGTTTTGATCATAAGTTGTGTTAGTTATGGAAATTACACGCAAAATGTGGCGACTGTTAAACAATGTGTCATTTTTGAGTTTATGTTCTTATATGTATATATAAATATAAACATTTATAAGGATTTTAGGAAAAGTTTGAGTTTGGGCCTATGCGTCTTTGTTATAGCATGAATTACTTTTACAGTTTTACTCATCTTTTAGTTGTGACTCGAGGTTGAAAGTGAAGAAATGGACGGGTTGGGTAACTGTTCAACGGGTAATGTTACAGTGGGTTTTCTTTTTATAAAAGCAAATTTTTTATGCAATAATTATTTTCATTAAAAACCACTTTTAGTTTATAGCCTTTAGCTAATTTGTAAAAAGAAATCATATTCACATGATATTATAAGACAACAAAGACATTTGTTAGGGTGACAAAGTCATTTAGTTTAACCAATTTTAGTTACTAAGGCATTTGTCTCATGTGGATGTTTAACAATGATATCAAAATCAAAGGCATCTACTTGATAAAAAACTATCCTTGTTAGTGGTAACAAATATAAATGTTGTTAGCCCGAGAATTAACAAGCCAACTAGAGGACGGTGAAGAATACAAATTGGCAAAACCACATATGGGTTTTCCAAAGGGTTTTTCAGAAAAAAGGCATTACAAGAAATACCTTCTAAGTTATCATTATGACTACCTTCAACTATATTTACATGTAAGAGTCCTAAAAGTCTTGTAATTTGATCATGCGTTAAAGTAGGTGGAGTAGCAGTTGAATTTGAAGCTGAGGAGTGTAGTCATTTATGTTTGTTATAGAACTAAAAGAAATACATAGTGTTTGATATGCTGGAATGCCAGAAGTAATCAAATGAGTCATTACGAGGGAATGAAAAAAAACTATTCGGTTGGTCAATGAAATGATATCGCTGATTACCCAAGGAATCACATTCCTTCTAAACACCCTGAAATCATTCATTCACTCCCTCTTCTTTTTATTTCATTACAATTTCCACCATTCAATACCACCGCACCACCATTAATCCTTACCACCACCGCCATGGCTACTACCAACCATCGTCATCGTCATCACCACCACTTATCGCTTGCAGCAACAACCAACCACCAAAACCCACCAACAATTGCCATCGACAACCAATACCACCACCAACCACAAAGCACCAGTACTACTCACCAACCACCAACACCACAATCATCGTCTCCGCCACACTCCACCAGCATTGCCACCAACCACCACAACCACCAACAACTATAAACAATTAAACATCACTCACCGCCATCGCCACCATCAACACCTACCAACCACAAACCTCCACAACCACCACCACCACTACCCCCTCCACAACCGGCCGCCACCACAACCCCCTGCCACCTACAACCACCACCGCCCACCACCACAACCCTCAACCACCGGTCCTACCACCACCCATTGCAACCACCAACCACCGCTATCACCACCCACCACCACCACCACCCGCCACCGCCACTCGCCACCACCACCACCACCACCACATGTCGCCGCCACCACCACCATCGACACCACCATCATTACTGTATTCAATTTCTTCATCTTTTTTTACTTACCAAACAACATAAAGTAATAATTTATTCTAATTTTATAGGATAACCAAACACAATAATAAAATGCAATGTATCATTTCATTCCTTTGCCCATTTCATTACGTCATCTATTCATTTTTGTCGTTCATTTCATTACCCCGTACCAAATAGATCAATATAGGGTTTTTTGTGTTCTACAGTAATAATTTATTCTAATATTATAGGATAACCAAACAAAACAATAAAATGCAATTTCTATTTCATTCCTTTGCCCATTCATTACGTCATCTATTCATTTTTGTCGCTCATTCCATTACCTAGGGGCGTCTTAACGTTTTTGGAGGCTTAAAGCGAAACTAAAATTTGAGGCTTTTTTAAACATTATTATAAAAAAACCCTTCTCCTTTATCCGGGCTTGGGACCGGCAATAATAAACTAAAAAAGTTTATAGCTGGCGGAATTAATTTTTTTTAATGTTTTGATGATGCTATAAACTTACTTAAAGAAATAAGTTTTAATTTATTTGAGTAAAGATTTTTAAATCAAATTTATTTTTCTAGGTTTACTTGTTGCAAATTCTTTAATAAACTCGTCGTAATCAATTTTTATTTAAAAAAATCTTTTTCAATCGCTAAAATAGCTAAATAAATTATTTTTTCTTGTGACATTGTAGATCTTAAATTTTTTTTAATCAATTTTAACTTGGAAAAACTTTGTTTGGCAGAAGCAACGGTCACAGGAATAGTTAAAATAATTATATATGCAATAAATGCATTTGAAAAAGAGTTAAATTTTTTAATATAATTTAATATCTTTAGAAGTGTATCACATTTTATATCTATAAGTTCTCTTAAAAAGTTAGTTCTTGAAATAGATCTAAGCCATTAATATCCATTTTATCATCATGCTTTAGAACATTTAAAAGATGAATACACTTTTTTAAACTTTCTTCATTTATGGATTTTAATCTTTTTATACTAAATTGAAAACCAAACTCTTTAAATTGATCAAATCTAGTTTGAAGTGAAGAAGTAGCTTCGTCTACTGTATATAAAAATAATCAATTTTAAAATATTCAATAGGAGTTTTGATAGTTTCATTATTAACATTTTCATCAAACTTTTTTATTTCTATGAATAATATGTTTCTTACAAAATTTAGGTTTCACATTCATATCTATACCGATTTCTTTAGTGACAACCAAATCATTTTCAAATCCATCTTCTCTATATTTTTTAAAGAAAGAAATAAGTTCATCAAGTTGATCTATAGCATCATCACATATCTTTAGATCATAAGTTCTTACTAACCAAATTAATAGTATATAAAACATCATACCAAATAACCATACCTAATAAAAATTCAAAATTTCTCAATTCATGTGTCGCTAAGGAATTAGCCTCACTTTTAAGTTTTAAATCTTTACAATCATCACATAAGGCTAACAATGCATTTCTCATTTGTGAAGCATGAAATCTAATTGCTTTAACACTTTTAACTCGACTTTTCCAACGTGTTTGTAATAATGATTTAAGAGTAAATGTGGGTATATGCTCTTTTAGAATTTTCTATCATTTAGTGGATGATGAAAATAAACAAACAATAAATACGTTGTATCACCAAAAAACTCACTTGCTTTATTACAAGAACCAGCCATATCACAAACTGCTAAATTTAAATTATGACAACCACATGGAGTATAAAAATGCTCTAGGATTAACATCTAACAATCTTTTTTGTACACCTTGATGTTTTCCTTTCATAGTTGAGTCATTATCATAACCTTGTCCTCTAATATCATTTACATCAAGTCCTAGTATATAAAATTGTTCAACAATAGTGTTAAATAGACCTTTACCTCTTGTGTCATTTACTTTTAAACATTCAAGAAAATATTCTTTAACTTTTATTGAATTAGATGAAAGGTCTAAACAATGTAATACAATAGACATTTGTTCTTCATGACTTGTATCGGGTGTACAATCAAGTATAATAGAAAAATAATTTTCCTTCCTTAACTATTTTAAGAATTTAGTCCTAATTTTATTTGCTAGCATGGTAATGAGCTCATTTTGAAAATTATGTAATTCACTAATCATTTTACCTAAACCTAAGAAGTTACCATTGTTTTCTTTAAAAAATTTTATGTTTTTCCACGAAATGCTTGTGTCTTTTTACCAAGACTTTTTACAATGGAAATTAGTCTTTTAACACATTTTTCCAATGTTCTTTATCTTTATTGATTCGGTTTTGAGTTTGTTTATCAATGGTTTTATTTTTCTTTAATCTTGTTTCTAACTCAATCCACGCTCTCATATTGACAATATGTCCGTTACTTGCTTCATGATTTTTTGGTGTAACACTCGGTTATTTATTTATTTTGAAGCCGACGAATGAAGAAAAAGAAATAAAGTCCAAAGTCGAGGGACCAAACTCGCCACCGAGAGAAAGTTGAGTAGGTGGTGGTATTTGAAGGGAGAGGGCAGCCATAACCCTCTCCCCACACCCACATTTCAGCCAAAGAAAGAGAGGAGAAGAAGAAGAGAGAAAAAGAGAGAAAAAGAGAGAAAAAGGGTGGTTCGAGTGGATATTAGTGTGCCAAATCGTCGTGTAGCGAGTCCAATCGAAACTCTTCTCACTGTGGTCGTTTGTGTGAGTTCTAGGACCCCTCTTTTACTTGTTTTCAAACGATTTTGGGGCTGGAAAGCATAGAAGACCCGTTTTTGTATGTGTGTGTGTTTGACCCATTTGGGTGTGTTGCGTGTGATGCGTTTGGAGTTTGTTTCCGGGCTTGTGTGTGCTTGTATGGTGTTGTGGTATGCATTCCTAAGGTTTAGGATGGTTGATTTAGGCTTAGAATGGGTTTGGATGAGCTTGGACGTCGAAAATGGCAGATTGGGTTCGGGATGAACTCCATTCTGCATCAGCTAGGGCTAGGCGACCGACTGGAGGCCATACGGCCGACTGGGGTGCGATTGAGGTTCATTCGCACGATTGAGGGTTCATTCGCACGATTGAGGGTTTATTCATACGATTGGAGGGCCAGTCGCATGGGGAGTCATACGACTGAGGGTCCAGTCACATAGGTGCTTAGTCGCATTAGTTCCAATCGCATGGGACTCATTCGCATTGAGTCCATTCGCATGAGGTCAGTCGCATAGGTGCTCATGCGCATTAGCTCCATCCGCATGAGGTCCATACGCATGACTGGGTGTCCATCCGCATAGGTGTTCATCCGCATGGGCTCAATCGCATGATGTTCAGTCGCCTGGAGGGCATGCGACTGAAGGGTGTCCATACGCCCAAGTAGGGCTGTTGTACCCGGGGAAATGTGTAGTTTAATTACTGACTTTCAGAGGAAAGTGCCGATGTAAGTTTTGACATGGAAATTCCCGTAAGTTTATGTAAGATGACTGTTGAGGCTTTAGAGGGTATGTTGGGCATGATGATGTTGATGTTGCATATTTATGCATGATGTATGTTATGTATGTATGATGTTGTCTTGTATGATGACGATGACTGTGTATGTTGATGTTCCTGATTTTGATGAATGTTTATCTTTCCTGTGGATTTACGTGTTATGTTAATGAATGAAAATGAAAGTATTATGTAACGTAAAGTGGAAGATAATAAAAGAGGAACATGATGAATGAATGCATGCATTAATAAACGATAAAATGTAACAAAAGTCTTGCAAGCATTGGATATCGGGATACACCAATTATAAGGTGTTAGCCCAACGGTGTGCGGGTTCGCTACCCCGGGAGGATGCACATTGGGGTCTTTCTTTGTGATTGACCATTTGTATAGAACCATTGTTGCTTGCCTTAGGTATTATGGCCAGAGGTGCTGGGCACCGTGAATGAAGATCTAAGATAGGCTTAGGTCTAATACCATGAGCATGAAGAGCATAGCACATGACAATGGTATACCTGAACTTTATCCTAGGTACTGTGGCCAGAGGTACTGGGCGCCGTGAATGAAGGTCTATGATAGGCTTAGGCCTAGTATCATGAGCATGAAGGGTAAAGTTCATGGTGTTGACGAAAGGGAAAGATGTAATGATGAACGAACTAATGGAAGTAAGAATGAATGAATGAACGGAAGTTAATGAACGATTAAGATAATAACTATTATCTATGTGTACGTATGATGTATGATCGCATGAAAGAAATGAATGTTTTTGATGAATGTAAAGTATAACAAACGGAAATTTCTTTTGAAGCTGACGAAGGAAGAAAAAGAAATAAAATCCAAAGTCGAGGGACCAAACTTGCCAACGAGAGAAACTTCGATGAATGGGAGTATGAAAGGGGGAGACACCCCACCCTTCTCATTTTTTCAGCCAAGAGAGGAGAGGAGAAGAGAAGGAGAAAAAGAGGAGAAAAGTTTGGTTCGGGTGGATTCGAGCGTGGAAATCGACGTGTAGCGGGTCAAATCGAAGCTCTACTCGACGTGATCGTTATGGTGAGTTCTAGGACCCCTATTTTATGATGTTATGTGTTATGTTAGGCATGACGGTACGTGTGATGCATAGTATGTGATGTGTGTGATGTGATGTATGATTGATGCGTATGTATGATGATGCCTTGTATAGTGATGTATGTATGTTTATGTTATGTTCCTTATTATGTATGTTTATCTTTCCATGGCTTTGCGTTGAACGTTAATGAATGAAATGAAAGTATTATGTAACGTAAAGTGGAAGATAATGAAAAGAGGAACATGAAGTGAGAATGCATGCATTATTGAATGATGAATGAACGAATGAAAGGCTTGCAAGCACATATATGAGGTGAGCAACCCTGTTGTTGCAAAAGACTCGGATAGCGTGCTATCGTTGAGATTGCCATGAGGTGAGCAACCCTGTTGTTGCAAGAGACTCGGATAGCATGCTATCGTTGAGATTGGCAATGAGGTGAGCAACCCTATGGTTGCAAAAGACTCGGATAACGTGCAATCGTTGGGATTGCTAATGAGGTGAGCGGCCCTGTCGTTGCAACAGATTCGGGAGAACGAACGAATGAAAGGCTTGCAAGCATATGTATGAGGTGAGCGACTCTGTGTCGCAACAGACTCGAAAGAGGTCCTTGTCGCGTACTCCGGTACTGTGTCAGTCTTCGGACATGAGTCGGGAGTATTGCGTGAGTTGATGAATGAGAAAGGTAATGATGAAAGGAACAAATGTATGAAATGCACGTTAACAAAATATCTTAATAATGTACGAAATAGGATCCTTGTCACTCGACCTTAGTAATCGTGGCTGAGTGCCACGAAGAGGGTAAAGTCTGACCGGATCTAGAACGGTATGAACGGGTCCTTGTCATTCGACCACGGTAATCGTGGCTGAGTGCCATGAAGAGGGTAAAGCCTAACAGGATCTAGAAAGAAGTGAAAGATAATGATGTATGATAAATGATGATTGTAACGAATGATGAAGATAATAATGATATTATCTACGTGTATGTATGATGTGTGATCGCATGTATGTAACGAATGTTTTTATAAAGAAAGTAAAGAACGGTTTTACGAAAGAAAAGTAAGTTTTATTATAAAACTAGAACTCACTCAGCAACGCTGACTTTGATGTGTTTCCAATTGGCAGGTATGTTGCTGAGGATGGCACGAGGCGACTGCTCAGTTCTTTTGGAATAGCATCCATTATTATAAGGCTTTTTTAATGAAATGTATCGTGAATTTTGTAATTTGATAATGAAGTATTATTTGCAAAACTATTATATTTAAATGAGATATTGTTTTAAATGTTTCTGCTGCGACGTTTTTATGTAAGATGACTAAAATTATGTTTTGAGTGCGATGAATGACCAACTGTAGGCGTCCTGGGAACGGGGCCTTACAAGTTGGTATCAGAGCCAAAGTTTAAGTGAATTGGGGAAATATTTTCAAAAACCTAATATTAAACTGAGAATGGGACGGAAAGGGAAGGGATGCCAATCAGAGGAGCTGCGTGCCGTCAAGTATTTTCGTAAAGTTAACCGGTATTACGTGCACATGTTATATGGTTTATGTGTTGCTGGTAGATTTAGATACTGATGTAGTCAGGATAGGTAATGCTCGGAGTATGAAGAGTAAAGTAAGTGGCTAATCACGACTGGCCACTGTAATTAGGGACTTACTATACTTGACATAAATTAAGCTGTTCCTTGAATGACCGTGTTAGTGTTTGAATCTTTCAGTCTGTTTAGAGAATGGCCGGTGGAAGATCTTTGAAAGCTTCTCGTGGTGGAGGTGGTGGTGGACGTGGTGATGAACCACGGGTCACAAGAGGAAGGCCTAGGGCCGAAGAGGTGGTTCATGAAGAACCCGAGACCCCTCATCCGGAGGGTGGTGATGATAATGATAATCTGAGGGCCTCAATGAGAGACGCGGTCGTGGAGGAAGTGCATCAGGTCTTGCAGACGATCCTACCGTCTGTAGTGACCGAAGTGATAAAGACTATTAGAGATGAGGAGAGAAAGGAAAGGGGTAGACCTTCGGGCGAAAGGAGACGGTCCGAGACTGAAACAGTTCTCTCTAATGACGAAGAGGAAGAAGAAGAGGAAGAAGAGCCTGTGCCGGAGGCGGCACGAGGCTGTAATTATGGGACGTTTCAACGATGCAAGCCCCCTACTTTTGATGGCAATGGAACTGCTGCTGCTGCTCACTAATGGGTAAGGGAAATAGAAGCTGTTTTAAATATTAGCGAGTGCCGAGAAGATCAGAAAGTAAAATTTGCTACCCACTCTTTCGTGAACTCAGCTTTGTGGTGGTGGGACAACATAGTCCAAGTTGAGGGAAGCATGGCTATCAGGAGAATGAGATGGTCAGAGTTGAAAAGGCTGGTGATTGAGGAGTTCTTCCCTCATCGTGAGATGGATAAAGTTGAAAGAGAGTTCCTGAAGCTGGAGGCGGGAACAATGACGCATCAGTAATACACTACGAAGTTCAACGAGATGGCACGTCTGGTGCCGGATCAGGTGACACCTCTTTCGCGAAAGATCAAGAGGTATATTCAGAGCTTGTCGGCGGACATCCGCAGGCACGTGATCGCTGCCCGACCGAGTACGTTTAGGTCGGCAGTTAACCTGGCGGGAAGGTTGTACGACGAGCGGGGGGCGATGGCGATGACAGACAAAGGGGAGGAGCGAGCCTATGTTAAGAAGGGGAAGGGAAGGCGAGACAATGACGGTGGATTTGTGTATGAAAGTACGGCGTCGAGGGACGATGATTGGAAGAGAATAGAAAGAAAAGGAGAAGTATGCAAAAAGTGTGGTAGAGGCCATGAGGGGGAATGCAAGTGGGGACTGAACGTTTGTTTCTAGTATGGGAAGGAAGGCCACAGGGCGAGGGATTGCCGCACGGCTAAGTGCTACGACTGTGGCGAGACTGGACACCTGAGCAGGGATTGTAAGAAGTCGAAGGCAGGAAGCTCCGGTGCAAGGAAAGGGAACAGAGGGTGAAGGCTAGAGCTTTCGCCATGACCGAGAGGAGGCTAGAGCGGACTTCGACTTGACGTCAGGTACGTTTCTGGTAATTTAAAATTTGTGCATCTATGATTTGAATGCGATGCTAGTAGTAGTCTCGTTCCTACTGCTTTCTGTTGTAAGTGGCAATTTAGGAGAAGGAACATCGATGAGCCCTTCGATGTAGAAATTGCTATTAATGAATCCACTAGGTTACCTAGATGCCCTAGAGGATTGCGGGATAGAATTTAGAAAGCGTTTGTTCCTGCTAGACCGTTCAGGACAGACTTGGGTGGATAGGCATACACCATAAGGTGAATGGGTTAGCAATCCATGAGGCGTGGACGTATCGCCTACTTGGCCGATGTAAGGTATGTGGACATACTAATATCTCAACCGTCAGATGTATCGAGGCGCGAGTAAAGATTATTGGTGGCCAGGTATGATGCGTGATATGATGGGGTAAGTGAGTAAATGCCTTACTTGTCTACAAGTGAAGGCCGAGCACCAACTGACATATGGGAAATATTGAGGTGACTGAGGCTACGACTGAGAAGCTCGAAAGGATCAAAGCCCTGATGGAAATAGCCAAAGATAGACCAGAAGTTGTATGTTGATAAACGACGTAGAGCGATGGAATTCCAGGTGAGAGACTGGAAAAGCGATGAGACAATATTGCCCGCAATGGTTCAAGGAACAACAGGTTTCGGGGACGAAACCTATTTAAGGGGGGTGGACTTGTAACACCCGGAAATTTCTTTTGAAGCCGACGAAGGAAGAAAAAGAAATAAAGTCCAAAGTCGAGAGACCAAACTCGCCAACGAGAGAAACTTCGATGAATGAGAGTATAAAAGGGGGGAGACACCCCACCCTTCTCATTTTTCAGCCAAGAGAGGAGAGGAGAAGAGAAGGAGAAAAAGAGGAGAAAAGTTTGGTTTGGGTGGATTCGAGCGTGGAAACGACGTGTAGCGGGTCAAATCGAAGCTCTACTCGACGGGATCATTAAGGTGAGTTCTAGGACCCCTCTTTTACCCGTTTTGAACTGATTTTAGGGATGGAACGCATCTGAAAACCCTTTTTCGAGTTTTTGGGTGAAAACCCGTTTTTATGCATGTGTGTATGTGTATGATTCGTTTGAGGCTTGATTTCTTTCGTGGTTATGCTTAAATGAGGTCGTGGTATGTTTCCCTAAGGTTTAGGATGGTTGATTTGTGCTTAAAAGAGGTTTGGAAGAGGTTGGAGGCCAAAACCCGTCGGCTGCAGTCGGGATGAACTGCATTCTGCATCAGCTAGGGCTAGGCGACCGACTGGAGGGCGATTGGAGGCCATTCGGCCGATTGGCGTGCGACTGAGGTCCATGCACATGATTGCCATGCGACTGAGGTCCATACGCATGATGGTCAAGCGACTAAAGTTCATGTGTCTGTAAGGCATGCGATTGAAGGAGTGTGCGACTGAGGTTCATTCGCACGAAGGTTATGCGACTGAAGTCCATGCGCCTGGAGGCCATGCGACTGAGGTTCATTCGCACGAAGGGTATGCGACTGAAGCCCATGCGCCTGAAGTCATGCGACTGAAGGTCATACGCATGAAAGCTGTGCGACTGAGAGTCCATACGCATAAATGTCCATTCGCCCATAGTCCATTCGCATAGGGTCCATTCGCCTGATGTCCATTCGCCTAAGTGTTCAGTCGCCTAGAAGGCCATGCGACTGGAGGGTGTCCATACGCCCAAGTAGGGTTCATACGCCCGAAAGAACAACGGTTTATCTTATGACCTTCGAGGGAAAGTAAAGTTATGGGTTTTGACTCGGGAGGTTCCCGTAGGCTCGTGTAAGTTGACTTTCGAGGTCATAGACGTTATGTTGGGCATGTTGACGATGATGATAAGTATGATGTTATGTGTTGTGTTATGTTGACGATGATGATATGTATGATGATATGTATGAGGTGAGCGACTCTGTGTCGCAACAGACTCGAAAGAGGTCCTTGTCGCGTACTCCGGTACTGTGTCAGTCTTCGGACATGAGTCGGGGGTTTGTGTACAGACCCCGGCACAGTATCAGTCTTTGGACATGAGTCGGGAGTATTGCGTGAGTTGATGAATGAGAAAGGTAATGATGGAAGGAACGAATGTATGAAATGCACGTTAACGAAATATCCTAATAATGTACGAAATGGGATCCTTGTCACTCGACCTCAATAATCGTGACTGAGTGCCACAAAGAGGGTAAAGTCTGACCGGATCTAGAACGGTATGAACGGGTCCTTGTCATTCGACCTCAGTAATCGTGGCTTAGTGCCATGAAGAGGGTAAAGCCTGACAGGATCTAGAAAGAAGTGAAAGATAATGATGTACGATAAATGATGATTGTAACGAATGATGAAGATAATAATGATATTATCTATGTGTACGTATGATATGTGATCGCATGTATGTAACAAATGTTTTTATAAAGAAAGTAAAGAACGGTTTTACAAAAGAAAAGTAAGTTTTATTATAAAACTAGAACTCACTCAGCAACGCTGACTTTGATGTGTTTTTATTTGGCAGGTATGTTGCTGAGGATGGCACGGGGCGACTACTCAGTTCTTTTGGAATGGCATCCATTTTTATAAGGCTTTTGTAATGAAATGTATCGTGAATTTTGTAATTTGATAATGAAGTATTGTTTGCAAAACTATTATATTTAAATGAGATATTGTTTTAAATGTTTTCGCTACGACGTTTTTATGTAAGATGACGAAAATTATGTTTTGAGTGCGATGAATGACCAACTGTAGGCGTCACCGGAACGGGGCCTTACATAAAGTATGTTTTATTATAAAACTAGAACTCACTGAGCAACGCTGACTTTTCATGTGTTTCCAGTTGGCAGGTAATATTGCTGAGGATGGTGCTGCGAGGCTACTCAGCTCTTTTGGGATGACATCCATTTATATAAGGCTTTTGTGATGTAATGCAACAATGTAATTTGTAACTGGTTAACGATGTATTATTTGGCAAAAACTTTTATAATGGAATGAGATGTCTATTTTGATAATTCCACTGCGATGTTTTCTGAAAGTTAAATCTAATTATATGTTTTATGTGCGATGAATGACCAACTGTAGGCTTCCCGGGAACGGAGCCTTACATTTGGGTTCGTATTAATATTGTTCCAATCATTAGTACATATATTTACTAAATTACTTTTATATAAATTCATATTAAATAACTTACAACAAAAACAAAAAACTTTATCCACATCTATAGAATAAATTAACCATTTTCTTTTATACTTTTCTTTGTTTGGTAGCTTTTGCATATAAAAAGAAGAGTAAATTACCATTTGCATCCCTAACGTTTGTTCATTTTAACCACTTGCATCCCTGCGGTTTCAAAATTGCCATCTGGCCCCTGACGTTTCATGTTAGCTTCATTTGAGTATATGTTGTTTTATTTTTATTTTCATTTGAGTACAGATGACTAACACCGTTAGTTTTCCTGTTAAAATTATTGTTAAAAAGACTAAACTACCCTTCATCACCACCATGACAACTAACCATCACCACTTTCACAGCCCCTCATCACCACCACCACAACCCCTATCACCACCACCACCGCAGCCCCTTATCACCACCACTGCAGCCCCCCATCACCACCACCACCGCAACCCCTCATCACCACCACCGCAGCCCCCATCACCACCACCACCGCAGCCCCTCATCACCACCACCGCAACCCCCCATCACCACCACCGCAGCCCCTATCACCACCACCACCGCAGCCCCTCATCACCACCACCGCAACCCCCATCACCACCACCGTAGCCCCAATCATCACCACCACCGCAGCCCCATCACCACCACCACAACCCCATCACCACCACCGCAGCCCCATCACCACCTCCCCAACCCCATCACCACCACCGCAGCCACCCATTACCATCACCATCACCATCGCAGCCCCTATCACCATCACCTCCGGCTAAACTGCAGCGACGGCGACAACACGTTGCAGAGATCCCACACCTTTATCGACAACGGCAGCCGCGGCGTCCCGAATGACGACGGATGAGGAGACAACGGCGACGCCGATGCGTGACAAGGTAACAGCTCCTGCTCCACCACTTTCTTCATCAAATTATCATCTTCCGCCATTAATATTCTCGAATCATCATCGTAGTCGTGATTGTTCCGATCTTCTGCTTCGATTTCTTCCTCGTCGTCTTCGGCTACTTGTATAGATTCAGATGCACCAATTTCAATTGCAGCTCTAGAACAATACCCATTTCACCCTACCACCACTAGATCTGCTTCGATTTCTTCATTGTCGTCGTGATTGTTCCGATCTTCTGCACCCATTTCACCCTACCACCACTAGATCTGCTTCTCTAGAACAATAATTTCACATCTTGGTGGTTGTGGTCTAGCGATCACACACATACACAAAGAAAAGAAGAGAAGAAAAGAGATAGGGGTGGTCGTGGTTCTACTGGTCGTTGAGGTGCGATGGTGGTGCGGCGACAGCAGTGGTGCGACGACGGTGGTGGTGCGGCAATCGCGGTGGTTGCGGTGGTAGTGGTGGTGGACATAAAGAGGGAGGAGAGAGAGAGACATAGAGAGAAGATGAAAAGGGTGGGGTGTGGATGAGGGGTATAAATAAGGGCATTTTTGTCATTTCATTAAACTTAACTGAAAAATCTAAAGTCGTTAGTGTGTTGGACTCAAATGGAAATAAAAATGAAACGTCAGGGGTTGGATGACAAATTTGAAACCGCAGGGATGCAAGTGGTTAAAATAAACAGACGTCAGGAATGCAAATGGTAATTTACTCTAAAAAGAAAGATTAAAACTTCTTGAATGTTGCTTTTTAAAAAAATTTAAATCAAAAACTTTAATTGGACCCTTATTAACTAATTTATCTCGTAAATTAATAGTAATATTATCCCATTTACTAGGATCATAAATATTTAGAGGTGTTTGTTCATCATTGGTGTGTTCATTATCATTTTGTTGTTCATTATTATTTTGTTCATCGTTAATGTGTTTAGTGTTTGGTTTTTCATTATGTATTCATTAATCATTTGTGTTGTTAGGTTGTTCATTATGTATTTGTTTATTATTAATATTGTCAGGTTGTTCATTATGTATTTGTTCATCATTAGTGTATTCATTATTTAGTTGTGCATTATTTGTTTCTTTATCGTTCACCGGTTGATTTGGTTAATCATTTGGTTGTTTGTTATAATTATTTTGAGCATCATTTGATTGTTTGTTAGGATTGTTTTGAACATCATTATATTTTACCGTTATATATTTTAACAATGATCCTTTTTGAGATTCAATTAAAGCTTCTTGTTCTCTTCTTTTTTTTCTCTTTGTTTCAACCTGATTTATGTTTTCTAATTCGTTTTGACATGTTCAATCAAATCTAGATGACTATTCTATTTGACTATATGAACCAAAATACCAAAGCAACTCCTAAATCAAAGTCAAATATTTCCTAAATCTCAAATCAAATATTTCAAGCAAATCCCAAGTGGCCAAGTGATACAATGATTCTATATTCAAGCAGGCAAGGCAAATGAAAGTAAAAAATTAGAGCATAACTTACCTTATTTGAGATGGAATCGAGCAGCCTAGTACCACTGAGATTCTGAGAAGAATTAAAGCATAACTTCACTACAAATTGAGAGGTGAAATCGAGTTATTAAGTAGTCAGCAACCTAGCAACCTAGCACTCTAGCAACCAAACCAATTAGAGGATTTAGAGGATAAGTGCACAACACAACAATCTGAGAGTGAGAATCGAGCACCGAGCGCGAGAAACCTAGCATCCAGATTCCAGAGCAATTCGTTGATAGTTGAACACTGGGTACTCGAACAGTAGAGAACTCATCGTGACAACTGACAACGCGTGAATGGATCTTAACCTTCGGCTTCCGTTCGTTCGTTTCCACCTCCCCCGTCGGCCGCCCCAAACCCCCAATCATGATTCACGTGATTAATTGTGTCATGTGTGTGTGAAGTGAGAATCTGCAGTAGAATCGAAGCCAACGGTCGCAAGTAGCAAAGAAAAGAGAAAATTTGCGGTGGTAGTCCATGAAAAAAAAAAGAAAACCTTGAATTTTTCTTGGGCTTAAGTTGGACTTGGGCATATTTAGTGGATTGTTACCTTAATTGGGCCAAAGCCCTAGCTTGTTTTTACAAGCCTATAGCCTGCCCCTGCCATTACCTCGTACCAAACATACTAGTATAGGGTTTTTTGTGTTCTAATTGCTACACTGCCTAGATTTGCTATTATATCCTCGGGTATATATCCAATTTTAAAACAATGTCCATAGTGTGCCCTTTTAAGAAACAAAAATGATTTCTTTAAAAAAAGTTAAACACCACAGACCCATGTTATAAGTTCATTTCAAAGTCTCCCATACCTGAGATGTAAGCTTAGAATAAATCCCGACATATAATTTTTCATACACAATCAAGAATTCATGTTAGAACAACTAAGTTACATCTACCCTATTGTGAACATAAACTTTCATATTTCGTTGATTTTTCACATGTTCTATCAAGTTTGGTCTTTGCTTGTAAAGCTATTTTTATAACATTAGACCAAATTATGTAGTTTTAGTTCGTTTGAGTTTAATGTTCACAAGAGGAACACTGATACTAAGCTTGCATATCTGTAGTGAATATTGGTATAGTAGTGATTAATAATCTTGAATTATCTGGGTGTTCAATATTAGTCATTTTGAATAAAGTGACAAGAGACAAATAGAAGTGTTTTACACCAGCACACCAAGATCAATGATGCAATCAAACAAGTAGTAAATTTCACACATATGAATGCATAACAATAGATCAATAGCTAGTAAGTAACAACACTGATAGATGGAAGTATGAAACACAAAATCAAGAGCATGGCTCTTCCTGGTAACTTTTAGTCTAATATACATGACCTAACCTAGGCATGATAGATACAATGAATAATATAACAAAAAAAATAAAGTAAGGAAAATATATCCTTAGAGTGGTGCACCCAACTGTAGGTGTTCCAATTGCATATCTATAACGTGTAACCTTCTCGGGTTACACAATCATGGAAGAAGCACCAGTAGTAACTTCAGATAAAAACAATCTTGACGCACAACCTTCAAGGGTTACAATGTCAACACCAAGATGACCTCTAGTAGCT
The DNA here is from genome assembly GCA_025215565.1 of Flaveria ramosissima. Lineage (NCBI taxonomy): Eukaryota > Viridiplantae > Streptophyta > Magnoliopsida > Asterales > Asteraceae > Flaveria > Flaveria ramosissima. The sequence goes on from CM046036.1 coordinate 77,496,718, forward strand.
AATATCACATTACAACCTTCTATGGTTACAAAGTCGAAATAACAATAAGAGTAGATAGAAAAATAATCTACAAGAACACCAATGATGTTTAAAACACATAAACCCACAAAACAATAGGATCAATTAGGTTTCAAGATAGAATACCCTAACACGACATCTATCTACACTTATGGTTTCAAGATGCGAAAAACCCTAGATAATATATAGATATGAACTTAATGAACAACGACCAAACCCTAAATGAATAAACATGCGATCACAAGAATTAAGCCAAAAAGCTAATTAATCAAATCTAAAGGCTATGACGCAATGTCAACAATGGTAAAATAACAACTATAATACCTAAAACGTTTGTTCAAACCCAAAGATAACTATAAATATGTAACTTAGCATATAAGCTAAAATGACAACCATGTAATGACACATCTACTAATAGAGCGTACGACAAAGATAATCCAAAAAACAACCAAACCAACTTTACAATCTAGAGAAAAAGCATATAGAAACCCATGAACAATGATGATGACAAACTAAATCTCAACATATAGAGAAAAATAAAAAATAAATTTTCCCATCAATACTCGGACATTTCGCTTCTTTAATAGCATTGAAATAGCAAGCAGAGCTCCATCCGCTTACACATGGTCTACATGTTCACCAATTAAGGAGTATCCGGGTCTTTTCTAGGTTTCAGGTAGGTACCGCATCTCGCTCTGTGGATCCTATAAAAAAATAGAAAAAAAATATAAGTAGTAACAAAACAAAATAATTTGATTATAAAAGATAGTTTTTAATTATGGATTGTAAGTTTAAAATATATCATATAACTTTTTATTACTTTAATGGATATATTGTATTCATTTAAGTTGCGTTGGAACCCACTCGTCAAACCCTAACCCTTACACCTTAAATTCTAAAATTAAAAACTAAATCCAAAAAACTTAACTTTTAATCTAAAACCTAAAAGCTAAAATCTACGTTTAATGATTCGATTGCTATAAAAATTAAGATCATTTAGTTTGATAAACTTGTTTCGACACCCAAAACAAAACATTAAAATTTAAAATCTAAATTCTAAAAAGATATAATCATAGGATTTGACGAGCTGATTTTAATGTCGCTGAAATGAGTTCAGTAGGGATCAATTTAAAACAATATATGAGTGTCTAATAATATTTCTAGACTTTTTAGCTTAACTATAAATATTATTTGGGGGAGAGGGCATATTGCAAAAACAGATAACTTTGATGTCCAAACTATATGTGCCTTTTGCTTTTTTAATATATAGGATAATTAGTATTTTTTATTTGAACTACTCCACGAATCAATATACGCACAATGTAGCCCGAGGTTTGGATAATGCGAGTGATGTAAGACGCTAAAGTGAACAACCATTACGTGGTCCTTATATAATTTGTTAAACAAAGTACGCTTCTGTCAATGTTTACGGTCTTCATTTTTATAATTAGTCTACGTTTTCAGAAAATAGAAAGTAGAACATGATGATCTGTGATCCGTTAAATAGGCATTTGACTTATTTCGTTTGTATTAATCGAAGTCTCCGAGAATATAATTGAAGTAGTAAGTAGGAAATTGTAATCTGACGTAGTCAGAAGCAGAAAGAAAAACAATTGAACCTGTTGATTTAACGAGAATACCAGGAACAATTCTTTTAATTATTGTTGATTCACGAATAATGCCGATAATCAAAATTTCACACTAACACACATTGTGATAGAAAGAAAAAAAAAAGATTTTTCATAAACTTCAATGATTAATTCCCCAATCTCTTACATGCATATAAAGAAACAAAACAAAATTCGAATGGACCACAAAACATAGACGGACCAAAAACTGTGCCAAATCTAAAGTCCGACAAAATGTAAAAATAAAACAAAAATTGAAATAACTCATAATAAGCCGTTTTTGGGCCGAAACGATGACCCAAACTGCCTACGGAGACTTCTAGCTCGAGTTATGACCATTTCAGTGAAGCCCCTTTTGATAAGCGATCTTGGGCCTTCAAAAAAGTAACAATTTGCTCATCCATACTTGGGTCCACACCATAACCTTTATAACATATTATACAAGTACTAATACCATGTTGGGGTCGTAAAACCATAAAAACTTGCCGCATCCTGATTGTTAAGATAAGAATAACAAAACACATACGTCGTTGGAAGCATTCAAAACTTTATTTATGAAATTAAATCATTATACTCGTACGTTGCGGCAAAACCTTTGCTAATATTAAGAACTTTATATATAAAGAAAAATCTGATAAGCATGTGGCAACAAAAGAAAAAAAGTTAAAAATACTAGTGTTGATAAAAAAGGCATGTATAAGTTTGTATATTATGAAAACTATTTTTCAAAACTTGGAAGATAAAAAGAAAATAATTTTAAGAAAACAGAAACCTTGATTCACTTTTTGCAGCTTGTACAATTTGGTAAAATAAATAAATGATTATGATATAAAATATGGATATTGTTAAATAAATATATAGTTATAGTATGTTAGATATACATATTGATAAGTATAAGATAAAAAATATGGATATTGTTAAAGCAGAAAAGAAAACATATAAATTTGCAAGGGTTTAAAATGAAAATTTAAACATTAATTTACATGAAATGAGATGCATGAGTATGACACTTTGTAGATTATAGACATTGACTTATCCAAGTAACATATGCATTAGCTATTTCGAGTTTGTCTAATAAAATATATAAAATAAGAAAAAGTTTGTATATGTTAATTAAAACTTATTATATAAAAATATCAAAGTTTTATAAAGGGAAATTCACAATATAAACATGTTAATCCAATTTTATATCAAAATACACGTTAATTTGACAAACTCTTCAAGATATACTTATCCATTGACAAACCAATCAGAACATTCCAAGTATGTAAAATCGGCTAAAGACGTATCCGCTCTATAGGTTATAGAAAAAGATAAAAACGTCAGGCCCCCAACGAAAGTCAATAAAATAATGCCACGTGTTCAACCCCCGGCGTTTTTATCCTCGGCCGCTAACCCATAGTCAACACGGAAAAGTTTAAATTAAAACGAAATTAAATAAAATTCCATTTTAATTATAGTTTCATATATCAGCTATGGATTAGCTACCCTAGGGATTCGCCAGCTCTAATGATAGGACAAGGGTCGATCTCCATTAGTTGTAGTATAGGTCTCAATTGGTTTTTCAAGTCAGCTTTCAGACAAAGGTTGTTTTAATAGTCTTGTCATACTTGTATTTGTTCTGATAGGCTGGTTCTTTAAGTAAACTAGAAGTGTTCCCCGTGCGCGTTGCGCGGGGTTTCCGCCCCACATACTCGAAAATCAAAACACGAATACGAAAAACATATCATGATGGTTATTACTAACTACTAAGAGATAGCTACGGTTTTGACAACACATAGCATATCTACACTACAACCATGTACAATATACATACACACACATTGATGTACCTTTCTGATTCTTCACAAAATAAAAAATAGCAGTTTGATGTAACCTCATATTCAGCTCGGATCTACAATAGTTTCTACTAAACTTTCATCCTATGCTTGTAAATGGGCTTTCCTCGGTCTTTTGAGGAATCTGCAACAGAGGCTTCAAAGTTCGAGTAGGTGGTACGAGCAATAAAATTTCCAATTACCTTAGATCCCAAACTTAAAGATAGTAAAGTTTATATTGACTTTAAAGGTAAGATTAATCATATTAATTATGATACAAAAACAGTTTGATTACAAAAGAAATCAAACATACTTAAAATTTGAAAAAAACATACCTGTCTTCAACAATTTCAGTGTCAATACTAGGAGACTTCGATATCTTAAATACTTCGATATAGAAGAATATTAACCTTTCTTTGGGTTCCTAAGTAATCTTCTGTGAAGGAATCCAATATATAAATCTTGAATCAGTATGACTGGTCGCAAGCCCAAAATGGAGACTTCTAGCCCAGTTATGCCCATTTTAGTGAAACCCCTTTTGATAAGCGATTTTAGGTCTCTAAAAAGGTTATAGCTTGATCATCCACACTTGGGCCTACATCACATTGTCTAATTATATAGAGAGTAATATTTGCTCTTAAAAAGAAGAAATTAATCTGATTACTTGGAATTGTATTTTTGTATACATTATAAATTTATTTCATTGGCATTGGAACCATCTCGTCAAACCTAAAATCCAAACCTTAAATTCTAAACTCCATATTTAGTTGATATTTAGTTGTTAATTCTTCTCTTTGATTTATGGTTTACCATGGTTATGTTTCATTCTCTATTTATTTTTAAGAGTTCTTCCTCTCTGTCTTGTACCGAAAATTCAAGATCAATAAAACAATTGATACCTTGAATTCTTAAAAATCTAAATCTTAAAATCTAAATCCTAAAACATATAATCATAAGCTTCCACGAACTGGTTCCAATTAAATAAGTTAAATTGGAGTTCTATTAAGTTGGTTTAGGAGTAAACAAAAATCTTTTTAGACATTTATCTCAAGATAACATTTTCATTTAAACACACCCAAGAATTGATTTATTGTCAGTGATGGAAGAAGATATAGCTAGCTAACAACCAAGCACGTGACGTGGTCCTTATAAAGTTGGTTAAACAACACAAGCTTTTGTCAACGCTTTACGTGATGATCCATGATCCGCTAAATAAGCTTTCTTATTTTTTTTTAACCGCAAGAATTGACTAATTTTGTTTGTATTAAACGAAGTCGTTGAGAATATAATTAAAAACGTACGTTGGAAAATGTGACCTTTAATTGCCACTTTTTATATAAAGAAAGGTCGAGTTTAATAAGGGAAAACTCACAATATAAATATGTTAACAAGTGGGAGACTAGGAGTGTTAAATGGGTCGTGATTACAAGTTTAACTCGATATGAACTTGTAAATTTTGCATGAACCTGGTTACCTGGAACTGAAATCATGCCAGACATGTGAACCCGAACACGATACAAAAATTTACGGGATGATACGGACACTAGCTGTTTGACCCGATTTTTTAATTTTTGTACTTTTTTCACATATTATAATACTTTAAAGTTACTATTTTAGAATAAAAAAATAAATATAAAACAATAATAATTCGATATGATATCTTATTTCAATTTTTATTTTTAATTTTTATTTTTAATTTACAATTTAACATGAAACATGTATAAAAAATAAAATAAATAATAAATGGGTTAAACAAGTCAACCCACCAACTCGCTAGATTGACTCGAAAACGACCCATCTAACTAAACGTGTTAGCGGGTTCGACCGGAAACTAGTCTGAATCTATTTATACTAAACCAAATACCTATAAATTAATTTCGTGTCAAGTTAGGGCCGTATTTCGTGTCATAAATTCACACCCAAACCCACTTTTATACCAAAATAAACATCTAACTTTTTACACTACAAAATAGACTCGTTAGTTGTTGCGTAGGTCCCACTTGGTTTCTCAGGCTAGCTTCAGAGAAGTCCCATTAATATATTTACAATGAGCTTAAAGTCAAATGATTATTAAAACAAAAAAAATAGTGGGTTAACTTGTTTTCAGTTTGATGAGTTTCCCTTAATATATGGGATAGGTTGTATACATATACACCCTTACAGAAGCCTTATTTTCATTAGCAACACCATTGAACCATTTGCTTTTTCACAACTTCTTGTGATCTCTTCTCTTAATCTACTAATCAAACCCTCAACTGCCTTTGCCCACACTGACCTGTGGATTAAACACAGATCGATCAAATGTTGGTGTTGGTGATAGGCTGTTTTACATGTCTTGTCATACTTGTATTTCTTCTGAGAGGTTCTTTAAGTAAACATTTGCTCTTAAACAAGAAGAAAATTAAAGATTTAGAGCAACTCCGCATACCTCTTCAAAATGTTAAAGAAGCTACCAAAAACTTCACAACAGATATCGCCACAAGTGGCCAATATGGCTCGGTTTACAAAGAGAAACTTTCAATTTCTGGTACACCAACAAGCGTTGCTATAACGCGACTAAGTGTTAGCATTTCTAACCATGTGTTCTTAAGAGAGACTCATTTGATCTCTAGTTACAAACATCCAAATCTAGTGTCCCTACTTCGTTTCTGCGAAGAGGGCGATGATAAAATCTTGATATATGAATACGCGAAGCATGGAAGCCTCAAAGAGCATCTAAGTATGGTTAATGCCACTCGTCCGCTAACTTGGATGCAGCGGCTTGATATATGCATCAATGCAGCTCGTGGTTTGGAGTATCTGCATAACCAAGGGGCGCCCCACGGGGATATAAAGAGTTCAAATGTTTTGTTACATCAAAAGTGGAAAGCTATGATCGGTAATCATGGATTATCGAGGATAAGCAATGCCACAGGCACATTTGGTTATCTTTATCAAGCGTATATGCGTACTCAAATGATTAAACATTATGATGTTTACTCGTTCGGGGTGGTGTTGTTTGAAGTTTTATGTGGGAGATTAGCGTTCATTGATGTTGAAAATGAACAACAATCTCTTGTTTCACTCGTCAAACAATACTACAAAGAAGGAAAGTTGATGGAGATAGTTGATGTTAATTTGAAGACTGAGGTGGACTCCGATTCGATAAGTCGGTTTTTCGAGATTGCATATCAGTGTTTGGAAGATGATCGAAAGCGACGACCCTCCATGGGTTTGGTGGTGAAGAAACTCGAGGAGATATTGAAACATCATGTAAGTTCAACTTTCACTTTAATCTATTCTTTTAATTAAAACATAATCCTCTAGCTCTTAAATTTAATTTTTTATTTTTCTTTAAAAAACTACATTAACTATTAGTGATATTATTGAAATCTTCTGCATATAATTACATATTATATGCGTTTAAACGAACAACTTGAAAATGTGATCGACTATAAAACAATAAAAAATATTCAACTTTATAGTGTAACTTATTTAAAAACATAATTTCAAACAAAATTATTATATGCGTTTAAACGAACAACTTAGAAAATGTGATCGACTATAACTTATTTTAATTTTGCTCCTCTTCTTTCGTTTATAACTAAACCTTCGTACTCATTCACTAAATTAAGGGCTCACACTGTTTCGATTCAAAGTAATACTAATATACATACATACTAAATTAAGGACTCAAACTTTTTTGATAACTAAATTATTAATCTTATTAGCTGATTATTTGATATATTAATTATTATTAGATTATTGATTAGTAGATTTCTAAATTATATAATTTGATTTATTAGTTAATTATTTGCTTTAATACTTGATTATTTGAATGTTAGCGCTCAAGATTTTACTCTCAGTGATTTGCAATTCGTCTCATTTAACTATAACCCACTAATACCGTTAATTAATTCCATTACAAGGCATTTTGGTCTTTTTTTACATATAACTATATAAGAGTTAATTAGATAACTTATTAACATACTGTATTAGTTAAGAGACTATTTGTGTAATTTATGTAAAATATTCAAAATAATTAAAATAAAAATAAAAATATCTCAACTATTTTTACTTCCAGATCCAAATCACCACCCCACCATCAAAATCAACAAGAACAACAACACCACCACCACCAAAATCACCACCACCACCACCACCATAATCATCATAATCACCACCAGACTACAAGATAGAGTGACGACCACCACCACCATCACACGATATGCTGCACCACCACCCACGTTTCCGGCTACCACCACCATCAAACTCTACCTCCACCACCCACGTTTCCAGCTACCACCACCATCAACCTCTACCCCCACCTCTACCAACACAACCACCACTAGCGACCTCTACCTCCACCTATATCGATGCAACCACCACTGTCGACCTGCACCTCCACCATCGATCCATCGCATCTTAAATATGGTTGTCCAAGTCTAGAGACGTATAGACCCTCTCGAAATGAACTTATTCACGAGAAAAATAAAGTTTTCTAAAAATTTGTGTTTTATTAGTTAAAGGAATCACATAATTACACTTGTATTAATTTGAATAATGACATAATTAGCTCCTTACCGGACAAAGACATATATATCGTCACTTTTAACAGAACTATTTAACGTTGTTAGTGGGTTGAAGTTTATTGAGACAAATTATAAACCATAAGGCGTAAAATCGTGATTTTGAAACCTGTGGAGGTAAACCGTATTTTAAACCAAACCACATGGAGCAAAACCGAAGTTTACTCTTTAATATATTGCGTAAAAACATATATAAAAAGTTAATTTCGAGAGGGTCTATAAGTGAAGCTCTAACTCAAGCTTGTTTATTAAACTGTAATAGTATCAGCTCCAGCTCAAGCTTGTTTACGCTTAATTCGATTTGAGATTTTGACTAATCGGTCCTGAGTAACTCATGATGTTTGTCTCATTTGAACACATAATGTTATCATACATAGATACATTGTGTTTAGAATATAATGTCCTTTTCATATACCTTCACAAATATATTTAATGGTAGATAAATAAACCACAATATAGATTGAAACGAAAGTTTGAACAAACGAAACTACTAATATTCATTTTTAATTATTTATTTATATTCATTTTAATTTTAGGTTGTTCATATTCTCTTATCCCAATGTATAACAGCTTATCAAATTCTATCAATCATTCTGTGACGAAAAGAAGACAATGAAAGAACTCACTACAGAATTTCACGTAGATAAAGACACTATGGAAGACTTCGTGAATAGATTTGTGGGATGGATGGATGCGAGTAGGAGTAAAGTCAAAGAACTGAATGACTGCGTAAGTTCCTCTAAAGACACTTACAATGCATTATTTTTTTACAAATTCTTTTTAAATTTTAGACCAAAACTTTTTTCTATGAGTATAAAAACTAGCATCAAACATTAACTTTTCAAATACCTTGACAAGCTAGTATATTCATAGGCGGAACCATAGGGGATCGGGGGTAAACCAGACCCTTTGTAACGAAAATAGTTTTTATAAGATTTTAGCCCGGTTAACAAATCGATGATGTACATTTAAGATTTAATATTATGATCAAAACAATACCAAAGAAGACGACATGTAAATGTCAGCTTTCTTTGAAATGTTACGAACACCTGGTATTAATATAATAAAGAAAGCATGAAGGACATGTCATATTCCAGACTGAAAACCATGTCGAAGCCATATAGGGCTATGATGATTAAGCTAGCAGGGAACCTGTGACCCTCAATTTATACTTAACAGTCAATCATTGTTTTAGTTACCCTAGTGGACTCTCTATTTGTATTTTCTACATTAAAAGCACTCTATTTTTCCCTACCTTTACTTTTTAACATGTCACAAAATACGGATCCACCCTTACCTCCTATTTTCTACCTTTACTTTTCTATTTATAAATACAAAACTTTTGCTAGCAACAGAATCGAAAAGTATAGACACAAGAATGTTGTTGATCCGGGTCCACCCTTGCCTCCTCTTAAGTATTGCGTAAGCTCTTTCCTTGGCATTTAGTTTGTCTTCCACCTTCTTCCTGAATCTCTTGTCCATCCCTGTATTTCTTAGCTTCTACTAACTATATCTGTTGCTGAGGTGGCCAACTTCTTCGCAATGGAGATACCTTGGCACTCTTAGGCAATCTCAAGAATAATGCGTAGTACTGTCACATTGATAGCATAAGTTTATTGATACGCTTAATGTTAATTGGTGCTTATTGAATATTGAAAAAAAGGAAGGCGTGGATAAAAAGGTTAAAAGGGAATACATGAAAGGAAGCACAACCACAAAGATACAATCACAACTGAAAGTAAGCGAAAAAAAGCGCGAACATTTGGATTTTTAAAGAAAGAACTTAAACACTAAAAAAGAAAAAAAGAGATGTAGGCAGAAGCAAGGAAGCATCAAATAAGGAAGAATACGAACTTGAAAGAAAAATCGAGTAAGTTGATCACAACCGATCAAAGTGTGGAGACAAAAAAAGACGAATGTGAAGAAAACAAAGAAGATGAAATCAAATTTTTTAATCATAAGGCCAAAAAAATTGAAATTCGTTCAATCCGGAATTGGCTAACAACATAAATGAAGGATTTCACAGATCCTGATTTGTTCTTCACACAACATAATGCACAATATACACACTCACTGTTTTGTATAATAGAAAGATTTTGAAGGAACATTTTATCATTCATATATTCGATAATACATGGGTATTTATACCCATAAAGTTGACGGTTACATGACAGTTAGGACATGCAGTTGGTTTTTCCGCCATTAACTGCCTATGACCAGACTTATCTACTTCGACCCATATATACATCCTACGAACCTTATTTACATATGTTGACCCGACTACATATATCCTTAAGCAACCTTTCAATACTATTGATATCAAGATTATTATTTCCAACATTGTCCCCCCTAAGCTTGACATCAATGTCTTGTATTTCTTCTTACTTGGTCGGACCGTAGTGCGGTGGCCAATCTCGAACCGCTCTCATCCTTCTCTTCTTTATTGGCAGCATCTCATCCAATGATTCTTTTATTGCACGGTCTTACATATTCCTGTTACATTCACCTTTATCAATTGATACATTTCCAGCCTTCCTTTGTCTTTCTTTTGACGTGTGGTAATACCATCCATTAAATCCAAATATTCATTATAGATCACAACTAGCTTGATGTAGTCCTACGAACTTAAACCCATATCTGCTGCAATTAGGGGCCAGAATTCCTTATTATTAACTTGAGCCTTGCCTCCGTTTAGTTGAACTCCCATACATAGATTATATAAGTCAACTACTTGACCATTGATTTTTTGAGGAAAGATACTTTGTTGTTTTAACATATATTTTACAAACCACTTCACCATCTTCTTAAACTTCTCTTTAATATTATGTTTATGTATGATTCCTAGATTCATAGCCTTTAAAATATCTAAACATATGATCATGTCTTCTATGTTTGTGACTTCTTCCTCTTGTTCTATCACCAGTTTCTTTCCTTTTATATCATCAGTACCATATTCAATTTTAATTCTTTCAAGGTCTAATTTATTAAAGTGGTGTAACATGTTATTTTTTTTAGCTAGTATTCGACATCACCCCACTTCAATGATTTTCCATACTCCTTTTTTTGATGTGTATTATCTTTCTTATCATCTTCTAAGTTCCGAATACTTTCTTCTTAAAATGTCTTTGTGATATAACAAAGATCCTTTCAAGAGTCACTTCGAATTCTTGTACGGCTAATTGTTCTAAACTTAGAACATTTCTTTTCATTCTCAAGATAAAGTATACTGATTCTATATCACAAATTATCCCATTTGAATTTACTTCAACTTGACCTTTCCCACGGAAATATGCCTTAGTGAAATTGGGTATGAAGGTTTCGATGCCAAAAGATTTCCTTAGTTTCTTGAACAATTTTTTTTTCCGGTTGCATGCTTCCTTTGATATAGACCAACATACCAAATTTCATTCCATTTTCTTCCTTCAGTCCCTTTCACTATGAATTCTAAAATACGGATTCGGTTTTCACAAATATCTTTGAAACTATCAGGTTGATTGTCGTAAGAACATGTGTGATTTTCAAACAGGCCTTTCTTGTTTCGTTTTCACACCATGTCCCTGAATTTCTTCGATGCTTTCTTGTTCCTTCGACTACTAATTTCTTCCTGAATAGACGAGCAATCATCAACCTTGATACGTAATGTTTGTTTGTTCAGACCTCAATTATACACACACACACACACATACACACAAAAACACACAGTTTACTACTTGAACTCTCTTCTCATATCATTCATAATAAAACATTTCATTAAATAGAAAAATTAACTTTTGCACCTAAAGAAAAGGAGAACCACTAACCCACTAATCCACTACCTTGACTCAACAAACTAATAATAAACATATGACTAAAATAATACTATTCATAACCCGTATCCATAACCCGGTTACATTAATCGCTCTGACCCGTATCCATTGATCCGACTTTAAAACGATCAAGATTAACCCAACAATGTTTTCATACTTGAATTCTCCATGTCTTCTCGACCACAAACACCCGACTTCCCCCGGTCCTCCTGACCGAATCGCAGTGCCAAATTCATCACTAAAACATCCACGCCGTCGATGTTAAAGTAGCAAAAGTAGGTAACAAAAACAGATAGCAGCCAAGAGTACTTTTTGATTGATTCAAAGTTTATTGTGAATACAAATGATAAGGAGTAATCTCCTTTAAATATAAAAGAAATGCAACGGATCAACATAAGATCCGCATCTAAACTAGTATAATTATCCAAACGAGAAATTCAAAAACATAACAATCTTGAACGAGAAATACTCCAACAACTCTTGTTGGGTCAATACCAATGTGCACAACTCAAGGGAGAGAGTTAACCACCTTGTCACCTTTGCATGAGAGTGGGCCATCACTTTCAATACCCCTTAATGCACACTCCTAACACCCACTTTATGTCTCAGATACACAAACTTTTCTTTGGGAGTTGCCTTTGTCATTAAGTCTGCAAGCTGCTCATCAGTTCCACAAAACTCAAGCTTCACCTGCCCCTGATTCACCATGTCGCGTATGAAGTGATACTTGAGCTCAATATGCTTGGAACGACTATTCATAACTGGATTCTTGGATAGATTTATTGTTGATTTACTATCACAGAATAGAATGGTATCCTATTCTTGATTTAATCCAAGATCTTGAAGAATCCTTCTCAACCACACAACTTGACATGCTCCTCCGGTTGCTGAAATGTACTCTGCCTCTGTGCTAGACAAAGCCACAGTCTTTTGCTTCTTTGAGCACCAGGACACATCAGTTTTCCCAATAAGAAAGACATTGGCAGACACACTTTTTCTATCATCTACAATCCCAACCCAGTCAATATTGGTATATCCAATGAGTTGAGTATTGTTACTTCTTTCATACTATAAGCCCAGATCAAGAGTTCCTGCAACATATCTGAGCACTTTCCTAGCTGCACTTAATTGAAGTTTAGAAGGAGAGTGCATAAACCTTGCTAATACACCAACTGCAAAAGTTAAGTCTGGTCGGATGTGAGTGAGGTACATTAGGCAACCCACCAGACTTCTATATAGAGTCTCATCCACCTTATCTTCTCCATCATTCACCTGTAACTTTTCATATGAACTCATCTGAACATACTCCATTTTGCAATCCTGTTGTAGAATCGATTGAGAATATGAACGCGGAATAACAATCAATACAAAGATGATCTTAGAAAGAATTAACGTGAACAAGAAACTTCAAATGATTATTAGTGATTGAATGATTTCGGATCCTCTCACCGATTACATTAGGTCCTTATTTATAGCATCTAACTAACTCTAACTAACTCTCAACTTAAATTGAGAATTTACATAAAGGACCCTATACTATATCTTCCGAACGGAAGTAACCCTTTGGAAGATTTCCTACTAACATATGTATACTTCGGAAGAAATCCAAAGTACACAACAACACTCTTCCGAAGCAAACATAACCTTCGGAAGATACCAACTTAACCTTTGGAAGAATATGTTAAGCTTCGGAAGAAGAAGACTTAACCTTCGAAAGTTCACTTGTATTGGGTTTTATACTTCACAATCTCCACCTTAAAATCCAATACAAGATTTTAACCAACTCCCAATGTATCCAAGCAAAACTTGAACTTTCCACCAGGTAGAGACTTTGTAAACACATCCGCTGGATTCTCCAAAGTAGACACACCTTCCACTTTCACCTGCCCAGCATTCACCACATCCCTTATAAAGTGTAACTTCACATTAATGTGCTTTGTTCTCTCATGAAACATGCTGTTCTTTGACAACTGAACTGCATCCTGGTTATCACAAAATACCACTGAGCCTGCCATATTGATTCCCAACTCAGAAACAAAACCATGCAGCCACATAGCTTCATTGACTCCCTCAGTCAAAGCTATATACTCAGCCTCTGTTGTAGATAATGCCACCACATGCTGCAACCGAGCTTTCCAACTCACCAAGTTACCTAACACTTGAAATGCATACCCTGTAATAGATCTACCTCTATCCAGGTCCTTGGCAAAATCTGAATCCACATAACCAACAATCCTGTCAACCTTCTCATGTTCATGATGCCCAAACACTAAACCATAGTGCTTAGTACCCCTGAGATATCTCAAAATCCATTTAACAGCAACCCAATGAGCTTTCCCCGGATTTGACAAATACCTGCTGACTAAACTCACAGCATAACCAATATCCGGCCTTGTACAAACCATCAAGTACATCAAGCTCCCAACAACATTGGCATAAGATACTTTCTCTATATATTCAACTTCTTCATCTGACTTAGGACAATCAGAACTTGACAGCTTAATATGAGCACCTATAGGAACAGTCACTGGCTTCACATCACCCATTCTATAGTTACTTAGCACCTTCTCCAAGTAAGACTTTTGAGACAGTCTCAACACCCTGTTCTCTCTGTCCCTTGTAATTTCCATGCCCAAAATCTTCTTTGCTTCACCTAGATCTTTCATCTCAAACTCTGACATCAACATTCTCTTAGTAGCTTCAACTTCCTTCAAGTCTGAGCAAGCCACCAACATGTCATCAACATACAACAACAAATACACAAATTTGTTCTCACTGTATTCTTTAAAATACACACAACTATCATAGCTGCTCCTGTTAAACCCATTAGTCACCATATGTTCATCAAATCTTTTATACCACTGTCTAGGGGATTGTTTCAGTCCATACAAAGACTTTTTCAAGAGACATACCTTTCCTTCCTGCCCCTTCACCTCAAACCCCTCTGGCTGCTTCATATAGATAGTCTCATCCAGCTTCCCATGCAAAAATGCAGTCTTTACATCCAGCTGATGTAGCTCTATATCCATAGAAGCAGTCAATGACAGCATAACCCTGATAGATGAATGTTTTACCACAGGTGAGAATATTTCATTATAATCCACACCTGGTTTCTGTATAAACCCCTTAGCTACTAGTCTAGCCTTGTACCTAGGAGGTTCACCTTCAGAAATCCCATCTTTCAGTTTGAATAGCCATTTACATGAAACAGGCTTGTGACCCTCATGTTTATCAACCAGCTCCCATGTGTCATTTTTATATAGAGATTCCATCTCTTCCTCCATGGCCTTACACCATTTATCACTTTCTTTCACAGAAATTGCCTCAGAGTATGACAATGGTTCATAGATGCTTTCTTCTTCCGCAGCAACAAAGGCTAATGCAGGCAAGCCATCCCCTCTTTAAACCTGAGTGGATGCACCATTTGTCTCCTCTGTCTATCCCTAGCCAACTGATAATCATCCAAACCATCCCCTTGGCTACCAGAGGTACCTTGATCCATACCTTGATCACTCACACCCTGCTGCTCCACCTCAATCTGAACCCCACTCTGATCTTCAACCTTTGACTTCCCTTTTTCTAGAATGTCTTTGTACATAACATTCTTTTGAAAAACAACATCTTTGCTCACTATCACCTTAGGCCTGTCCCCTTCTAGCCTCCATAATCTATACCCTTTAACACCCTCAGGGTATCCTAGAAAAACACATTTACAAGCCCTAGGCTCCAACTTCCCTTGGCTAACATGAGCATAAGCCAAAGACCCTAACACCTTAAGTTCCCCATAGTCACCCTTTCTTCCTGACCATGTCTCCATAGGTGTCTTCATGTCTAAAGCTGCTGATGGAGACCTATTGACCAAATATGCTGCAGTGGAAACAGCTTCAGCCCAGAACATCTTGGGTAAACCAGAACTAGCCAACATACACCTTACCTTTTCAAGTAAAGTTCTATTCATCCTCTCAGCCAGCCCATTCTGCTGAGGAGTCCCTGGCACTGTTCTATGTCTAGCAATACCATGAGTTTTACAAAACTGATTAAACTCATGACTGCAGAACTCCAATCCATTATCTGTTCTTAACTTCTTGACTTTCCTCTCAGTCTGAGTTTCCACAAGGACTTTCCATTCCTTGAATTTACTGAACGCATCACTCTTATTCTTCAGTACAACAACCCAAACTCTCCTTGAGAAATCATTAATCAAGGTCATAAAGTATCTAGCACCACCCAAAGAATCAACCTTAGCAGGACCCCATAAATCAGAATGAATGTAGTCTAATATCCCACTTGTGATATGCCTGGCCTATGAAAACTTTACTCTCTTGTGTTTACCAAGAATACAAGTTTCACAAAAACCAAAATCACAACTGCTCAACTCAGTCATTAGTTGCTGCTTATGCAACTCCACCAGTCCTTGATGACTGATGTGACCAAGCCTCCTATCCCACAACATAGCCTTAGAACTACTATCACCTGAAGCAGATGCTACCTGAGACTCTACTACCCCAGCACTATCTAACAAGTAGATATTATTCTCCCTTCTACTCCCAGACAATACTACCATTGACCCTTTCATCACCTTAGCCTTACCATCTCTAAGACTAACATGGTAACCAGAACTCTCCAATAGCCCTAAAGACAACAAGCTTCTTTTAAGACTAGGAATATACCTTACATCATGGAGATCCACTTCCATACCACTCTTCAATTTCAGAGTCAAAGTTCCATGACCCACAATCTTGCAAGGTCTATCATCCCCTAGCTTCACTGATCCAAGATCTTCAATCTTCAGTTCTTTAAAAAACTCCTTCATAGGTGTCATATGGTATGAACATCCTGAATCCATAATCCACTCACCCTCCTTACCACTGCTTGTAACAGCCAACACATCTGCACTTTCATATCCATCAGAAGAATCATCGTGTGCATTGTGTCCGGAATGAGTATTTGATCCACTTGATTCACCCTTCTTTCTTTTCAAGTCAGGACAATCTTTCTTGAAATTCTTTTCTGATCCACACACATAACACCTCCTCTTGTACTTGGACCTGGACTTTAAGACACTTCTCTGCTTGAAGTTTCTTTGATCAGATCTTCCCCTGACTACCAAGCCCTCTCCACCATCTTCTTTATAATCAGTTCTCTTCTTCAATTCCTTTGAATTGAGAGCTGCCAGCACTTCTTCCATGGTAAGTGTATCCCTACCATACATCAAAGTATCCACAAAGTGCTCATAAGATGATAGGAGAGATGTCAAGAATATGATTGCTCGATCTTCATCCTCCAACACAACTTCGATGTTCTCAAGATCTAACACCAATTTGTTGAATTCATCAGTATGATCTTCAATTGACTTCCCAGGAGCCATTTGGAATTCTTGAGATACAATCTGTTCGCAAGAGACTTTGTCATGTACAGACTTTCCAATTTTGACCAGACCCCTGCAGCAGACTTCTCCTTCGAGACCTCTCTGAGTACTCGATCCCCCGATTTCAAGATGATTGAACTGTGTGCCTGTTCTAGCATCTCCTTCTTCTCCTTGTCTGATAACGTATCCGGCAACTTGGATTCTTCGGCCAAGGCATCTACCACTCGTTGGTGAACGAGCAATGCCCTCATCTTCAACCGCCATAACCCAAAGTCGTTCTTCCCGTCGAATTTCTCAACTTCGAACTTTGTTGACACCATCGTTGCCGCAGATCGATCTTTAATTGAATCTTGATTCTCAATTGAGCCACTAACCAGGCTTTGATACCAATTGTTGTAGAATCGATTGAGAATATGAACGCGGAATAACAATCAATACAAAGATGATCTTAGAAAGAATTAACGTGAACAAGAAACTTCAAATGATTATTAGTGATTGAATGATTTCGGATCCTCTCACCGATTACATTAGGTCCTTATTTATAGCATCTAACTAACTCTAACTAACTCTCAACTTAAATTGAGAATTTACATAAAGGACCCTATACTATATCTTCCGAACGGAAGTAACCCTTCGGAAGATTTCCTACTAAACATATGTATACTTCGAAAGAAATCCAAAGTACACAACAACACTCTTCCGAAGCAAACATAACCTTCGGAAGATACCAACTTAACCTTCGGAAGAATATGTTAAGCTTCGGAAGAAGAAGACTTAACCTTCGGAAGTTCACTTGTATTGGGTTTTATACTTCACAAATCCTTCATGTGAAACTTGTTGAGTAGAGCCTTTGCATACTTCTCCTGACCAACAAATACACCAGTACTTGACTGCTTCACCTCTAGGTCCAAAAAGTATTTTAACTGACCCATGTTAGTCATTTCAAAAACGTCTTTCATTCCCTGTTTAAACTCAAAAACAAGTTGATCAGATGAACTAATACATACAATATCATCTGCGTATTTACAAACATAGATAATATTATCGTTACTCGTTCGCTTCATGTATAAGGTTGGTTCATTCAAGCTTCGAGCATACCCATTACTAGTGAAGTAACCATTTATCTTCGCATACCAAGCTCTTAGGGCCTGCTTAAGCCCATATAGAGCTTTTTTGAGCTTATACACCTTGTCATTAGCATCCTTGAGTTCATATCCTTCTGGTTGTTTAACATAAATGGCTTCGTCCAGGTCCCCATTAAAAATGCAGACTTTACATCTAACTGATGTAAAATCCAACATCGTTGAGCTACAATTGTCAGTACCATCCCTGATAGTTTAGAAACGTACAACCGAAGCAAACGTTTCTTCAAATCTACTCCTTTCTTTTGTGAGTATCCCTTAGCCACCAATCTTCCTTTATGCCTTATGACCTGCCCATCTGCACCAAGTTTAGTTTTAAACAACCATTTCAGGCTTACAACGTTCTTACTTGGTAAGAGTGAGACTAACTCCCAAGTGTTGTTTTGTTCGATTGTTGTTAACTCTTCAGCCATAGCAATTTGCCATTCTTTCTTCTGGACAACATCATCATAAGAGAGTGGATCAGAGATGTTTAAAGCAAACTGTAAATGCATATATTCCTCAGGTTCCATGGCTCTTGTTTCAGCATATATATCCGAGAGGAACCGATTATTGACAGGAGTAGATGAGAGGTAATATGGGAACTTTATGGAGACATCTCAGTAGTAGTTTCTTGTGTGTGATGGACCCATAATAGGTGAGGAGGCACTAGGCCCACTTAAACTTGACCCTTCATCAAAAGTATTTAAAGTAGAATCATAGGGAAGTAGGTCTGAGTATGTAATATCGTTTGTACCTGTTTCGCTTTCCTTGGTATCCCCCAATTCCATGAAGCATCTTCTAGTAGGGTCAGAGTTTGGATAGCAGCCAAGAGTATTTGATGGATTTAGAGTTTATTGTGAATACAAATGATAAGGAGTAGTCTCCTTTAAATATAAAAGAAATGCAACGGATCAACATAAGATCTGGATCTAAACTAATGTAATTATTCAAACTAGAAATTCAGAAATATAACAATCTTGAACGTGAAATACTCCAACAACTCTTGCTGTTTCAATACCCACGTGCAGAACTCAAGGGAGAGAGTTAACCACCTTGTCACCTTTGCATGAGAGTGGGCCATCACTTTCAATAATCGACGTTCTCTTCAACATATTGATCTTCCATGTCTTCTTCTTTCCGAATGCAATCATTACTTCATGGTTTCTTTCCAAGAGCGTAACACTCTATTACCAATTAAAGGATCTCACAGATCCTGATTTGTTCTTCGCAAAACATAAAGCACAATACACACACTCACTATTTTGTATATAGAGAAAGACTTTGAAAGAACATTTCATCATTCATATATTCGATAATACACGGGTAATTTTACCCTTGATAGTTACATGACAGTTAGGACAGTCAGTTGGTTTCCCGCCATTAACCGCTTATGACCAAACTTATCAACATCGACCCATATATACATCCTACGACCCTTATTTACATATGTTGACCCGACTACATATTTACTTAAATATGCTTTCAATACTTTGATGTCAAGATTATTATTTCCAACAATTAAAACCATAAATTATTAGAACAAAAAATGAATAGTCTTAATGATGCTAGAATCTGATTCTGATAGTAATAAAAAAGTCATGATAATTCAAACAAAGACAAATTTCATTTTGGTGTAGACAGTCACTTCAATCTTGATCAACTAGTATCTAGAGAGTTAACTGAATTGCAATGGAAATTTCAAACAAAGAAGGAAGAAGACATGCATGATGAATTTTTCGGATACAACATTTCTCTATTGTAATTTGTATATATATATTTATATATTAAAATCCTTTACCATAATCATTTTTAACAGACTTAACCAAAAACAATGTATCAAGGGATATTACGAATCCATACAACATTTATTACCGGGCACCTTTTAATTATTTCATTATCATTCTTAATTACTATCATTTATATATGGTCTATAACACTCTTTTTTTTTTCTTTATGAACACACAGCTACCGGTGAAAAACTTTACATACTTGAAGATTCCACTCAGTCTTATAAAGTTGGCTACAGATAATTTTTCAAGTACATATTGCATTATGTCACACACAGATTATATGGTGTATAAAACAGAACTAAATCATTTTGATGAGGAAATGATGTTGGCAACAGAAAGGGAAAATAAATGTAAACCATTAAAGAAGACAATAATTATCAAACGCATCATGAACCAGAATTACTTGAAATTTAGAGAAGACTTCTTGGTAGAAATTGAAATGCTTAATAGTTTTAGGCATTCTAGCTTACTCTCCCTTCTTGGCTTTTGTGATGAAGAACCAGAGATGATTCTTGTTTTTAATTGTGCTTTTAAACAAACCCTCGTTGATTATTGTGGAAGTATGAGCGAAGGGTTTTATCTTACTTGGGAGCAACGAATACGTATATGCCTTGATATTGCCTATGGATTGAAGTATCTTCATGACATGAAGGGCAAACTCACTATGATACATCAAGGAATACATAGTGCAAACGTTTTTTTGGATGATAAGTGGAATGCAAAGATAGCTAACTTTAGGCTATTTGAATATGGTTCATACCCAACATCGTTGAAGCGATTAGGTTGTGAAAACTTTAGAACCTGGTTGTGGGGGCATGCAGATGCACCTTGGATACCATCATGGCAAAGATTAGTTGAAGATGATATTTACTCTTTTGGGGTAATTTTATTTAACATCCTAACCGGGAGGTTAGACATGGTGGAAAATGACAATAGGTTTGCATCCTTGGCATGTGGAGACTACATTGAAGAAACACTAAAGAATATGGCAGATCAAAGGATCGTGGAAGAAACTCAAGAGAGTAATTATACTCTAAGAAAAGGACCTGATCAAGATTCTTTGGATACATTTTCCAAAATCACATATCAATGTTTGGCGGAAACTCCAAGCGAGCGTCCTACTCTAGATGTTGTCATTCAATCCCTTGAGAAAGCATTACACTTTCAGGTAAGATATTCTATATATTCTGCTAAATAATGTAAATATATTGTGATTGGGTCGATCACGACATAGTTAAAATATATATGATAATGATACTCAAATGCCTATAGTTGGATAACTAAAAAGCAACTAATTCTAGACATATTAGTATGAAAGTTAAGCTAGCTTTACATAGTTCTAGTTAATAGTGTTTTTTATCGGACAATGAACATGAACTTATTTTGATTTGAATGTTTTAATATTATATATTGAGCTCTAATATATTTACAATGAACTACAATAAATTATCCTAGCTTTTGGGTATCAATATCTTGAGATTTTATTAAAAACATTAGAGTATAAAGTATACTTACAGTTTCTAAAGTTTGTTTTCAATTTCTTTTTAAGGTGTACCTGCAACATTTGAAGATCCCACTTTCAGATATTGAATTGGCCACTAAGAATTTTGATGAAGAATATCTTCTTGGGTACGGTGGATATGGTGCAGTGTATAAAGCAGAACTTAATCATTTTGATATTAAAAGTTTTATGGCACCAGGATTGAAATGTAAAGATGGACATCAAAAAATACGTAGCACTGTAGCCGTAAAACGCATATTTCAAAGAGAAGATAGCCAAGGAAAAGAAGGGTTTCTTGTTGAACTTGATATACTTAGTAAATGTGAGCATCCTAATATAGTACGTCTTCTTGGATATTGTGATGAAGGTAATGAAATGCTTCTTGTCTATGAGCTCGTTTCTAACGGAAGTTTGAATGAATGCTTGGGAAGCACTGATAACATGTATAATCTGACATGGACACAACGCATAAAGTTGTGCATTGATATTGCACAAGGATTGAGTTACTTACACACAACCATGGCGGACAAGAAAGGGATAATACACCGTGATATCAAAAGTGATAATATTCTGTTGGGTAAGAATTGGGAGGTCAAGATTGCTGACTTTGGGCTCTCCAAACTTCAACCAAGGAATCAACAAGGGAGCACCATCATTACAAATCGTGTTGTAGGCACAAACGTGTACATGGATCCAGAGTATGCATTGACAAAGAAGTTAAAAAAGGCATCGGATATTTACTCTTTCGGGGTAGTTTTATTTGAGATATATTCAGGGAAGTTGGCCTATGATTCAAAGTTTATTTGGAAAAATGGGAATGGGCTTGCGCCTATCGCAAAAGAACACTTTGAAAACCAAACACTAAAAGAAATTTTGGATCCGAAACTCATGGATGAAGCACATGAACTCATTTCTACACTAAAAGTAGGACCTGATCTTGAATCTTTGAATATATTTTCAAAAATTGCGTATCAATGTGTTGCAAAAACTCAAGTAGAGCGACCAACCATTGAAGAAGTCATCAAAAAACTTAAGGAGGCATTGAAGTTTCAAGTAAGTGAATGTTTTAAAGTACGGTCTTGTTAACTATAGCCCTCAGGGTAGATGCCTTTATACATATTACTTATTGATAGTAGTAACTAGTGCATGTATGTGTTCATTATGAACTGAAAGAAATGTATGAATTAATACAATATTAGTTAGGAACCTAATCTATAATTTTCATAAGTAAACTTGTGTATAATGGCAAGTATTTTTTTTGGCATATGCCTTAAAAACCAACATACTTTTGTTTTTTCCTCATTAATGTCCTTTAATAATTTTTTTACTTAAAAAACCAACATATTTTGTGTTTTTTTCTCATAAAAATCATTTTATATTTCTTTAAACATTAAAGTCTCTTCACAAACTAAATTTGAACAAAATATGAAATTTTGCTAAACAATTTTGGAATAGTATGGGTGTTTGTCGATTTGGTTTTTAGTTTATTCGGTTTTCTAAGCAATTTAAGTACATCAAAAGCAAATTCAACCTTGGTTTGGTTTTGATTCAAACCGAATTCATTTTATTGGGTTTATTTGGTTAACTATATATGAAGTATTGTTTTTCAACATTACTGTGTGACCTCGTTCATATCCTAACCTTTGGTTGTAGTTATTATCATGCTTTCTTTTCTTTTGATTGTACTCCAAATGTTTAAAAGCTTTGCACCTCTTCTGATCCACACAAACAATTCTTTTTTTTTTATAATAACAAGCACGTTACTTTAAATGCTTATACGATAAACAACCATGAACAAGAGCACACAAGAGAATACGTATGGTATGCGTTACTCTTGTGAGATTCATGATTATTATTTGAAAAAATCACTCACGCTAAATACACGCTCAAAGGCTAATTTGTAAAACTGAATAGACCATATATATATTTAGCCAAAAGAAATTTTGTTTAAACCGAAACCAAACCAAAGTCGAATTTTGTTTTTGGTTTGGTTTTGATTCGATTAAGTTTTGGTTTCACTCAAAAAAACATTTCAAACCAAATAAACTGAAAACCAAACCAACAAATTAACACCACTGTTGTTTCAAGTTGTTTAAGAATTTTATAATCTAAATCTAATATGTGAAGGAACTTTAATGTTTAAAAATTTGTTTAGGGGTTTTTGTAAGGAAAAACATAAATGTTGGTTTTTTATACAAGGAATTTTCTGAGAAAAAATAAAAATTATATTGGTTTTTTTTTCATTTTTGCCGTGTCATTATTATTATACTTTATTAAGAAATATTTGTGGTTTATAATTTTTAAATACACGTTAATTATATATGAATTGGGCAAGTACCTTGCAAATATGTATACACATACTTCTACTAAGTTTCTTTTTCTTTTGACATGTTATTATAGTAAACATACATTTAGAAAGAGTTTACTATTCACAGTCATATTTTCCCGAAATGTAAAAAGTAATCAAACAGGATAGAATTATAATGTAAGTGTTATAATTAATCATAAAGAGATGAAATTATCAGCCAAATGAGGGATTATCACGTATGAAAATCTTTTTTTGATAATTCTATCCATGCGTGATGATATAACGCAAGTGTAATTCTTCTTGCGTTATTATTAACTGTTGTTGAGTGATAATCCCACCCTCAAACTTTGTAAACTTCGCACGAAAGGACACTTTATATACTAACTTTCCTCCATACATTTAAGTGTACTATTTATGACATTATTTGCAGGAAAACCGAAAGTATGCCTTCAAATACTCCCTTGAAGACATAAAGTTGGGCACGGAAAACTTCAGTGCTAACAACTGCATTACAAAAGGATATGGGAGGCTATACATAGGAGAAGTTCCTTATATTAGTGGACGCAAGAAGGTTGTTATAAAGCAGTTTCCTAAATGGGATCCAGAAAAGGAATTCTTGAGAGAGTATGAAGTGCTTTACAAGCATAAGCACGAGAATATCATTGGTCTCGTAGGCTATTGTGTAGAAGAGAATGAAAAAATCATAGTTTATGAGCATGCCTTTAACGGATGTCTTGCTACATATATGAATGATTCTACTCTTTCATGGAGCACTCGACTAAAGATATGCATTGATATTGCGAACGCGTTAGATTTTCTTCATGGAGGTGATAAAGGAAAAGATGTGGTGGTACATGGAGACATAAAAAGTTCTAACATTCTGCTAACCGAGAAGTGGAAAGCAAAAATTTGTGGTTTCAACCGTTCCCTAACATATCCAACAAATCAGAAGATGAAGCATGCTATCAATGATGTAGGCTCACGTGCCTATTACTACAAAACACATGACATCTACTTATTTGGTGTGATCTTATTTGAGATCTTGTGCGGGAGATCAATGATTAAAAGTGAGTTCACAAATCATCTTCGATTTTTAGACGAGCTGGTTGAACCTCAGCTTTCAGACGCGCGAGTTGATGATATAGTGTTTGAGGGCATAAAAAAACAAATTGTGCAAGAATCATTGGCTGCATTTCAAAGCATTGCATTACAATGTTTACATAAAAAGAGAGAAAAACGACCAACTGCGGGTAAAGTGATAGTACAACTTCAAGACGCCTTGGAATCTCAAGTAAGTTTTATGTAGATTTATATCATAGATATTTTAAGAAAGTTTACTTTTAATAGACATGGTTGTAATCACCTAACCCTCATTTCATATAAGTTCCATTTTATTATTCAGTGCCTAAATTCAATCAAGGATAAAAACAGAAAATGTTTTCAAAATTTAGATGCCTATAGTGAAAACTTTATTTATATTTCTTTATGTAATGTAATATGTAGGAAGCTTATGAAATATGGGAGGCAAAATTGCCTAAAAACTACATAGAAATATTTAAGGATTCAAAGTTTCATGAAACTTGCTCCACTATGGGAAAAAAGGATATCCATGACATACTCTCCAAGGGAATCCTCCTTCAAGATGACAAACGGGTACTAAGTTCTTTCTCATATGTATTTCTTGTTCAGTGAAGCTTATTAAAATTTTAAACAATCACCTCTAGAAAACTCATACATCTAGCAAACATAGTTTTTCTGACAAGTTTCCTACAAGAGAATATTGAATCATTGAGCACAAGATTCCTTAGTCTATACAATAAGACCAGATAGTAGTGTGCCGTGTACATATCAGATATCTGTAAACAATACTCTTAGAGTGACTAGTATTCTCTAATATACACTATTTCACAAGTTAAATGATTCCTTCTAATTACAAAGTATTTTATAGCTAAAACAATTATTGTGAGGATAGTTCAAAATCTTTCATGCTTCTTATTCACCCACTCCAAGCAAATATCACGGTTGAACAGAACCAAAGAACATGATTATTTTGGTAAATCACTCCCATGACTGTTTTGTTAATATCAAAGTAAAAACACCTTTTCAGAATGACTCAATCTTATCCTATTAATAACCTAACAAACTTAAAGGGCAAGCAACCTAATTAGACTCAGTTCTGGAAAGTAAATCATGTTGGGATCAAATGGATGAATAACACACTAACACACACACACACACATTATACACACACTTTGCAGAGAATTTGTTTTGTGTTTATGATCTCATCAAATGTCAAATGAAGGTATTACAATGTATTTATAGGTTACATTTGACGGGTTATCCACGGGTTAGTTAACCACCAAAAAACTAACATAACTACCTAACTTATATTAATACTAATTATACAATTTTCACATTAAACTTATGATAACATATAAAATATACTAATTTAGTCTAACCTTTAACAAATCATACTTGTTCTCTACTTATCAAAAACACAAATCAAATTATAAAAGTAATTAATTAACAAGTGACCTCTCTAACTTTTAAGCTATGACAAGATTAGTCCGACACGAAACAGGTAATGAATAAAGTTTGTTTTGTTCTGTTTAACAGTGGTTTTCAATTGATGATAATGGAGAAAGAAATGAGATGATATCAGCAAGAATGTTTTCATATAAAAACCGTTGGTCACACAGGTGGAGATCTATTCAAGAGTCAAGGTCCTCTCTCTTTCTCTTTACATATTACTGTTTAGGTTAGATGTTCCACATCATATAAGCCATGAAATGTATGAAATTATATATACTTTACCGGCAAAAAAAAAAATTATACTAATATAGTGTAGAAAGCTAAGCTTGTTTTCCATATTTCTTTCATGAAAAACATGAAAAATTAGAAATTATGTTCATGTAGAGTTATTAAGAAAATGTACATGAAAAAAAAAACTTCAGTTTTCTACTTGCAACTATAATTTAAGCTGAATTTGACATGTAAAGTTGTGTGTAGGTTTCGGAAAGTAGCAGAGATGTTAGATCTTTCGAATCTGAATATCCAAATCAAGATAAGATCTAAGTTTTTACCATCTGATGTAAAATATAGTGTTCACCTGGTGTTCAAATTTTGTGGTCCAAGTAAATCTCATGCTAAAAGGATGTATGTGAACCTAAAGTACAAAATGGGGAAGGAAAACTTACATGCATATTTTACTACATGGAGAGATGATGACTGGATGACGATTGAATTATACCGATTCTCAAATCACAAGAAAGATACTAATTTTGATGTTCTACTAGAGGGATTTTCACGATGCTATTGTGATAGTCGCGCCATCTATATTGAAGGGATTGAGTTTCGAGCCGTTGAGAATGCAAGTTTGAAAATACCTTTTAGATTTCATATTAGTTTTTTCTTATGTTTTCCATGTTTATATCATGGCGGACCATTTTTATGCAGGTGAAACAAGAAAAAATGGAAAAGTTACTGGAAAACCAACAAGTTGTGACATCACTAAGTGATATGGAAAGAGAGGTTTATCATATGGTATCCGCGGAGTCGATTGTGTATGACTCGCCTAATTCGAAATCGTTGGCCCAATCCAGGTTTGCTTTTTAACTAAAGCTCTTACTTGCCCTTGTGCATTCACTATTTATACACATCAAGAAACTAAATTTCATCATGTGCAACTGTAAGTTTGTAACATACTCTCAGATTTGATTTATATATCATACATGCAGAGGTGAATGGATATATAAGGTTCCGCGGCAGTCTGTATTTTGCATCAAGTGGTATATAGATAAATCTCAAATGGTGTCACCAAATACAGAATGTGCGAGTTATCTTGTGTTCAAGCTGTCAAGAAACCGCGACGAGTTGCATTGTCCGGTTATAGTACGAGATCAATTCCATTGGAAGAGTAAAAAGATTATTTATTTTAGATCCCCTAGCCCATGGAATTTACATGATACTGATTGTGTTCCGAAGAAGAGGAAAGATGGATGGATGGAGGTTATTGTTTCCAAATTCAACTCAGATTTTGTGTTGAAAAAAGGTTGGCTTTCAAGAAAACTAAAACTCATAAGCTATGAAGGAACTATGTTTGGTCTTATTATAAGTGGCCTCGAGTTTCGACCAATGGAAGAATAGATATTAGACAACTACATAATATTCAATCCATAATATTCATATGTTTTTTAATGTAGTGCCCAAGGAATTTACGTTCTCAATGCTAATATGTAAAAGTTGTGGATCTTTTAGCTTTCACATATGTTTTATTTCAAAAGAGATTGGATGTTTCCATAGAATCAAATTTGCAGATCACATATGTCCCCAGGTCTAGATGTAGTCTGTTGAAGGTTCTAAAAATATGGTTAAAAGATTTTGCACATTTACTTGTGGTAAAATCGAGTTAATTACACAATAAGTTCTTGTGACATTGATTGTGTCCGGTCGCTAAAGGTAATAGCAACAAAGAAATTTCTGGTCATTTTCAGCGACAAATGACGTCACTAATACTCAAATTCTTTGTATTGATATAGGGGTATTTATAGTTGGTGAAGGGCGTGTTTCCCTTGACACTGGTTGTTAGTGTAACTATTGTAAACGTCGGCACTTAGTATTAAAACTAATTATACAAGTTTAATAATAAAACCATGGATGAAATAATAATTAATTTTACCATGCAATTGGCAGCTTATTCTCGAAGGAAGTAGCAAGTATTTATTGTTTGATGCAATCACATTGAACAAAACAACAAGGCAACAACATCCGCATAAATGAAATTAACAGGAAAAGACTTCAAAGCCGGCAAGTGTAGAAATTTTTATAAACGCAAATTCTCAATTAAAGACCTATTGGGACGACAAATCTCGTCGCCGTAGATGACAAAAGTCGTCGCCATAGACTATTGCGATGACATGTCGCGCAATAGGCTCAGTAGCCACAATGTCGTCGCAAAAGGTCAAAATCAAGTCGTTGCAATAGCTACCGTCACCATAGCTGTCTATCGCGATGACAAACTCGTCACTACAAACTTTGGGAATGCAACCTTTAAAACTCTAAAAGTTGATCAAACGAATTACTTGTGCACTTGTTGATTACTTTAATATCAGTTTGGCTAGAAAGTTTGAAAAAGACATCAAATTACAACCGGGATATAACTCAGTGTTGAGCTCATTATAGAGTTCATCAAATTCCGAGTCTAAACTATATCCATCCTCATCTATGTTTTCTTCATTCTCTACGATAACATCTTCGATTGCATCAAACATCATTATTTGATATATTACTTGCTGGAGGAGTACGCGTTATTGTAGCAAATTGTTTTGCTGCATCAGAAGAACTAGAGACCTCACCGTGATAAACTCATTTCGTATAATGTTGAGCAAACCTACGATCATATATGTGAGCATTAATAATTTTTAAATCATGTCAAAAAGCATTCACACAATCTCTACACGGGCATTTTGTTTTGTCATTACTGCCGACAAAGTTCTTAACATATTTCATAAAGTTCTTAAGACCTTTTAAGAAAATTGAAGACATCCAATTTTTTATTTTAATCCAGCTCAATTGTCATAACTGTTTCATACACATACATAAACATGTACATGAAATAAACATAAATACACACACATAAATAGAATCTTATCATTATAACAATCTTTAACATTAAACATTATATCTTGTCATTATAACAACTTCTAACATTATCATTCTATCAAAACAAAACAATTATACTTTATATCATATAAATCTAACAACCGTCAACTGCATTCTATCAAAATAATACAATTAAACATTATATCTTATCATTGTAATAACTTTCAACATTATCATTCTATCAAAACAACACAATTAAGAATCATACTTTATAATCCTTTAACATTATATTTTAAACTATAACATTATCATTCAACCAAAACAATTCAATTAAACTTTATATCTTAACCTATAACATTATCATTCAACCAAAACAATCCAAATATACTTTATATCATATCTATCTAACAACCTACAACTACATTCTACCAAAATAATACAATTAAACTTTTACCTTATAAATCTAACATCCAACAACATCATCAAAAGTATAAAACGAAAATGTTAACTACTTTAGAAAAATATATATACTAACCTTCAAAGTTTAACAATGATGGTGTTGGTGGCTGATTTGGCGGTGGTGGTAGCCGATTGGCAGTGGTAGTAGCCGATTTAACGGTGGTGGAGCCTGCTGGTCGCGGTGGTGGGTGATAGGCGAGATGAAGGAGGTGGTGGGTGACGGGATGAAGTCGGTGGTGCGATTCGGAGGTGAGTGGGTGATGGGAGAGGTTGTGGTGGCTTGGAATGGTAGCGAAAGGCTTTTGTTTTTGTGTTTTTGTGTGAAGGAGACAAAGTTGTTAAGTGTGCATAGGGAAAAAGTAACGCAAAACTCGATCTGTGGTTTACATCTGTCTGGACCTTATCGCGACGACAGAGCAATTTAATTTTTTCTTGGCCAATATTTAGAAGGGGATGTGCGCGGGATATGAAAACCTTATGCCGATGACATAGGGTACATTATTATATTCTTATTATATATATTATATTATTATTAAATTATTATAATTATTATATTATTATTATTATAATTATTATATTATATTATATTATCATTATATATATATATATGTATATATATATATATGTATATATATATATATATATATATATATATATATATATATATATATATATATATATATATATATATATATATTATTCGCGAATGTTGTAACCACCTTTCCAACGGATCTCCACCGTTGGATCTACCTGAGAATAAATCTCAGCCCTAGAAAGTCGGCGGTTACCTGCGGGGTGTGGTGGTTATGAGCGGTTGCGAGTCCTTCAAACTCCTCGGCCCCACGTTCTCCTAACTCCTTGCCTCCTCTTCTATCTGTCGTGAGAAGTTGCAATATTCCCCCTACATAATCAAGGATGGGGTGCTGGATTGCTGGAATACATGTCCGGAAAGTGATAGATTCGTCAATGGAGCGAAAGATCGACGATCTGACAACCAGTGCTCCATCGTCACCAGTAAATCTGCTCATGAGCCCTTCTCTGTTCCTAGATTCATCTTATGAACACTCCATTTTTACAGCTCCAAGTATACTCTCTCTCTCTCTATCTCTCGTACACATACACACACTTAATTTGTTTTATCTCTTTTCACTGAGTTTTATTGTTTATATTGATTAACCGAAAGCATTGAGATGGAGACATGGAAAAGAGTTGTAAAAGACAGAAAATCAAGGAAGAAAGACTAGCAACATTGCATACAGAGTTCATGAATAACATATAGGTGAGTGCCTCAAAATTTTGTTTCGCTTTAAGCCTCTAGATATGTTGAGCTGGCCCTGGCTCCAACGGAAGTTACCAGCTATATACTCGTTGGCACTTTGCGGCATGCATCTCAATGGATTTCAAGATGGGTTCATGAACCCACAATTTCACCCCCAATGGCCCTAAGTACCCACGACACCCAAGCCGAAGTTCCCGGTAAACCTATTGGTACACTGACCCTTTATCTGTAGGCAGGCGCTCCTAGCACCTTAAGTTGCCTTGACTCTATGCAAGAGGTCAAAGGTTCAAATTTACAATGTGCGAATAATAAAAGTAGATTAATAGCCTTTTTTAAAAAAATTAAAAAATATAATACTATTACCATTGCAATTGATAGCTTATTCTTAGATGGAAATCACAAGTGTTTTTTGTTTGATACAAGCACGTTCGGAGATATATACTTTAAGGAAAGGAATAAAACAACAAGGCAAACAAAATCTATAGAAATGTAATTAACATGAAAAAGACTTCAAAGCCGGCATGAAACTAAAATAAACGCAAAGTAACAGGCGAAATCGTAACAACTAGAAGTTTACATGGATGATCATCGTCAGCCACCATCAAAATCCGACGCCCCCATGTCTGTTTTGTCTCGCTTACGGATTCCCATTGATGATATAATAATTGCTATTGATAATTTTTTTAAAGAAGATCTGTTAAAATGAAGTAAAACTTCAGATGTTTACAAAGGAGTACTGCCCTTGTGGTCCAAAGTAAAGATCCGCGATGTTGTTATACGCAGGTATATTACTAGAACTCTCACTTTTGAGTTCTATGATGAGGTTAAGAAACTATCTCGTTTCAGGCGTAGAAATCTTATGTATTTGATTGGCTTTTGTGATGAGGAAAATGAAAGGATGATAGTTATGGAGCATATGGTTAATGGAAGCCTCGACCAATACATAGGCGATCCAACAACCCTCACGTGGTCCCGAAAATTACATATATGTCTTGGTGCCGCAAGTGCGTTGGAATACATCACTAGAGATACGATGAAGGGATTTAAAATATTGTTAGGTGAAGATTGGGAAGCCAAGGTACTAATTTTAATGGAAAACTTGTATCATACAGAAAACTCTGATCTCTACTATTTGGGCGTGATATTGTTAGAAGTGCTTTATCGAAGGGAAACAACAGCTAAAGATGTCATTCGATGTCAAAAGATAAATGATCTTTGGCATCTAGATCATCTGATTAATCGATATCATCTAAGTACGCACATGAACTGACGGTCACTGGATAGCGTCTTAGTAACAGCCTATGACTGCTTGAAGTTACCACCCGATGAAAGACCTGAAAAGTATCGTATTGTGAGAAGACTCAAGGATGCTTTTGATATTCAATTGAAACACGAAAATATTGTAAGTACCTCCATTAACCAACTTCAAGCTAGCAATTTAGGTTGAATGATAAAATCGATTTCTCAAATAGGAGGTTGGGTTGATTTTCTTTATGTTTCTGATTTTGGAGTCCTAATTTGTAAGAATTTGCCCCTAAACCAACCAACTTTTTTATCATACACCTAACCTTCTATTTAAAATCATTTATGTTAATTAGATATAAAAATACTAAGGTATAACCCCGTGTAGAGACCTTGTTCATTGGTGTTGGAAAGAGTTAGAACTATAAAACGTTATTTTGAATAAGATATGATAGGAGTAGAGACCTTGTTCATTGGTGTTGGAAAGAAGGATAGTGTATGTAGACGTCTTATAAACAAAATAGAAATGGTGAAATTTAAAGAAGACATTGTTGATCTAAGAAGAATTGTTGAACAAAATAGGAAAAAACTTTTGAAATCTGGGAACATAAAGAATATGTTAGATATCAAAAGAGTGTTGTTTGGAAAAGTGAATGTGGATAAACAATACGGAGAAAAGAATGTCCATGTTGTAACGAACATGAAGTGAGTCATTACCATAATAGGCTTCTAAATTGTCGAGACTAGATAGTCTAGTGTTATATGGTTGTTTGATCTTATGTCTAGATACCATGTGCTACCAAAAGCAGAGCGTAGGTCACCTAAGACTTATCGAGCATTTGTAAAATTAGCTTTATGATTAGTATTGAGAGTTGATGTAGGCGGAAGCAAAATATAATCATTGAATCTGTTGATTCACCAAGAATACCGGTTACCACTCTTCTAACTATAGTTGAATTATAAATAATGTTGATAATCAGGATTTCACACAGTAACACACACTGGGATAGAGAGAAAAAATATTTTTATAACTTCAAAACTAAAACTTCTCCCATTGCTTACAAGCTTATAAAAAGCAAATCAAAAGTCGAATGGGTCACAAAATATAAACGGGCCAAAATCTGGGTAAAAAATAAAGTCTAACAAAATCTAAAAATAAGACAAAAAGTAAAATAACTCATAAAATAAAACATTTTTGAGGATAGTCACTTTGAATGCCCAATTCCATAGCAAATGCAGGTTCTATAAGTAGTGTTTTGGGTAGAGGTACAACTGAATTAAGTGTAATTGTCACCACGTAGCGGATCTTGTTATTGGAGTTGTTCTTGATAGAGCCTCCACAATAAGATCCCTACTTTCCTTGGCTGAAGTTGCCACGATTGCTGGAGTATCACGCGACAAAGAAAACAAAGGGGATTGAGAATAAAAATTGACATTTAGCATTAGTTGATAGCCAAGCTAGGAGCCATCTACTAAAGAGCAAGCAGTTGTTGAGGACACTAAGAATGTCCAATAGTAGCAGTAGTAAAGGTAGTTTGAAACCCAAGATTGTGGTGGTTTTAACACCATGTAATTATGGTCACTCAAAAGACCATATAGCTCACCAAAAGTCAAAAGAGAGGATTAGGATGTAATGTTTTATGTAAGACTGATACACCTAAACATCCAAAGTCTTTCCTGCATGAATTGCACTGAAGTATAGAGTAGAGATGCTTCGGAAGTTTTACATCGTGCACTAGAAATACTCTAAGTGTAAAATCTTCCGAAGCCAAGACCAACATCTTCCGAACCCAAAAATGAAGTCCAAAGCTTCAAAGAAAAAGTCTTCCAAAGCCAAGATGTGAAGACAGATTATCTTTCAAACAATTTTGGATACATGCTTTATCTGATGTACTTTACCATAAAGCTAAACCACTTTCCGCTGCAACTCTGTTGACTCACCAAACTGCTCTTCCAAACTCCATATACAAAGGCTTCAAGAAGTGCAAAATAGCTCAACAGTTATGGGATGCACTAAAGCTGATGTATGAAGGGTTAAATGAAGCCAATGAGAACAAGAAGGATATCCTGAAGCAGTAGTTTGAAAACTTCACCTTCAAAACAGTTGAAACCATGACTCAACAATACTTCAGGTATGTGGAAATTGTGGATACTCTAATGGATGTTAGAGTAACTCTTGAGAACATGGACATTGTAAGGAAGTTTATGTCCTCTCTTCCCAGACAATGGACATATTACTATGTTGTTATCAAGAGAACTGAGAACCTTAAGACTCTTACTTTGATAAGTTATATGGTATTCTTAGTGGATACTAGATGGAGATGAATATGCAAGGTTCATCTGGTAACTCTAGCAATCAACTGAGTTTAGCCCTCCATTTGGTTGAAATGGATAGTATAGAACCACAGCATCATCTTATATGCTACCATGAGAGCTCACAAAAGAGTCCTTTCATCACCTTCCCGGAGACACCAAGAGAAAGCTACACTCAGGGAAGCCCATTCCAAAAGACAAACTCTTCACAAGCCTTTGTGTCTTCTAATGAAAGCACAAGCAACTTTCTTTTCACCCTTGAAGATCTGGACTGTATCCATCCTGATGACCCGGAATACATGGAGATAGTTCAGCAAATGGCCCTCCTCACTCGTAGAGCCAAGAAGTTCTACAAGAGGACAGAAAGAAAGTTCCCAAGCAATACAGCCAGTGAAAAGTTTGGGCTGAACAAAAGCAAAGTAAAGTGTTACAACTATAACCAGACGGTAGGTCAATATCCGGGGGGTTGTATGTTTATGGCTAGAGGAGAAAAGCAATGAATATTAGTACCCTGTAAGGGAGTGCAAGGCACCAAGGATAAATGGTGGCCAAGCACAAGCCATGCCAAAATACACTGATAGAGCCACCCAGAATGAGAAGCCAAAGCAGCAAGCTACAGTTGCTATTGAAGAAGGAGGTTTTGACTGGAGCTTTCAGGTGGAAGATGCATCTCCAAAGCAAGCACTAATGGCTGATCATGATGAAGCAAAGGTATTGGAACATCTCTGTACACCTGAATGTATTGCTAAAGTGAATAGATACAGGTCATACGACTTAGAAATAAGATCTGATCTTGAGTCCTTAAATATCTTGAAATCTGATTTTAAAAGAGCTGAAAAATGATTATAAACTAAAGATAGAGGACTTAGAGAAAACCATTTCAACTCTTAAACGTAAACATACCAATTGCAGGACTCAGATCAAATATCTCATAACTAAGTTGACTTAATGGCAGGCTGAGCTTGTGATTAGCAAAGCCAAGGTAGAAAAATGTGTTCTTGAAGAAGAGACCTTCAAGAACATCATATCCTCATCCTTGCATGCAAAAGTTTGCTATTGAAATAAGCAGGGACTGGGATTTAGTGAGATGGCTCCTCTACACACAATCTTTTCTGTAAGATTTCCCAGGTTTGGAACTTGTGAAGATAAGCTTCCTCTCATAGACCCATGACTGAAGAGGATGAAGAAGAGATAGTGAAGGATGCTTCTGAGAAGAGTGAAGAAGAGCATTCTAAGAAGGGTCACTATCCATCTGAGGAGATTAAGAAGGATGGGATGAACCAGTCAATGAGAAAGAACTTGATCAGGAAGAGAAAGAGGAAGGCAAAGAAAACTCAAGAGATCATGGCCACCTTTAACTCTAAGAAGAAACAAGTTTTTATCTCTGTAGGTTTTGAAGTGGTTAAGACTGAAGACAAAAACTCAAACTCTAGTACCACGAGTTCCAGATTATGTCCAACTCATCCCAACAACATGAAAAAGGCTGATCAGTTGTGTACCATTGCTACACAACCTGAACCATCCAGCTCCAAAGATAGTTATCACCCTAAAGGAATTGCCACAACATCTGCAAAGATGAAAATAGAAAAGAAAAGTGATCAAGTTCAGTTTTGTTTACAAAAGAAGACTCTTAAGAAGAAGAAAATGGACTGTGTTATGTGTGGGAGTACCTCTCATCATGCTAAGGATTGTCTTTACAATCCAAAAGTTACTATCCACATGACCAAGAAAGAGACTTCTAAGAGTTTTAAGAAGAAGCAAGCTTTTGAAGGAAATTCTTTTCCTTTCGGAAGCTCCAAAATGAAGATGAAGACAAGTGGAAAATTGCCTTCGAAGAAAATTTGGTCTTGGAAGAAATGAATACTTCCGTAGCACTGAAGCCTGCTGTAGTGTTAACAAGATCTTCCAAAGGTCCAGTCATCAAAACTTCCGATGTCATCAAAACTTCTGAAGTGTTGAAGGTCAAGTCTAAACTTCCAAAGGTGGTGTGGAAGACAAAAAAAGACCAAGTGTCTGAAAGTTCTCCATCAACATCAGCAAATGATCCTCAAAACATGACAATAGGATCTATTTCTGTTGCATTATCTTCAACTTCTTTTGATGAGCCCTAGACCAATAATGCTTGTGTTTCTAAATGTAACTAACTATCTTTTTTGTGCAGGAACAGCTCAAGACAAATAGAAATGTATGGATCATTGATAGTGGATGTTCTAGGCACATGACAGGCAATACGTCAGTACTCCATAAATTTGAGAAAATTGATGGAGGACAAGTTGCTTTTGGAGGGGATGCTGGTGGTTACATTACAGGAAAGGGCAGGGTCCTAAATGGTAAGCTCAGCATTGAGAAGGTAAACTTTGTCAAGGAGCTTGGATACAATCTTTTGAGTGTATATCAATTTTATTATCAGAGTCATAACATGCTCTTTACTGAGCATGAGTGCATTTTTCTGAACCCCGGAGTGGCCATTCCTCATGAGCATATCTTGCTTAGTGCCCCTTGGAAAGGGAACATGTACAAGATGGATCTGCAAGAAACATCTCCTTCAGGGGAAGTTTCATGCTTTCTATCTAAAGCCAATAGTGATGAGTCTTTCCTCTGGCATAAAAGAATATGCCATGTAAACTTTAAGAACATGAATAAACTAACTAAGAATTATTTAGTAACTGGAATGCCAACAATTGATGATCATTGTGTTGCATGCCTGAAAGGGAAGCAACACAAGGTATCTCACAAGCCAAAGGAAAGAAACTCAATCACTACTTCTCTACACTTATTACATATAGATCTTTTTGGCCCCACCAATGTAATGAGTCTAGGAAGGACCTCTTATTGTTTGGTGATCACAGATAACTTTACAAGATTCATTTGGGTCTTCTTTCTTAGAACTAAGGATGAGACCCTGAGATTCTGAAAAATTTCATCTTAAAGATTGAGAATCAATGTGATCACAAGGTCAAAACCATAAGATGTGATCAAGGAACTGAATTCAAGAACCAAATTCTTGATGCATTTTATGATAAAAAGGGTATTACAAGACAATATAGTGTTCCCAAGACTCCTCAGCAAAATGGTGTTGCTGAGAGGAGAAACATGACACTTATTAAAGCTGCAAGATTTATGTTGTTTGACTCTAAACTGCCCATCACCTTTTGGTAAGACACATGGTAAGACTACTTATGAACTTTGGCACAATAGGAATCCTTTCATTGGTTATCTCAGGTCATTTGGATGTTTTTTCACCATCTTGAATACTAAAGATCAAATTGCCAACTTTGATGAGAAATCAGATGATGGACATTTTACTGGATACTCTTCCCAAGCCAAGGCTTATAGAGTATACAATCTCAAAACTAGAGTAGTTGAGGAGTCAGCCAATATGACTTTCAATGAGCACACTCTTAGTGTGAAAGGTTCTGGTCCTGATTGGCTATTTGATCTTGATTTAGTTACCAACTGTTTTAACAAATCTTGTGAGCATGTTTCAGGATCCACAAATATACTACCTACAGGTGATCCTGGCCTAAGATTCGAGCTAAGAAGACCTTCAAGCTACACAACTTCAGCTCCAGTTGTAACTAACACTGCAAATGAAGTTTCTATCAGCACAACAATGACAAATTCAGCTGATACCTCTGAGATGCCTTCAAATTCCAGCTCAGAGGATGAACAGTCAGATAAAGAAACTTCAAATGTAAATGATCATGGTGGTGGTGAAAGGGATCAAGAATTTCTTGATGTTGATAACCACTCCATTGAAGACAACATTAATGATGTCACACACTCATTGGAATAAGTCTCTCTTGATAAGTGTGCTGATATGGTGGGAGAAACTTCAATGCCAGATCTAAATTTTTTTAATTTAGATCTCTTTAAGCAACTTGTTGTAATCCCTCAACAAAGGATCCCCAAGTCTCATCCTACCACAAACATCAGTGGAGTTGTTGACTCAGGGGTAAAAACAAGAGGACAAACCCATGATGCAAATATTTGTCTTCACTCTTGTTTCTTATCCCAGATAGATCCAAAGAAAATTGATGAGGCTTTAAAGAATGGAAGTTGGGTTGAAGCTATGCAAGAGGAGCTGCTTCAATTCAAAAGGAAAAAGGTTTGGAACCTATGTCCTCTTCCTTAAGGGAGGACTACTATAGTAACCAAATAGGTGTTTAGAAACATGAAGGATGATAGAGGACTCGTCATCAAAAAACAAGGCTAGACTAGTTGTTCAAGGATACACACAAGAAAAAAAAATTGACTACACAGATGTCTTTACTCCTGTTGCAAGACTTGAAGCGGTTAGGATATTCTTAGCTTTTGTTGCATCCAAGAATTTTAAGGTATACCAATATTGATGAAGAAGTGTATGTCAAACAACGACCTGGGTTTGCAGATCCTGATCATCCTGATTATGTATGCAGGTTTGATAAAGCTCTTTATGGATTGAACTAAGCACCATGGAAGTGGTATGAGACTCTAGCTTAGTATCTCTGTCAACATGGATACAGAAGGGGTACTATAAATGGAACTCTCTTCATCAAAGGAACATAAAATGACTTAATGCTAGTTCAAGTATATGTAGATGGCATTATCTTTGGGTAAACAAATCCAAAGCTCTGCAAAGACTTTGAGAAGCTGATGAATGATAGATTTGAAATGAGTGCCATGGGGGAACTCAATTTCTTTCTAGGAATTCAAGTGAAGCAAGTTAAAAATGGCATCTTCATAAGACAGCACTTGAGAATCCTATCTACCACAAATGAATAATTGTTGATCTATTTACCAAAACTTTTGATGAGCAGAGATTTAAGTATCTTGTATCAGCTATTGGAATGATTTACTTTGAGTAGCTTTTTAAAACTTAATCATATTATTTCTAAAACCTTTGTGTCCTAAAGTTGTCTATATTTATCACCTTCATAAGCCCTTGTTTACTCTGGAAGCAAAATTCTTTTAGAATACATTCCTTAGATTTTTGAAAATTTTGAGCTTATTATTTTTCAGAAGATATGTATTTTTCAGAAGAAATTTACATTCGGAAGAAATTTCCAACATATCTTCCGAAGTTTAAGTTATTTCTAAGTACTTGTATGTTTTAAAGAATAATTTTCTTCCGAAAGCAATTAACTCTCGGAAGCTTTATTAAAAACTTTCAAGTTTTAATCTCTTCCGAAGCAAAGTTGTCTAAACTCTTTGGAATATCTTCCGAAGCCATTTTGGCTTCAGAAGCTTTCCATCGAAACTTCCAAAGTAAAATTACTTTAGGAAGATTTTAGACTTTCAAGAAAACTACTTTCAGGGCAAAAGCAAACTACTTTTTAGAGGCGGGACCGACATACAGTTTTTATAATTTCTCCTCTTTCATTAACTTTGTTTGAGATCCATTTCATATATATACCTAACTGTTCCCCCCTCTTTCACACTCTTCTTCCTCTGTATTGTTCCAAAGCCTAAATTCACTCCCAAACCGCATTTGTTCTTCATTTTCTTCACCTTTAAGCTCTCTCAAATGGCCAACCTAAATCGCAGAAACGACCCTGATTTCTCCATGCAACTTCACAGGCAACATAATCAGGTTGCTCTGTTGAACTCTAAGAAAGACTCTAGTTTCTCAGAGGTTTGTCATTTTTTGGCTTTGTCAAACTACTTTACCTCCCTAACCAATGATCCGACTCTCTATGAGGATCATGTGCTTGAGTTCTGGAAGACCTGTCAAGAGGTCATCATGGACGGGGGGAAGGCACTGTCTACTACAGTGCAGGGGAAGACAATCTTCAGTACTCCAGCAATCATCAACAATTATCTTCAGCTGGATGATGAGAAAGGTGAATTTTCCTTCCCAAAAGAAGTTGTTAACCACTCCTTTCAGCAGATGGGCTATGAGGTAGATTTCTCTGTAAAGACCTTCAGAAAAGGAAAGGTCTTATCTCAGTGGTAGTACCTGCTTCATGTGGTCATCCACAGCTTGTCCAACAAGCATGGGGGTGCGACCAGATTCCTGAGGATCTCTCCTTCATAGTGCATGGAATGCTTCAAGGGTCAAGTTCAGGTACTCTCAATTTGTCTATACAATTTTACTTGCAAACTTGGACTCCTTAAAGTATTACATGTTTCCTAGATATATTCAATACATTCTTAACTGTGAACTGGGCTCACAATTGAGGGAAACAGGGAATATTCTTAAATTGGGACAGATGAAGCCTGACATCTTTAAATCACGAAGAAGCCAACTGTTGGCTTCTCTGGGGTAGAAACAGCCCTTGTCCCCAAAATGTTAGAGCTCATTGCTCAAGGTAACAACCTAGCATAGTGTTGAAACCACACCTTCTACCTCTTAACCACCTAAACAGTCTCAAATCACCCTCACCTACCAAAGAAGATCCAAACAAACCCCTGCATTAGCTATTCAGCTTATGCAGGTCCCCATACACTACCCATATAGCAGGAAGTGGACACTGGAG
Organism: Flaveria ramosissima; assembly: GCA_025215565.1. Classification (NCBI taxonomy): domain Eukaryota; kingdom Viridiplantae; phylum Streptophyta; class Magnoliopsida; order Asterales; family Asteraceae; genus Flaveria; species Flaveria ramosissima. The sequence continues at coordinate 77,537,998 of CM046036.1, forward strand.
CTCCCACTTCTCCTAATAAGCAAACCACTCCCATTTTATTAAGAATCAGGGCTGAGGTTCCTCATGCTCAGCCTGATGAGTTCATTAGCCCATCAGCCTTAAACCTTCATTCCGAGTCTCAACACACAAATGAACAACCTTCAGGGGAAAGTTACCATCCCCAGCCTCTAAATCTCAATCAACCTATACCTAACCTTGAATTCTATGATGATGAAGACATGGTATTCACTAAGTACCATGAGTATCTCTACTCCTCCCCTACTCAAAGAGAGATGAGTGCTCCTACCTCTCCCTTGTCTAGGCCATATCATCCACCTAGCACTGAGGTGGATCACTTTGAACCTGTTTAGGAGATCCATATAGAAGAGGCTCTCACTTCTGCAAGTAATTACATCATTAAGACCTTAACCATAGCAACTCAACCCATTAACACTTCACTTGAAGCTGTCAATGAGCAGGGGAAATCCAACAGCCAAGAAGATGATGCTGGTGGTGAGAGTGAGGACTTTGGTCCAATTCTCTCATCCCCCAATGATTCTTCTACTGAAGATGAGGGGAATTTGAGACTAAAGGTGCAAAATTGTCAAACACATGCACCTACCTAGTCTCTAAGGTTAGTCATTTGGAATCTCAGGTGACTACCTTACAAAATAGGGTCAATGATCTGCAACTTGAGATATCTTATCTCAGTGAACATCTAGCTGGGAGACCTTTAAGGAGAGCTCATCAAGGAACACAAGAACTTATGGATGTGATTGACCTGACTCCTAGCTCACCTATGCAAGAGGGTGATGCTACCAAAAAGGGGGAGAAAGTCATAGCAATCAAAGAACCTAGGAGTTCTTCATAGAGTATGGACATTGAGGACTCACTATCCTCACTTGTAATTGTCCATAAACAGCAACTTCCTCAAGTTCACATTGATGTTGACTCTCTAGACTTTCTCATTCAAAGTCTCTTTGAGGAAGGTATTCCAAGGGATATGTCATCCCCACCCCAAGATCTTCAAATTACATTATTGGGTGGAGGTATGATCCTGATAGAAGAGCCATCATACTTCAAAGAGTTCAAGGGCAGCAATAAGTCTTTAAGTTTCAAACATTGAACTACTATGAAGGTCTTGGCCTAGTCAACATGTCACTTGCCAACCCAAGTCAATCTAGGCAAGCTGACAGGCTGGCTTAAAGGATTCAAGATAGGATTATTGAAGAGTTCAGCTCAAGAAGAACGCAAAGGCAATCAAGTAATGTCATTGGTCAACTGGATGTTGAGGCAGACCCTAAGATTAGCTTCAAAGGGAAAACCTTGACTGAAGGCCTAGTGATAGAGCCTGAGAGCCTTGTCACAACTACAACTACTTCAACAATCCATTCCCTTAGTGAAACACTTGCTGGCCAGAGTATGAAAGCTACTCCAAGCAATGAAGGCCAAAGCTCTCTCCACCCTGAGTCACAAAGGTCTGTTGGTGATAAAAGGAAAAGGATACCGACACTTGAGGAGATTAAGGAGGAGGAGAGAGAGAGGAAGAGGAAGATAAGGGGAGAAAGTTCCACTGCTGGGTCTTCATGCTTCATGGAAGCTGCAATCAGGGCTGCCCCCAGACCAAATACTTAAAATGACGAGTTAAGGGCAGTCAGGATTACTTAGTTACAGACTAAGAACTATGATGTTGACGAAATCATTTCTCTTCCCTTTAGAGGAACTAAATGAACTGGCTGACATGGAAATGTCTAGAGAGAGGAAGAAAGCAGAGGATGCAAGGTTGCTCCTCCAAATCAAAAAAAAAGAAGACAGAAAAGACTATACAAGCATGCTCCTACTCTTTCTCCAGTTCAAGAAAGTCCTGTGCAAGAGACTATGGCAACACAAGAACCTCAGGTAGATAAAGAAAATGACAGGCAAAACATGATCAACTACATGAGTGCCACAAGTCTCTACCAGGCAGTTGCACTTCTTCCCTTGTCTTTTGAGTATATTAAGTTTGAGTATCTCAAACAACTTGAGCTTCAAGTACTCAAAGAACAAAAAGCTACGAAAAGGAAGATGAGGGAAGAAGCAGCCAAGTCAAGAGCCATCATTCAGAAGAGTCAAAAGAAGTTTGTTGATAGACAAAGGATGATGCGCTTCTTGAAGCTATATGGATTCTCCGAAAGGAGACTTGGCCCAATGTCTCTATTCACCATAGCTGAGCACATAAGGGTGATCAAGCAGAAGATTAAAAGAGGAGAGCTCATTGACTAACACTCCGCACCAGGTCAAGCCCCTCAAGAAGTGGAGGTTAAGGTTGAACAATTTGAGGCAACATAACCTGGACCTCCTGCTAAATCTCAGCAAGCTTTATATTCTGATCAACAACAGGGTCAAACTCCATTTTCTTCTAAACAAAGGTAGACCCAACTGAGAAAGACAAGACTAAACAACAAGGTGCTGAAGGCCAGTCTTCTCAGTTGAAAAGTTCAAAGAAGAGGAAAAGGATGGCCTCAAAACCCAAGTCAAAGAAGAAGAGGAAGAAGAAGAAGGGTTATCTACCTCCAGACCTCGGGATGAGTCAGAACATCCTAAGGAAATGCAACAAGAGGAAGCTCAAACAACTCCAATTCAAGTAGCTCCTCTTGCATTAGGAAGACCCATCTTATCCTTGACTTACTCCACCAATCCAGAAAGATGCCATGTAATCAGAGATCAAGATATTGAGGATCTCTACACATGGCAAGACATGTTCAATCTACCTCTGCATGACCTCTTTGAGATGAGAAGACACTATGAGAGTTTGAGTGATCCTGACCATCTAATAAAGAAGGGTATGGTCATCATCATGATGAGGACTGTCAACATCTAAGGTCTTCAAATGTTTTGGTAGCATTAGCCTAGGGGGAGTTGTATGGTTTTATGTAAGACTGATGCACCTAAAACATCCAAAGTCTTTCCTGCATGCATGCACTGAAGTACAGAGTAAAGATGCTTTGGAAGTTTTACACCATGCACTAGAAATACTCCAAGTGTAAAATCTTTCGAAGCCAAGACCAACATATTCTGAAGCCAAAAGTGAAGTCTTCCAAAGTTTCAAAGACAAAGTCTTCCGAAGCCAAGAAATGAAGACAGATTATCTTCCGAAGACTATTAAATACATGCTTTATCTGATGTATTTTACCATAAAGTTAAACCACTTTCCACTGCAACTCTATTTACTCAACAACTTTCATAAGTTGGTAAAAAGGTCCATGCTTTTGGTAAACTGTACATTGAGGTCTTGAGTCT